>JAOQMR010000006.1:1012892-1027030 GCA_027563865.1 Erythroxylum pelleterianum | reverse complement strand
CCTCCTCAAGTTGATTCGACAAGATGACTTCATTTTGATATAAACGAAATATTTGACTTCAAAGGGTAAGTTATAAATTTTAACTCGTGATTAAAAAATTAAATTGATTCAACCAGTTAAATATAAAAACTTTAAATTGGTCAATTTTTTGATTCAGTTTATCTTTTTTTCGAAAATGAAAAAGACTTTTTACTATAGTTAAAACCATATCTATGTTACGAGGAGTTCTAAGCCTACCATTATATTTACAATATGACCAAAAGAACTCCGTAAATAAGACAGTATAATTGTATGCAAGATAGACAACAAAAAGAAACAACTGAAAATATCACTTATACTTCATCTCCATGGAAACATTAGGTTGAACATTGCGTGCCAAGATATATTTTCTTGTTTATGAGAGTCGTTTAACTCCCCTATTGTTGGTATTTGGGATTTTTCTTTCTCTTCCTTACTAATTTCCTTTTTGCAATTCTGGACTACATAAAAAAACTTCCTGGAATATCAAGAACTTGGGCTACAGCTGATAAAAAATCACAGCCCTCTTCTGCCAAATCTAGACTGTTTTCTCAGTAGGAAACTATTTTCACAATAACAAAAGAATTACATTTCAATGGCAAGACATGCTATCCCCCAAGATATTCTGCATTCTAAAAGATAATATCCCCAATTTCCTAATTTGCCACACAGTTATCACTAGAGTTTACTATTACTGTCTGTTTTTCATACTTTAACTTAGTCTTAGAATTCTCATTTTACCCAACAGTTGCTAATAGAGTTAACATGTTGACCCAATCCACTTGACAATGCTCCAAATATTATGAGGTGAAATGATCCACTCCACTTTCCAAACTCTCCACATTGTCTGCATTGGAGTTGCCCATAACTATCTGTTGTGCATTTGCAAGTTGCTCCGAAGATGTTTTAGCAGCAACGTTTTTAGTTATCTCAGTATGTTCTAAAGGAGTATTCATCTTAGCACGATCCATTTGACAATTTCCTTAGGATTAGGAAGCATTTGCAACAACATTTTCACTCCTCAAATCAACTAATTGCTTACCATTGTCTACAAATTGAGCTATTTTTTCAGCAGCAACCCATGAGCTGACTTCACCGTTAATGTTTATAACTCCATCCCCGTTTAAGACAGGTTCTGCAACAGTCACATGTTCCTTTGGAGGACTGAATTTAGCAGGATTAAGAAAATCATTATGCCATCTCGATTGAAAGATTTAACCAGTATGAACCCATTTCTTAGCAGAGTTGCTAAAGTTCCATGGATAGCTTATTTGTGTTTCAGCTCTCTCCAACTCTCCAATATCTCCTAGCTGAAGAGCAGGAAGACAACCTGGCAGTGGAGCATTCTTCAGCATTTCAATATAGTTGTGAAATTGAAGCCCTATGGGGAGAACATCGAACTCTACATTCTCGGCCGCCACTTTTGTATAAACAATAGTTGGTCACTGAAATGCCATGAAACCTATGCCACAATCTCATTCAAGCAAGAATCGTCGGAAAATTTGAATAATAACGTACCATCTTCACGCTGCATCACTTTTTGCAGTTCTTTCTTGCCATATTTAGCCATAGCCCAGGCATTCACCACAGAGAAGGCTGGTCGTTTGGACCAAAAAAAACCCAATAAAGGCCGACAAGCATGCTTGTGTTCCAGCCTTCAGGGAGCTCAATTGGAGGCGTTAACACTACATCCTTCAAAACATTTTGATAATATTTGAGAATACCCTTGTGATGTTGAGTGTGTAACCTGTTTCGCTAAGCACCCTCACTTTGGGAGTCAGTCTAATTTGTCCCAATCGCACCTAGTTTTTCAGTTTCTTGCCATCCGGTGAGCCTAATACCTCTTCTTTTGAGAAAGCGAGAACATCGTCTTTCGAAAGGGACGGTGAACCTAGCTCCATGGACACTGCAATGGAGCTCACGTGGGTCTTAACAAGTTTACCGAAGCTCACATAGGTAAGCTCGCTTAGTTGTAGCAAGTCGATCTGGGTTGTCGCTCGCTTCGTTCTTCATATCTAGATTTGGGTCGTCGTCTTCAGATTTGGAACTGGATCTAGGTCATAAGAAGGAGAGGACACCTCCCTTGCTCTCCCTCGCGCCACTATCACTCACACGCCAGACGTGGACGGTCGCTATCACCCCGCTATATTGCTATCGCATGTATTGGTTTCTAGGAAGTCTGTTGCCCTTCCAGTTTATCTTAATAACATTTGTTATTAAAATCTGACTAATTTATCAATTAGCCAATCAATTTTTGTAAATTAACTAATTTTTACAAATCATAATAAATCAATTGATTTTTCTTTAATATCTTGTTTTTTAATTAAACTTCAATATTTTTTATAGAAAAAGATAATCCGCTTCTTCAGCTCTACTTTATATCTATTTTTATAACAGTCTAATATTAATTGGACTTTTCAATTTTAAACTTTTTTTTATGATTAAATTTTTTATCCTATTTTTAAAACATTAAGTTTAGGAGATGAGTCCGAATAATCAATTTATTAAATAAGTGATATAAGAGGTATCTTGAAGACATTATACGATGAAAGGCTTTGAGACATTTATTAGCCGGACTAATTTGTAGATATTATTAGGTGAATTTGACAGGGAATGAATTGTAAATTCAATATGGGCGGTGCCTCATTATTGCTCCGATGCTTTATGAGAAAGGGATCTTACATTTGGAGGTGAATTAGACTAGACCTAGGCACGTATTTCAGATTCCTAATTCCTTAACTACTCGTCATTCAAAACCAATCAAACGATAATGCCAACACGATGAGTCCCATCTAATATTTAAAATTGGAGTTAATTAAACGGGTTCAAGCTCGTAGGAATAAACCTGCCTTAAATAATTCATTAATTAAATTTTAAATTGTTTATAAAAAATTTGAACAAAAAAAAGTACTTATTGCCAAAGAATTTGAATTACAAGTTCCCCAAAATAATATAAATAAGTTAAAACAACCAAATTTTATTAGGATAAAGGACATATAACTCTCGTGTAATTTAAGAAAAATTAAAAAACATTTTGATTTTCAAACTGGTAAAAATTGCTTTTAGCTTTTAGTTTTTTTTTATAAAAATTATGTTTCTTATATTTTGGTTAAAATAACAGTAAAATACACGCATTATGAATATCAGACATAGACAAATCAAATGTCATTTACACGATAATTTATCTCAGTTTTTAAAATTAAACCGAATTAATTAAATTTGAACCAAAATAGTAATTTATTATAATGATCTTAAATAATTAATTTAAGTAGTTAAGTTCGGGTTTAAAATTGAGTTTAGTTATTATATTAAATATATTTGATTAGTTCTCATATTATGTTCATACTGTGCGTGTTTCGTCGTTTTTTAAATACAGTCTAAAAAGAGATTTTTTTGAAAAACTAAAAATTATGAAGAGTTTTTTGAATTTTTTGAAGAAATGTATTTCTATCCAATTTATTACGTATAAGTTGATAAAAAACTTGATAGCATAAATGTTTAGTATCTATAGTTTTCTCTCTCCACCTTTTTATCAAATTAATTATTTTAATATCTAATTTACAATAATTTCATTTTAAATATATTCAAAACTAATAGTAAAAGAGAAAAGGAAAAATGAAAAATGAAAAAAGAATAACAACGAATAGATACTCAATGCAAACCCAACTAATGTGCAACTACTAGTAACCCATGTGTCTCCTCGTAGTTGGTCTCATTCCTTGAAAGCCAAGAAATATTCATTAGACACCCACTCCACATTCCGATCTTTAGAAGGTTGAGACACTGTTGGTAAGTCAACTATGCTTCTTTTATAATGCCTTTTCCGTTCCCTCTTTTTTTTTTAACAAAAGAAGAACTGCATTAACAAACATTGCCAGCAGCTAAGGCTGAAGCAATACAAACAAAGAAAGATAAATCTCAATAAACAAGACCTGACAAAGAACTAGTATATTTCGCAAGGGAGTGAGCTGCACAGTTCGCAGATATTTTACAAAAATCAAAATGAACATCATTAATGGAATGACAAAGAAATAAGTAATCATGAATAATCAAATCGACATCAGACCGATTGCGACTAAGTGAGAGAAGGCTTTGAATAACCAATTATGAATCAGATTCAATAATAACAGATTTCTCTCCTTTCATCTCTTGCATTTGCAAAGTTACCGCTGATATATTTAATTAATTTATTAATTTTAAAGTGAAGATACAAAAATTTACTAATGCATATACTAATACATTGAACCAAACAAAGCTCCAAAATTGTCAAAGGCATTGGAGAGTGTATTAAGGAATTGAGTTAAGAGAATTTTATTCATTAAATAGATTATTTAAAAATTATGCACCCTACCGTTTAATCACTTAATAGCAGTGTTTTAAAAATTGAACTAGAAGTTAAATCGATATAATAAGAAATTTAAAGTTTGAAAGATTCAGATCGTCATAAAATTAGTTAAAGATTAAATAAAATTTAAAAAAATAATTGAAGAAGATTATCCTTACTCGTCGAAAATTTTAAGTTTGGGGTCGTTTGGTTCTACTTCTGTTTTTCTGTTATAGTTTTCAGTTTTCAGTTTTCGTTTTCAATTTTTTGTTTTTTTGTTTTTCTTTTAAATAAAAACAAATACCTGTTTGGTTGTTAATGTTAATGTAATTATATTTTTATCATCGATAATAATTACATATTAGATAAAACTTAAAGATAAATTATTTTTAATTAAATAAATTTATTTAATCTATTATATAATATTTATTAACAAATTATTAATAAAATTATCTTATTTTAATAAAATATATAATTTACAAATTAAATTTTAATTTATAAAATAATATTTAATTAAAATATATTTTAATTATTAAATCAAATTTTATTTGAATATTTATATATGTTACAATTTATTATATTTATTAATAATTATAAAAATTTAATTACATATAATTTAATTATAAAAATTAAATAAAATTAAATTATTCATAATTTTTATTGATAATTAATTTAAATTTATCAAATATATAATCTTGAATTAAATTATTCATAATTTTTAGTAATAATTAAATAATTAAATAATAAATATTTAAATGGTAGTAAATCAAATTATGGAAAAAAAAAACAAAAACCACTTTTTATGGTTTTCATAATTTTTGAAAATTGGAAAAAAAAATCAAAACCAAAAACAAAAACTAAAAACTCAAACAAACAAGTTTTTTTACTGAATTTGAAAACAAACAACCTAATTAACAAATGTCTAATAATCAGTTTATTTTGGTTTATAAAAATTTATTAGTTTATGAAAATTGGTCAATTAATTAATAAATTGATCAATTTTTAACAATAAAAATTATTAAACTAAATTGAAGTGGCCGATTCATAATTTTGACTGTTAAACTGGCTAATCTAATTGGGCTTTTAAAACAAATGTCTTATTAAAAAATAATAATTACTTGTTTTATATATAGAAAAATTACAAATTAATTAGATACATTGAAGAGACTCGTAAAATTCAGGTGTAAATTCAGAGATTCTCAATACTTGTCAGATTTTCAAATGATTAGATTCGAATGGAATTGTGGAATTTCAAGAATCAGTAAATAATCATTATACAAAATTATAAATATTTTTAAAGAAAAAATAAATTATTTCTTGTTAGTTTAAACCCGGTTAAATCAATAAAATAAAATTAATAAAGATAATAGCTGTCAAAAGGTTGTATAGAATGCGCTGATCGCACTCTCTCTCTCTCGCTCTCTCTCCCTCAAACTTTCTCATTGCTCTCTGAGTAGAGAGAGACTGGAACTCCCTTGAGAGTTCTGGTTCTCGTTCTTGTTTCTTTGGTGTTTGCAATTAAGGTTCTTGTATGGACGAGTCTTGATGTGAATGATCTTGTGAGTCTTGAGCTGGTAATGAGTAGTGGATATAGCTTTGACTTGAAATAGGAGGGGAAAAGCGCGGGCGGTGACGGTTGAGCGAGGCGGTTGTTGTAGTGATTGTGGTAGAGGAGAAGAGATCGGACGGTGTAGATGAGTGCTTCCAGGTTCATCAAGTGTGTGACGGTCGGCGATGGCGCCGTTGGTAAAACTTGCTTGCTTATCTCCTACACGAGCAATACCTTTCCTACGGTACTCTCTCCATCTCTTTCTCTCTATTTTCTTTCTATGTGACGTTGTTAATTCTTTATCCTCATTTTCTAGTGGTTTAGAGCAGTTATTGATAAACTCCGCATCTTAGCTTGAGAATTCTGTGAAGGTCTTACGAGATGCTAGTGTGATTTTCATGATTAGAGACTGGTGGTTTTTTCGCTGGAATCTGATTTCGTAACTTTACTTGAAGAAAATGATTATCGTGTTTGTTCGTTCTTGATTTTGTTCAGAGCTTAGACTTGAAACTAATGATTGTGAGACGTCTGGTATTCCTTCTATTGTTTTGAGATTTATTTACTTTCTGTGGATGATTCATATAGAAATGTGTTGTTTGTTGTTTGGCTTATTGGACGAATTTCTTGCTGTTTGACTCGATATTGACTTAAGTCTAATTTGATCAACAGCAAGATATTGTGCTAACCGTTTCCAAAAAATTGTGTGTGTTTATATATATACACTGTTTTTTAAGTCATACACAAACAATGAAGAGTTATGTGAAGGTTTTACCAGATGCTGGCGTGAGTTTTTGTATATTGAAATTCTAGAAAGTGGCGGTTCTTTGTCTGAAATCTGATTTGGTGACTTTGGTTTGGCATAAACAGATATCCATAATGTGAGATCATTTTATTTCTGATTTTGGTAGGAGCTCAGGACTGAAAGTAATGCTTGTTAATGATTTGATGCATCTCTCGTTTGCCATTTGTTAACTTCTGCGGATCATTAGATTGAATAGTACAGGAGAAACTGCACTTTGGCTTGATTCATGATTTCCTTGCTATTGGCTCGTTATAGACTCAAGGTTGTTAATATGATCAATTACAGGATTATGTTCCAACAGTTTTTGACAATTTCAGTGCAAATGTGGTTGTGGATGGGAGTACTGTCAACTTAGGATTGTGGGATACTGCTGGTAATTAATGCAAATTTACAGTCTATAATAATTTGATTTACTGATGCAATTGGTCTTTTTATTTTGAGCTTTAACTTATCTCACTTCTACAGGTCAGGAGGATTACAATAGGTTAAGACCTTTGAGCTATCGAGGTGCAGATGTCTTCATTCTTGCTTTCTCTTTGATAAGCAAGGCCAGTTATGAAAACGTCGCCAAAAAGGTTTCAATTCATTATGGTCATAATTCTTCGAGATGATCAGTTGTTTTATTTAGGTACAGCGACGGGCGAGCCGGCCTATCCCCCAGGGCACAGCCTTAGCCTGGCCCAAACCCTGGTTGAGCTCGGGCCGCCTAAAGAAGATATTGTCTTGGGGTGGGACAGACCTGAGATCCTGTCAACTTGGACCTGGTTCATTGATTTTGGGCCATGCCGGGATTGCTATCTCTCGTTTAATTAAATATTTTAGTTTCCATGTGGTGACAAAAGCTTTACTGGTTTCTGTTTCAGTGGATTCCTGAATTGAGGCATTATGCGCCCGGAGTTCCAATTATTCTTGTTGGCACAAAACTTGGTAATTGTTTTTATCCTTTCTTGGTTCTTACCTTATTCTATAGCATTTTGATGAGATACATCATACATCCATTTGCATGATATGACAAGCTAGCTTTGGTTGGATATTGACCTAAGTTATGACTAAGAATGACAATGGGTGGCAGGCCAGCCTGACCCAAAAAAACCTGTGGCCTGAGTTGATCAGGATATCCAAAATGATGTTCTTTTCGGCTGGCAATCAGGCGTGGCCTCTCAAGCATGAGTCTGGCCCGAAGTCCAGTCAAACTGTACCTTGATTGTTGACTTCGGCCGGACCCCATGGCTAGTTATAACGTGTTTCCTGATCATGCCCTAGGTTATAATGAATGGTCCTATTGCAGATTATTATTTTTCCTTTTGCACCAATTTTGCATTGTAGGGTGGCGGTTGAGCTAGCTTAACTTGGTTAAAACCGTTAGAAAGTTGTCTAATTCTTGTGTTCATTACCATTGCAGATCTCCGGGAGGATAAGCAGTTCTTTGTCGAGTATCCTGGTACAGTATCCATTACTAATGCACAGGTAAAAGTCATCATCTTCTATGTTGTTTTCTAGGATATAGGACTATGTTTATAACTTTTGGGGGGAATAGAGGAAGATTACATGGGATGAACCATGCAACAATGGTTACAATGTTCAAGTACATATACGTGAATTTCGTGGTTTATACTACAAAAAAATGCTTCCATTGTCCACTAGGATGGCAAATTCGTCTGGTCCAGCTTGGACCAGTCTGAAGTCAATAGATTAAACCCAGGTTTGTTTTCAGTATTCAAGTCCTACCGGGCCCAATATGAAATAAGGTTTGCTTGATCCGACTCAAGTTTTAAAAATATTTTTCAAGCAAAACTATTCTTCTATTCTTGACCATTGTTAAACTCATTACCGTATTATGATCATATTAAATTTACTTGATTGCCTTGGATTGCCTTTCACCTGTAGGGCGAGGAACTGAGAAAGCTAATCGGGGCAGCTGCCTACATCGAGTGCAGCTCAAAAACTCAGCAAGTATGCTTTATTCCTTTGATCTTTTTGCTTATGAACATCGCGTGTTGTCCCGTACTCTTAGATCTTAATGACATTATGCTGTAACTGCAGAACGTAAAGGCAGTTTTTGACGCCGCTATTAAGGTGGTTCTTCAGCCGCCAAAGCAAAAGAAGAAGAAGAAAAAGGGTCAGAAAGCTTGCTCCATACTGTAATGTTCAAAAAGGTGAATGATTAACAAGCAAAAATGAAAACTCCTAAGTCGTCAATTTATCTACTGTCCCTCTTAATGCTTCTACTACATGTGATTGCTTTTGAGAAGCAGGAAGCGGCGTTGTTGTTGTATAGTATTGCTGACTGACACTAGAAGAAGCATCGAGTTGTTTGTTTAATGCTTTGTCTTAGATCTTTTATGTTGTGTAATCCAACTTCATTCCTTGCAAAAACATGCACACTTTTTCACATTAAAAGAACGAATTCTTTGCAGCCGACGACAGTGCCTGTTACTGCAGCCGCGTATGGAACTTCCCTGTATCCCTTGTTCACAATGTTAGGTTAATTACACTTGGTGTTTTAAAAATTAAAAAAAAAAGACAGAAAATTAATAGTTAAAACGTAAAAACTGAAATATAAGATAATCAAATCATATGGTGTCTTAGTGTACTTAACCTTGGAATCTTTTTTAACATTGAAATGTTTAAATATATCACCGGTTTATTTAGAAGATATTTATTTCGTTTGATTTCTTGTTAAGTTTATCATTATATGTTTATTTTTGGTATTCTATAGATTTTATAGAAGATATAAAATCAAATCAAACTGAAATTCGAGGACGTAGTCAGTAAGAACTGCTGAGACTTATTGGCAGGTTATTGTTTTATATGTATGGGAAGAATTTAGGGTCGGAAAATGTGCTTACGTGTTTAATTAAAAGCATTTATAATTTCGTTGCATCGGAATTACAATAATTCTTTTAAAGTCATTATTTTTCCAACTCTTGCAATACGATTTTATTAATGATTCTTTTAACTATGTCAAAATTAAAATTTCATTATAAGAGAGAAAATTACATTAAATTATAGAGGTTTGGCATATTTTCATTTTAATATCGCCACTAAAAGAAATATAATATAATAACTGTTCCATAAATTTAAAAGATGCGAAATCTTATCAGATAAAAAAATAAGTAAATAATTGTGTAAACAAATCATGATCTTTTGTGTAATCTTTTATTAAGTGTTTATAAATTTGAACTATATTATCAAAATGTTTTATATAATATAAAACTTGAATTATTTGATAATGAACCTCTGAGCTTTACCACATTCTAAAATCAAAGTTCAAAATGAGTTTTCCTCTTTTGAAACCCATAAAACTTGTTTTTTTAATTCATTTTCATCTCATGATTGCGATTTCTCTTTTTTTAAAGATTAATAACTTATTTACATGTTCTCTTACTTACATGTTCCCCTTTCCCAATCCTTTTCTTTTTCTTGACTAGGCAAACAAAAGTAAAAATTTTATAACATATTTATGATTTTTATTTTTATTTTTCATAATATTTATTTAGTAAAATCTATTACCAAAATTAACAACATATCTATTATATTTTCATTAATGAGGAACAATTAAACCCAATTCTTATAATTTAACAATATTATTATTAGAAAGCAATGCGGATGCAAAAAACCCAAATCAAAATAAAATGTTAACCTAATACAATTCTTAACGCGGGATAAAAACCAAGAAAAAAATGAACCAAATGGGAGGATAAAATTAAAAAATCTATTGTCATTCAAATTATACGAAAAAGTCATAAAAAAACAAATACTTAACAGTATAAAAAGAATTAATAGGAAAAACAAAGCACCAACCCAAATCAAAGCAAGAAATAAAAAAAATTAAAAACATAATTTTAACTAAATACATTTTACTAAATTTTAAAATAAAAAATTGAACTCATGAAATTACAAAAAAATCTATTATATTTAACTCAAATTTTGGTTAAAATCATAAAAGAGCAAATACCAAAATATGTTTAACAATATAAAAGATTACCTTTTCTAGAGATTTTGTGCACTATACAAGAACAAATCAAATTAACACTAATTTAAATAAAAGGCACTGATAATTCAATAATAATAATTCAACATTTAAACAAGACATACATAGAACTCATTGTTAAAATTAAATTATTTTATTCATACTTCAAAATTTTAAACAATGCCTTTTATTCACTATACTTTATTAAACAAGTCATCCAACACCTATAAATATTTAAGTTTTAATTATCTCAAATTATATATTAAGATTACTTATATCAAACAATTAAAGAAACAAAGGATAGCTTAAACTAAAAACATTGAAAAGATATGATCAGACGGGGTCGTATTATGAACTAAGGTTATACAAAACGACTGCCTGTATATTAGAATCAAATCGGCATAACAGTGAACGGATGATACTATTAGTAAAAAAATACCACCGAAAACATCAGAAAGATTCTTATTGCATCGAAAATGCTCAATACCACGTGATGAAATTTTTAAAGCACTTAAAAATGAAAACTTGAAAAGTAATAAATTTTAAAACGTGCGAGTTAACAATGAAAAATGACAGTTATGCAAAACGCCATATTATAATTCCTTTTTCCTCTTATTTATATCTGAAAATTCAAAGACGGAAAAACGAAAGCATAAGAAAGAAAGACTGAAATGCGTACACGGAAAACTAGGCCGAATGCATATGAAACCAACTTAAAATAATTGACACAAGACGTTGGGATTCAGTGAATACACCAAAGGACCACAATCAAGTACCGTAGAAAATGGTACATCGACAAAGAAGAAACTATTAAAATGTTTCAATTTTTTTTCTCTTAAACCCTCTGTTTTCCCACCTTTAAGAAGTTTTCTTGTATCTGTCTCGTCAATGATTTTATCAAAATGGGGAAAGAGAAAAAAAGAGGCAACTTCTTAATTAGAAAGATCTTCAACAATTTCATTTTGAAACCCAAGCACTCGCATGCCAGACAAACAATCTTAATTTAGAAACATTAGTAAGTTACAAGTTTATAGACTCGTATTTCTCACCCATAATACCACCTTTTTGTTTCTGGAATTGAATGTAACGGAGTGTGCTAGCAAGGAAGGCATCTGAAGATGGATCTGAGGTAGTAGAGTCACTCTGCATCTCAGTATTGATTAATTCTACGAGGTCTTGAATCGCAGAACTTGTGACCTGTGAGTTTCCCTTCTCAAAAAAGTAGACGTACCTGAAAGTGTATATATATACACACACACACATTCATGAACAATATTAACAAGGAAGTGACAAATGGGGTGTTTCATAGACAATGTTGAATGATCAGCTGCAACTTTTTGGCCATAGGCCTAAATTTAGTTATTTTCAATGGGTCAACCTATAGGTTAAGCTTAGGCCTAGACTGACTCAAGACCCAATTATTATAAACAAAATAATATTATTTTACTTAAAAAGAATTAGGCCTCAAATAAGCCTGGGCCTGAACAGCTTAAGTCTGAACCCAATTAAAAAAATTACGTTGTTTTTATATTTTTATTTTTTTAAAATTTATTTTAAAAAAATTGGCAAGAGATTACCCATTGCCATCCCTAGGTGCAAGAGTCACTTACTTATTCAATATTTCAACAAACAATGTTACTGGTCCACTGGTACCCCTCGTAACATTGGCCATCTGCTGAGCTGCATTTGCAATCCTCAAGGCACGCTTTAGGCAAAGCAGGACCCTGAAATTGGAGGAAGCACTTAGTTAGAAGATCCACTCATACTTGTATGATTCCGCGTATCGAATTTACATTTTGATACTCAAGCCACATGTGAAGACAACAGACCACTGACCAATAACGGTTATATGAATATTGAAAACTGAAGTGCATGTATGTAAACCTCTACTAAGGTTGGCAAACCAGCCCCGGTCAAAAGCCCAAGTTAGTCGGGATTCAGGTTGGGTTTCAAGCTAGGGAGGGTCAGCCCAAAGCCAGTCCAACCATTTGACTGGACCCCAATCGGGTTTCAAGCCTGGCCCATTGTTATCCCTCTTCTACGACACAAATATGCATATTTCTGAGCATGAATCCGAAACATCTAGTAATATGACACCAATTTGTAGGTCATTAGAAGACAAATAGGAAGGAAACCTTTCTCCATCCCTGACACCATCCTGATCATCAACCCAAAATAGATGTGAGCATGCATAAACTGCTCTGCACTGATCAGGTTTCTTCAGTAACTTTGCGGAATACTGATGGAGAAAGAAGGAAACAGAAGTAAATCAGTCATTAGCAGTTTTCTTAGACAAAATGCTGACACGGTGAATTGATCATAAGTTTAGTGTACACTTACTCCTGTTGCCTTATGTGTCAAGGTATCCCTATTCTCAACACCAAATACATTCATCCTCTGCAGAGACCCAATTATTAGATGTATTGCAGTCACCTGTGCTTTCGAATCCTGCAAGACAAGGTACATAATCACGTCGACCATCCAAATTTAAATTTCTATTCTCTTTGCGCAATATGATTTCTCGTTAAGTCTACTGTTAGAAAGAAGGATATATGCACATTTACCGCAACTTCTTCCTCATATATCACAAATGCCTGAGTGAAAAATTCATAAGCTACTGGCTCAAGATCACAGTCATTAGCCGCCTGATTACAAAATAAACATAATAATAGGTCAGAAATTGACAACAATTACACACCTATCCAATAAGTATTTGCTTAGGGATGACAAAACCAACCCACTCTGGACCAGTCCGATTTCACCTGGCTTCAGGCCAGGTTCGGACTGGTACCAGGCTCAGGCCTGCTGGCCCAAAAAAGCCCAAGCCAGTTAGGCCAGCACATCATCATTTTGGCATAACTGACCCAAACGACATCATTTTAGTTAGTTGTGACAAAACGACAACTGGGCTCTGGACTGATTGAACCCGGCCCATTATCTCTACATTGACTTCAAGAAATCTTCTATTACCACTCTTAGTAATATAACCAGAGATATACTTTTTTTTTTTTGGGTAAAGCAGAAGTAAAGAGTACGCTTGGAAAGACAAATGATTTATATTTTTTATCAGTATCTAGAAGTATTATCAACTAGCAAGTATGCCATACCTGAGCACATTCCAAATACAACCTCAATGCCAGTTCAGGGGATGAAACAGCTGAAAGAGCTTCTAAGGTCTGATAAAATGAATATAATCAATTTTACTAACAAAACAGGCTACAGATATTTTGCAAGGAGTATTGACATATATATTGATGACACTGAGACCAAAGGAAACAAATGACAGAAGCTTAGAACTATGTGAATTCTTCTATAAATACCAAGTATCTAACGACAAAAAGATATTCATAAGGTTTTATTTTCACAGGCCTTTGTTTATTTCAAATCCAAAAGCCTTCGAAGAACTACCTAAGCACCTTACCTGATTCAAGATTTGAAATATTTTCTTAGGTGATGCTGCGACTTCTTCCCC
>JAOQMR010000006.1:992995-1010108 GCA_027563865.1 Erythroxylum pelleterianum | reverse complement strand
GACTTACATCTGGACTTGAAGCAGCATAGTTAGACAATCTATCCATCAGTTGTGATAGTACTGTCTTGATGTCAACTGTTGACTGGAAACCAAAGGAAGGTCAGAACCAAAGAGAAATATATCAACTACATCTAATCATATTAAACTCAAGTCTTGCTCAGCACTCCGTCCTTTCCCACAGTATGGAATAGAATGAAAATGGTTTCTGGTTGAAGACAGGAATGATCAAATATGCAAGCAGAAAAGGTTTTCATGCACAAGATTCCAAAATCAAACAGTACAGAATTCACTGAGCCCAACAGCAGAATGAGTTGTAAAATTTAAGATAAAAATTGAACAAACAATAAAGGCATAAGCAGAAGAGTTCCAATGGCCAAAATTATATTTCAGAAATGAAAAACAGTGTACCTGAAGTTGGGGGAAAGCCCCCAACAACGTCGTAAGTGTCTGCAAATGGTATTCATCAGGAAAGACCTGAATTATGCAGTCCATCAAATAATACTGAGCAAGCTCATCCTTGCAGTTGACAACCTGTACACATATTTAGTTAAAATTTTCAAAAAGGCAACATATACGACAATCATGTAACAATATAATTACAAAAGATGACTAAATATGCTTTATGAAAATGCAACCAGAACATCACTTCAACAAGAGTAAAAGAAGCTTAATCCAGACTAAAGCCATCAGACCTGCTCTAAAACTCTGGGAAGAACAGTGTCTTTGTATATTTCGAGGTCCACACCCTCTATTTGACTGAGAACATGCAGATTTTTTCCCACCTAACAAGAAAGAAGATAATGTGAAAATCTAGTAGAGAACACAACAAAGAGCTAACTGGTTATCCAGAAAAAGAAGCAGATTGTCAGTTTTACAAGATCACGAAGTTCGCTTCTCTCCTTTTCTCGCTTCTCTCTTACCCGACCAGGTCCCTGCAGACCAGAAAGCCCAATTGAGGGCCTCAACTCAGGATCACCAAAGAGTATGAATGATCACAAGCACCATAAAACCTGCATGTCCAAAAATCATGTTCTCATAATTCATTTTACCTTTATGGCATGCAACTACTGTGGTGTTATGCGTTTTATTACCAGGAGTATGAAAGCAGTCACATACACACAAACCTGATGTTGGACCCGAACCCAGAGCTTATTCATCTCAGTGAAGTTCTGTAGCACAAAATCCACAGCATCCATGAATGTGTCCTCATCTCTGCAGGAAGTAAGCATCATGTTTACATGCATAGTTCACGGTAACAATTTGTTGTTCAAACCATTCACAGCACTAAAAGCGTATGTAAGTGAAAACTATAAAGTTGGCTAACAAAATGAAATTGAAATATCAATTGACGCCGTAAGAGGATGCAACAACTACTAATGACAACAAAGATGGTGCTTGCCTTTCGGAAGTTCCAGAATATACAAATCGCACACAACTTATGGATGCTAGGATTCACATTTCAACAGTCTACTTGAAAGTTTAATCTCCAAAAGGTAATCCTACATTGCCAGCATGAAGTAATTCATAGGACTTGAATTTTTCTATTTCCCTCACATCTGTCCTAGTTCTACTACAAGAAATAGAAAAACAGCACCATACAAGTACTTGCTTGGTCACAGTAAAACAAAAGTATTTCAATAGAGAATATACCAACTGACATAACATTTTCATGTGGTTAAAGTACCTTCTCTAGCATATTAATTCAAGGAAATATCGTATACACATTATTCAGTCCAAAGTTCAGATATAGTGTTTCCTTTTAGCTCCTAAATTTAACAAAACAAACCATGAGAAGAACAAAAAATAAAAAATCAAATTCAGAGATCTTCTTACTCCTTGTATTCAGAACTAATATCAGGCAGTTTATCTCTACTCAATTGAGCAAGATAGCTTCTAAGAAACAGTCCTCGCACTGGATGCTGAACCCCACGACACATCTCCACGAGATCCTTAAGCACATCTTTAGCTGGAGCCTCCTTCGTTTTTAGGTAAACAGATCCAACCGTGCACAGAAGATACCTAGCAAACATATCCACCAGCTTCTACTCAGAGTTGAACAAAATCAAAACAACGCGTCATTATCAAAACTCGATCTCCAATAACTATCATAAGTAAATATCTTACAATCTAGGTAACACGTTTCCTGCGTGTTGCACGAGCTCGTACAAATCCACGATCGGAACTCCATGTCTGCTCTCGTCTTTAAAGAACATCTCAAGTTTCCTCAACTCATCAAAGGCTCTCATATCTACGAATCAAAAATCAAATTCAATTTAAAGGAGAAAAAAATTAAAAACCTAAAAAGAGATCCGAATTTTACAGAGTTCGTAGTATTTGTGAGGGGAGAGCTTGGAAGTTCTGAGCTCCGATAGCATCTGAGCCGAGTACTTGAGAGCTTCTCTCAGATTGTTCGCGTCCTGAGATTCGAAACGTTCGATTGGACTTCTCAGATCAGAAGATCAAGAGAAAATTTCTTTGAGCTCGAAATCAGAAAACGTACCAAAGCGCGATGCATGTAGAAGGCGTTGTGTTGAATTCCGGCGATTCCTTCGGCGAGCCATTTCTCTTCCTCTTCTACTCCTTCTAGAATCATCCTCTCCTGTTTCTGTTTGGCTCAGGAGTCTAGCACTTGGAGAAACGATCTTATGTATTCGATTCTCTCGAAATGTTAAAAGAACAACACAGTCACTATTCAAACTTCAAAGAGTCTCCCTCTACCAAACAAAAAACAATGGAAGTTTACGCGGGTGCACTGAAACGACAAATCGTATGACTTCATATTCTTGAATAATACCGACTCCACCTTATACGACATGCTAATGGGGCATCTATGATGCGAAGTAAGGGTTCCTTTGTAACATATTTTCTTTTAATATAATCTTTTTTAATTCTTCAAATATACATATATATATATATATATATACTTTTAAATTTTAAAATCATCATAACACAAGCAAATTCTAAAATATTTTAAATTAAAAATTTGAATTCAAAGAACTTAATCATTGAATTCATAATAAAATATAAGACAATTCTATAATTTCCTTTTTTCTAATGTCATTTTTCTTTTTTAAGAAATATTTTTTAAAATTTTCATTAATTCATATCATAAGTGGGTATTATGTTTTAAAAACTCAAAAATAAATTTAATATAGATTTAATAGTTTTTATTCGTTTTGATTTTAAAATACTTAAAAAGTTTAAAATTATTTATGAAACTAAAAATTTTAGTTAAAATGCTTTTGTAATTTCTTTTATTATGTCATTATAAGAGCTAATAATGTTTAGAAAAATACCATTAACTCAATGATATTACATATAAGGATGATACTAGGATTATTTCGGGTTGAACAAATATGTAAATATATATAAGGAGATAATTAAACCAAAATTAATTTATTTTAAATTTCATTTTTATTTTAAAATTTAATTTCTTAATTTTAGGTTAAGTCTAAAAAAATTTTGTTTAATTATGTATCAAGGAGATCAAATTTAACAATCTATAAAACAATTTTGGAAATTTAATACCTTTTAGTGCATTAAAATAAGATAAAAAGTCTATTTTGAATCTCAACTTTTACCCCCTCAAAAAAAAATCCCAACTTTTACCATAATACAACTTGAACTTTAATATTTTAAAACATTCATATTAAACCATAACATTTTCAAAGTTATTAAAACAAATCTTAATTAGACAAAATTCTCAGCTAAATACCATATCAATACAGACATGATATTATTTTTATATTTTCAAATAAAAAGGAGATCTAATTTTCACATAATTAATTTTTTAAATTAATCAGAAAGTGGATCTCATTGTTATATAATTAATTTTTTAATTAATCTAAAAGTAAGTCTCATTTGTATTGTGACTAACTCAATTTTATTTTAAAAATAAAAATAATATCATGTCAATATTAACAGTAAATTAATCCTATTAAATTTTTTATCCATTTAAAATATGTTTTGAAAACGCTATGATAAAATTTAAATGCTTCCCGCGGAATGGCCCACTTCTTTCCGAATTGGGGTGGTGGGCAGACATGAATAGGGTCCACCCTCCCGAGCTACCGGAAAATTCCAATTTGGGGCTCATTTCGGGTGTGCAAAGGGAGGAGGATGGGGATCGCCTAGACTCGGATATGTTCTATATTTTGTTGTAAATATTAAGATTTAAAATATAATTATGGCCTTAAAATAACACCTAGAGATAAGACAACAAACCTCACCTAATATTCTGTATACGATATGACATACTAGTTCGTCCTCAAATCTATTTCCTTAGAAAATGAAGCACGAAAATGAAAGGCTTCCCCTTGTTTTTATTATTAATTTGTTATCACTATCATCAACTAACAAGTAAAAACTCACGTATGAAAATTCCTTCCCCTCCATTAGATGCGAGTTACGTGCAAACTTTGTTCATTCCTCCAATGTTTAGTCAAATAGGTGTACCTAATCTGCCCAAATGAAGTAGGTCATATAAGATTAAGAATGAAGCTCATGAACGGCCAAACATTTTTGTTGGTTTAAATTTTTATTTAACAAATTTTTTAATCATATTTTAAATTATTTGATAGATAAGAAAAATTACATTTTAAATTTTTAAATTTATTTAATTTTTACCTAAATTTTATGACGGTTTAATATTGGTTGTATCTTTTAAACCCTAAATTTTTTGTCCTATCGGTTTAACTTTCAGTTCAGTTTTCAAAACGTGAATTCTAAGTGTTGAAAATTTTCAATTTTAAATGACATCATTTTACCATATGGGCTTCTACCTATTTATTATTACTATTTTTAGGAGAATTCTTGTCTTTATCCTCGTAATTTTTCAGCCAATGTGTTTAAAGTATTAGAACGAAAATCACATGTTTCGGGTACATATAATAACTCGTAAATCTTCTTTTCTGTTATAGGATTATTATATATAACCTATATAAGAACCAAACGTAATTAGTAAGACAATTTCTAATTTATTTCTTTATATACTGTTCTTTAAGTGGTGCATTGATTTGTTTATATAATAGAATATTTCACATATACTTGACCGATACTTGAAGGTTAGAGATAACTTGGAACCAGAGAGGTGTGGGAATGGAGGAAGTGAAGGCTGAGAAGGAAGTTTTAGAGAAGAATAGGAAGAGGATGAAGCAGGTTTTGCTTAGAATCCTGAGGAGCAACCATTGTAAACCATATCTTCACTTGAATGTCCTTGTACAGGTTCCTGAAGTAGTAGTTCCAGTACATGGACCTCCAGGTTCAGGTCTTACCCTCAAGCAGCTCAACAACTTTCATTCCCTTCGGTTACTGACGTGTGAAAGTTAAAGCTAACTTAGCCAACTTGTATTAATAAGTCACGTTCATGTTTCAATATTCAAATTTTTTGCAGGTTTGAAGCTGAATTCGAGTCAAAAGTTTTGTCTTGGCAAGAGCTTTAGTTGTATAAATGGTTCTGCTTTTGATGAATCCACTGTAATTGGAAGGTCTGGAGATTGTTTGAGAGTTGACAAGGACTCGAACAAGAAACTCAGAATCAGATCATTGTCTATCACCAGAAGAGAGTTGCCAGAATCAGAGGAGATACTTGGCCTTATGCAAGAAGTTTCATCTACTTCAAGTACTGTATCTATGAAAGAATCTGTACAATCAAAACCTGGATGGCCTCTTCTTGGGATAAATACTTCTGAAATTGGAGAATTGTCTATGGTGAATCCACTGGATTTTTTAATACCTTCTTCCCCAGAATCCCACATCAACCTGAATAGTGAAGAAGCAGAAGATTCTTCAGAAGATGAGACCTTTGATTCTGAAGAAAATCCTGAAGAGACTTGTTTAACAGAATCGATAAAACAGGCAAAGAAGATGGAGCTTTCCCTGATACTGAATTCGTCAGGCTGCAAGCAATTTAGCTATAAAGAGCTAAACAAAGCAACTCGTGGATTCTCTTCAGGTTTCTGATAAATTTTGATTTTTCTTAAAAAGGGTATTTGTCTGATCAAGTTTTTGATTTAAACTTTGTTTTATTAATCAGAAAACTTGATCGGCCAGGGAGGTTGTAGTAATGTGTATAAAGGATTACTCTCTGGTGGCAAGCTAATTGCGGTGAAGGTACTAAAGCAATACAAGGAAGCTTTGAAAAACTTCTCTTTGGAAGTTGAAATAATGTCCTTGCTAAAACACAAGAACATTACACATCTAATTGGAGCTTGTACTGAAGATCACTATCTCATTCTGGTGTATGACTTCCTGCCCAGAGGGAGCTTGGAGGAAATTCTACAAGGTAAGAACCTGCTCATTAGGCATGTTTAACTGTGATTTAGATTTGTGCTCATATATTTGAGTTCATAGAGCTTAGACCTTGACTCGGTTTGACCTATTGATATTTATTACTATTTATCTCATTAGTTTGCTATGATGATAGAAATTTAAGTCTCACCCAAACTTAAAATCAAGTAGTTAAATCCGAGTTGATTAGGTTTGAATCAAATTCAAACATGAAATTACTCCAATCATATTTAAACTAGTTTAAATATATTGTCGTTGTTTAATAATTAGGTTTAATCACAGTAACTTTTTTTTAATCACTCGAAATAATTGAGTCTTGATTCAGGTTCAGCAAGACTTCGACCTAATCCGATGTTAACCCTAGTGTGTTCCTTAACATTTTGAGATCATAGTGTTTATTGTTGTGGCACAGGCAACAGATACAAATCCTTGTTGCCATGGAAAGTGAGGTACAATGTGGCCCTTGCAATTGCCGAGGCTCTAAATTACCTGCACAGCGGGTGTTCTCCACCTGTTATTCACAGAGATGTAAAATCTGCCAACATTCTTCTGTCTCATGACTTTCAACCACAGGTAATATCGGCAGAGGTTCCACGACTATAAAAAGAGGACGTTTTATGAAAAATAAGGTTATTTTTTATTTTTAATTTAAAATGATAAAAATTAGGATAGATTGAGCTGTGTCGGGCTTCGACTGTCTTGGGCTCGACAAAAACTATCCCGTCCGAGCCCAGATCCTCTGTCTTATTCTGTCTCGTAGAATCTCAGTCATTTATTTTACGGGATCTATACGGGCCCCATGCAGGACTTACATAAGACCCATGCGGGATCCATATAAATAAATAGCTGAGATTTATTGGACACAATAAAACACCATAATATTGGACAAAGGATCTAAAATGTCCCGTCCATTGTCATCCCTAAATATAATAACTAATATACTCTTCGTTTGTAGATTAAGCACTCCTTAAGTCAATGTAAAGGGTGGCTTTCAGTTTTAGATATCTCTATTTTTTAAATCATAATCATTATAAGTATTTAGTCAAATTGGAACTCTCTTTTTTAATTCACGACCTGTCATGTCTCACCTATGACTTGCTTCAAAAACAAGTATATAATTTGGTATGTATCGTCAATTTCTTTTTAAATTTTCCATATCAATACCAAACTTCTTAATTTCTAACATAAAATTGAGGACACGGCAAACTTAAAATATAGGAGACATTGACACATATTATTTTTATTTTTGACATACAAAGCATCTTGATTTTAAGAAAACTAATTATTTGTACAACTAGATAGTTTAAAAAAAATCTTAAACTTAATTAAAATAATTTGAAATTAGATTCATTACACTGAACTTTACTAATTAAGGGTAAGATTATGTACTACTAGACTTCTCCAGACCCTGCTTGTTAGCATGATTTCTACTGGATGTTGTTGTTGTTGTTGTTGTTGTTATATTAATTATACTATAATTTTTGTGATTTTGATTTTTATTTCAATTTATCATTTACTTTCTTGTAATATTATTTATCTATTATATAAATCTTTTAATTTTATTCCGAAATTTTTCGTTTGTTCGTAAATTTAAAATATCATTAAGTTTTAACTTAAAAATTTTAATATTACATGATTTTAGGTAAAATATAAAGGAAAAAGAAAGTCAAATCACAATGTATTTGATCCTTTACAATTTTAAAATTAAAGCTAAAAAATTTTAAGAAATAGTAATATTAAGTTCTTATCCCTATAATTTAAAAATTAATAATTTCTGCGTCTACAGCTCTCAGACTTTGGACTGGCTATATGGGGACCTGAAGATTCAACCTATATGATGCAGGACGACGTCGTTGGGACATTTGGGTATTTAGCTCCAGAATACTTAATGCATGGAAGGGTGAGTCACAAGATTGATGTCTATGCCTTTGGTGTGGTTCTCCTTGAACTGTTAACTGGAAAGAAGCCAATCAATCCTCAAGGCCTTAAAGGACAGCAAAGTTTAGTCAAATGGGTAAGAATCATACCCTATTTACATTGGTACTTTGTAACATAATAGGTCAAATCAAAACTTAATTGCACTTATGGATTAAATTTTGAATCTAGCTATTAGATTATCTCATATTGATTAAACATGAAAATATTAAAGGATTTATAAGTGGTAAAGGTCAACTATCCAAATAACTAGTTCTAGTTATTTTGAAAATAGTTGACCTAAACTTAATTATTATTAGTGGACTCCACACTCTGCCCATATTAAAGAATTTAATATGATATCAGAGCAGGTTTGGTCCAGATTCTTAATTTCTATGTTGTCTGTCTGAATATCCAGTTCTAGCGGCCCGGTTTAATTACCACTGTGTTTATTTCAAGTGACAACTGGATGTCCAGTCTCAATTGCACTTGAGGAGGAGTGTTAGAGTATCTCATATTGATTAAACATAAAAATGTTAAAGGGTTTATAAGTGGTAAGGGTTAACTATCTAAATAACTAGTTATAGTCATTTTGACAATGGTTGACTTAAATCCAATTATTGTTAGTGAATCCTACACTCTATCTGTATTAAAAAATCTAACACTGTGTTTGAAGTTTAATTGATTTAAAAACTTTTTATTGATTTCGAGTCTCAGTTCAAAATATTAACCTAAATTTTTATAAATTTATTTGACATGATTGATTTAAATATCTGAACTTTGAATCAAGTTAGAAGTTTAATTGATTTAAAAAGTTTTCCATTAACTTAAATTCGGTCCGAGTCTAAAATGTGGGTCGATCCTTTTTTTTCTCTTGTATAATTTTGCTTGGATTAATAATTATGTCTTTCTTAAGAATTTCAGGCAACGCCATTATTAGAGAAGGGGAATCTAAAGGCATTGTTGGATCCAAAACTAGACAAGGACTTTAATATCGTTCAAACGCACAAAATGGTCCTTGCAGCCACTCTCTGCACCAGACAGTCCGCTAGATTACGACCCAAGATGAGCCAGGTACAACATATCTCTCGTCTTATTTTTTGTCCTAATCATTATTATTTTATTAATTTAAAATAATTATCAAATAAAATTATTTTTTATTAAAATTTTCAAATATTTCTGTCGACATCTTAAAGAAAACATAATAAAGAAAAAGTTAGAAGTAATTTCACTTTTATTTTTTATTTTTATTTTGTTCCTCTTTTAAATAAAAATAAAAACATTTTTAGTAGTTAATGTTAACGTAATTATATTTTTACTATTGATAATAATTACATATTAGATAAATTTTAAGTATAAAATATTTTTAATCTCTAATATAATATATATTAATAAATTATCAAATAAAAATTGTTTTATTATTAAAATAATTAATTTTAAAAATAATACTTATTTAATATTATATTTATGTTAAATATTTTTTAATTATTAAATCAAATTTTATTTAAAATTTATGTATTTTAAAGATGTTTTATTTAAGTATATTTATTATTAATTATTTAATTAAATTATTAATAATTTTTAATTAAATATTAAATTATACTATTCATAATATTTATTAATAATTATAATTATATAATGTATATTTAGTTGATAGTAAATTAGATTATGAAAAACAAAAATAAAAAATAAAATATACTTTTTGTGAAGAAATTAAAATTAAAAATTCAGATTGCTTTTTGTCTCAGTACTAATTAGGGTAAGGCTGCGTACTACTAAACTTTTTCAAATCTCGCACCTCTGTTAAATTTATATTGGGTTGAAAGTAAATATTTTGTATTAAATTTAAAATGTAAATATAAAGTATAATTATAATTATAAACTTTTTTAGTGATTTTCACTGATTCAGGTACTAAAGCTGTTGGGTGGGAATAGAGATGGGGAGGACTGGATAGTATCGTATTTTAACGATTTGAAACAGTCGAGTAAGGACGTGGCCGATAATTTTTCGCCGGAATTGGCTCGGAAGCCAAGTCCTAACGTTGTGTCTGTGGACTTGGACGATGACGCCGGGATACTGTGTAGCGTCCAAACTACGTCAGTACATAGTTTAGCGAGTCAGAACCGGTTGAAGTTGAAGGACTACTTACTGGAACCGCAAGATTAGAAATACAAAGTCCCTTTTTGTCCAGTCTTGTGACTATAGCAATTAATAAAGGGATAACAATTAAAAAAGTTATAATTTTTACATTTTCATTTAAGTATTTAAATTTTCAAATTTTTTAAAATTTTAAATTTTAAATTAGTAACCCAATTTAACATTTTGTTTTTATCATATTTATTGATAAGATTGATATAATAAGTAATAATTAATATTTAAAAGAGTGATGTAATATTTTCTTATTCACATAGGTCTGTTCAGCAATTAGCGAATTAATATAGTTGATTTGACCAGCAGATAATATCAGTTGTTTATTTAAAGATGTCTGGTAAAATTATTTGTTTAGCATTAGTTATTTATGTGTAAAATGACTTATAAGAACGTGACGTTAGAAAATGATTTATAGGGACATCAATATTATATCTTAGTCTTTTTTAAGTACTTTCGTAAGAATTTAGACAAAGTAAAAGAAGTTAACGCCATCATTTAAAACAAAGGTTTATAATAATCTAAGAACGATGTCTAATTACTATTAAACTAGAAGCAATATTATTACGAATAGTTGTCATCTCCCGAATTCTTAATTTTTAAATACTTTTTTGTATAAAGATAACTTCAAAATCTTCAAATACATCTAGAGGTATAAATTAAGAATCTTAATTGATGATGTTAACTTCATTTATTGATACACTACTAATCTCACAATTTTAGGCGGTAGTTACTAATAAAGTTAACTTTGCAAGTGCTATTAAAATAATAAAATTTATCAATGATAAACTTATCTTTGTTTCTATTTTGTCTTTATCAACATCTGTTAGTAATTTATAACAGCTTTTAGACGCAATCATCTCTGTAACAAATCGAGTTCAATCCGCGAACTCAATTTATTGATTATCAAATATGATTATTGACTTTTTTGATGCAGTCAAATAATTAAATATATCTTATTTTGCCAAAAAAAAAAGAGGCTTCTCGTCATAATGTTTACCATCACATAGGTTATTGCAATTAGAATATATAATTGTTGACGTGTTTATCCCAAGACCAAAAACTATGTTGACAAGATCTAAAAGCTACTTAACACTTGTATTAGTCTTCACACGCTTTACTTAATAGATATAATATTTTGAATTGACGTATTTAAAATTTTAAAATTAAATACTCAATTGAATATCAACTAAAATACCAAGTTTTGTATCTTATTTTTTATGAAATATTACAAATGGCAGGAGGCTTGAAAATTAATCTAAATTTAAGATATTAAAAAAATTATAATCTAAAGTTTAGATTATAATTTTTAAAATTTAAATTATTATTAATCAAACTTGAAAAATTATAAATTATATTAAATAGAATCTCTATTAATAGGAAAATTGATCATAACGATAAGAGTCTTCGTTATAAGTTTTAACCTTTTCTTTCGAGAAGTAATTAAATTTAAATTGTTTGTTCCGAATTTAATTTAAATAATTGAATCATTTTAATTTTAATTTTAATTCAAAGTTTAAATTTAAATAATATTATTTTGAGCGATTATATAAACCAAGCCGAGTCTGGTTTGTCGATGTGTACGCAAGAATTGTTGACACGTGTCAAAGTACTGTTTCATGAAAACCAAGCCCAGTCTGGTTTGTCGATGTGTACGCATGAATTGTTGAAACGTGTCGACGTCTTTGATCATTTTGCCGGATATTTACCACGTGACTGCCTTAAACCCTGCTCAGCAGCAACCTCAAAACCCTAGTCAAGTCCAAGTGCGGGAAACGCGCGATTTTTCCGTTTTACAAACGTCTGTAGAGAGAAAGTTATTCGATTTGGTGACCATGAGAAGGGTCCAACGCTTCACTACTCTCCGCCAAGCAATTGCGGGCGGCAACTACGCCGCCACATCCACCATTGCCACGGGCCAGCTTGCTCGAGCATCGACGATAAGCGGGTTTCCAGCTTCTAATTGCCAGAAGGTGAGAAATGTTTTTAGAGTATCAAGGCCCTCCGTCGCGCGCGATGTCTTTACCGGCACCATGTTGTTCTCTGTCGCGTCGTCGTCTCTCGAGCAAGAGGCGCATGCGAAGGAGTTGCCGCCCGCCGGGAATTTCCTTCCTAAGGACGTTGTTCTGTACCAGTACGAAGCTTGCCCTTTTTGCAATAAAGTTAAAGGTAAAATTTTCAATCTCTTCTTGACTTACTTGTTTTATTTCAGAAGAAATTGGAATTGATTTCACTTTGATTTTGGTTTCCCTTTTGCATTTGCTTTAAGCTTATTAATGTTCGAGAACAAATGGGAAGTATTATCAGTGGATTGCTAGGAACTAGGTATTGTGAGGTTCAACGTTTAAAAGATAAGTTTGCTTTGATTTGCAAGGAGTGTGCTTAGAGACTTTGATTTTTGAAAAGTTAGATTTTGGACTCTTGAGTATTAAAATCTTCCTTGTGTGTGAAATGTAGTATCTTAACCATTTCAGCTCTATACTGGGAACGAGGCTTAGTGCTTAAATTATTGCTCTAATGGGATACATAAAACTACATTGGAGGTTTACTGTTGAGGCAAAACATAATGGAGTGAATCTAAGTGAAACAGAGTGGCTTGGAGTGGTACAGATATGAAGCTAATCAGAATGGCATCTTACGAGTTTCGGAGGATTCGTTTAGTTGTTTGCATACAAGTAAATGTAGTAGTCTCAGAGGGTGTCTTGTTTGAAGTTCCTTGAATGTTGTACTAATTCTTATTCTTTTCTTGGCACTTAGCTTTCTTGGATTATTATAACATACCATACAAAGT
Organism: Erythroxylum pelleterianum; assembly: GCA_027563865.1. Taxonomy (NCBI): domain Eukaryota; kingdom Viridiplantae; phylum Streptophyta; class Magnoliopsida; order Malpighiales; family Erythroxylaceae; genus Erythroxylum; species Erythroxylum pelleterianum. The sequence continues at coordinate 996,966 of JAOQMR010000006.1, read as the reverse complement.
TGTGGAAGTCAACCCCATTAACAAAAAGGAGATTAAGTGGTCGGAGTACAAGAAGGTGCCTATATTAACAGTCGATGGAGAACAGATGGTTGATTCCTCAGGTTTTTACTTTTCCTTTTTGGCATATGTATCTATGTTTTGATGGTTAGACTTGGGTCTTATTACATATATATCTAAAGCCAAAATTTAACATTCACTTCTAGGAACATTATTCTGATTGAGTTCTTATATTATACAGAAATAATTGATAATTTGCTTCGGAAGACCAATCCAGATTATGCTATTGCAGATAGTGATGAAGAAGCCAAGTGGCGTGGGTATGATTGCACTTTTTATCATCTCAATCACTTTTTGTCATCTATTAGGCATTTTGGTTTCTTTGAAATCATCACAGTGTTCATCTAAGATAATACTTTCCAGTGTATAAAAGTCAATATCATGCAAAAGCTTGCTTGTGTTCCCCGTCTATCTTGTTTACTTATGTTAGTTTTCATCTAATACTTGTGTGGGGCTACTATTCTTCCAGTTATTACCACAACTTTTGCTTTAGTTGGTAGAGCATCAACTGATTTAGAACCATGTCGAAGCAGGTGGGTGGATAATCACTTGGTTCATGTTCTATCACCAAACATTTATCGAACTGCTTCTGAGGCGCTTGAATCGTTTGACTATATCACCACTCATGGTAAGATGCTGGTCTATATTATTGCACATATTCTGTTGAATTTGTATTCTGATATAATGTTTCGTGTAGAAGAAGACTACATTACTTATGTGCTCTGTTTATTTTTTTCTTCATTATTGCCTTCTTTATTATGCTCTGTAGCTTTGAACTCTTCTACTGTAATGCTACACATTGAATTGGCTAACTGTCTTATGCAGGCAATTTCAGTTTTACAGAAAGGCTTGTGTCAAAGTATGCTGGGGCTGCAGCCATGTACTTTGTCTCAAAAAAACTGAAAAAGAAACATAACATCACTGATGAACGAGCTGCCTTGTATGATGCTGCAGAAACTTGGGTGGATGCTCTGAAAGGTCGCAAATTTCTCGGTTAGTGTCTCTTCTTGGTTAAAATAGCTGTTGGGACTAGGGAAGTTTAGAAGAACTAAGAATTTTGGATGAACCTCTGCATGATAGGTGGCACTAATCCTAATTTAGCCGATCTTGCTGTTTTCGGCGTACTGAGGCCCATTCGCTACCTGAAGTCCGGCCAAGATATGGTGGAGCATACGCGAATTGGCGAGTGGTATTCTCTTATGGAAAGCGCAGTAGGGAAGTCTTCTCGAGTCAATGCCTAAGATAATCAATGGTGTTTTTCTTTGTCAATATTGGCTTATAAAGGTCAAAGCCATTTAATCAGATTATCTGCGGAGATATTGTAAATGGTTTGAAAGAAAAAATGTAATAAATAAGCCAGTAGGCCTTGAAGATAAAGACAAGTTTACGCTAATAAATTGAAAGTTCCAATGACTTACAATTTCATGTTGTCTGATCTGAAATACTTTATACAGTAGAAGTTAATTGCAGGATCATGAGTGTTCACATTCCTGTGTAGTTTGAGATAAATGACAAGAGAGTTGGATTTCCTTCGTTGAAGGGGATCCTACGTTGGGTGAAGTTGAAGCATCATGTCATTATCAATAGTTGTAGTCATAAGTCCATGAAGGGTTGGTAATAGTCCGGTCGGGTCCGGCCATAGGACTTGGAATTTTTTTCTCGAACAAGTTCCTACGGATAAAAATGTCATCGATTTAGCATTTTGGTCGAATTAATCCGAGTCGGATCGGTTTAAACCAATTTGAAACTCAATTAATCTAGTCTTTTGCCAACCCCGGTCGGGTCCGGCCATAGGACTTGGAATTTTTTCTCGAACAAGTTCCTATGGATAAAAATGTCATTGATTTAGCATTTTGGTCGAATTAATCCGAGTTGAATCGGTTTAAACCAATTTGAAACTCAATTAATCTAGTCCTTTGCACATTAATAAGAGTTGGATTGGATCGAGTCAACTGAACACGTGCCGTAACAATTAGCAATAGTAGCAGGCTTAGAGCAACCTCCATGGTACATACATTTTAATGTCCCTTATCAAGGTATTGTATGGCTCGATTAAATGCCTGCCAATTAGGCTATTAAAATCCTGATTCCTAAGGTATGGCTGTGCACAATAAATGCCTCTAAGGTCGTCAGGATTCTTTCAGGACCTGGCTACTACCCAACCATATGATCCAACTGAGTCTTAAAGCCAAGTGTACTGCGAAATTAGAATTAAAAAAGAGCAACGGAAACCCTCGATCCCCAGCCGCCGTTGGCAGTTTCACATTAACGCATCTCCGTACGTTTGTAACACAAAAAGGAAAATCCTTCCGGCTACGGGCTCTGTCTAGGCTTGGTAATTGTGGTCTAATTATTTAATTTTTATTATTTTAATTTGAAAGTTTAAAATTTAAATAAAAATATTGTTTTTATAAAATTAAACAAAAATAATATTTCGTTTATATTGAATTTCAATAGTTTATTTTTAATAAGGTCGGACGAGATCCTAATTTACAAACATTTTGAATTTAAATTAGTTTAATTACATTAATTTTAATTAATTATGAATTAAATTAATTAAGATAAATTTAAACTAAATTATTAGTTGATACGAGAAGAAAGGAATGCGTAAGAAATGAAAAAAAAAGATGCTTGGTAGTATATAATAATTGGATGAATGATATTTTTATATCTCCTTTTGGAGCAATATTTCATACTCCAAATATAGTGAGAAATGGATTCATATTTAGGGGGAGGTTGGTTCACATAGAGAAATGGCAATAAAAATGATAATGAATATAGTAAGGAATGAGAATGGATATAATCATTATAATTATGATGGTTGATTAAGAAGAATGAATAATTAACATTACGGTTGATAGTGGTTGGTTTGTTAAAAATATTGAAAAATAAAAATTTGTTAGATTTTAATTAATTATATTTTACTTAATTACATTGTAATTAACTAATTAATTATATTTTAATTAATTACATTTTATATTTTATATTTCAATTAATTACATTTTAATTAATTATAATTTAATTATATTTAATTTAAATTTTTTTAAAAATATTAGTGTTTGCGGGAATTAAAACCATTCCTCCCAACATGGGGGTGTGAACTATTACCAGTATAAAAAACTATTCAATTAATCATAATAAATAACCAACAATTACTATTCATTCATTTTTTATTAATTTATTCTCATACCTTATAATCCAGCACTTTTTCATTTCTATTTTTCACTATATATATTATAATTCCTATTATCGTTTCCTATAATCTGCATTTCAGTAGGATTTTTATGTGTTGTTGATGTTTATCAATTAAGAGGTCAATAATTTATTAGTGTAATTAATTAAATTTTTAACAAATTTCTTTAAATAAATTATTATGGTTTTACTATTAAATTTATTACACGACATAATTTTTATAATTATTTTAATATTTAAATTTTATTAAAATAATTTAATTTTTTAAAATAATAAAGACTTTTTTAAAAAAATCATAAATGAAAGTTGCAAAAAAAGAGGTGAGGTTAACAGGCTGTTTGGAAAGCTATGATTTGAATTCAATCGCTTGGAACCAAAAAATTGTAAGGAATTGAATTCCCGTGTGAGTTCAACTCTCACTCCCTTTATAAATTGAATTCACGCAAAAATTCGCGTGAATTCAACTCCGTCATGATGCCCACTGCGGTTTTTAGGGAATGACACTTATATGCATGTTTCTTTTGATTTAGTAATTAAAATCAACTTTCACTCCCTTTGTATGCATGTTTCTTTTGATTTTCAATTTTTATTTTATAATATAATTTCTGTTAATTAAATATATATTAAATTATCTTTAAAATATACAAATTTTAAATAAAATTTGATTTAGTAATTAAAAATAATTTAAATTAACATTAAGTTTTAGATAAAAAGTTAATTTT
>JAOQMR010000006.1:916063-926317 GCA_027563865.1 Erythroxylum pelleterianum | reverse complement strand
ACATAAGTTGCACAAAGTGCACTATTCCACCCGAATCTGTCCGTTAAGCGGACTCACGTGTCCGTTCAGCGGACTCAGCTTTCGTCTAGTGTCCGTTAAGCGGACATCAGTGTCCGTTTGATGGACACAATCTGAACCAACAATTTTCAAGATTTCTCCTAACTTCCAACCTCCAATTATTCATCAAACACAATCTTAATCTCTTCCAATTCAATTCTTTTAATCACAAATCATCTCAAAATATCACTAATAATAATCCAATTCACTCAAATCCACAAGTCTTAACTCATTCCATCCATTCCATTCCCTTTTTATTCTATACCTTAATCCCACCTCTTAAACACTTCAAACTCACTCTACCTTCATTCATTCAAAAAGACTAAGTATTTATATGGACATATCAAGCATTCTAGCATCCATTAGTAATTCATCTCCCCTATTGATTACAAGCATGTCAATCAAGTATACTCTTATTCAATCATTTTCAACCACAACATGATTCCATTTCCTAACTTCACATTCATCTTATCAATTACCTTAACACAATTGATATACAAGCAATTAACACTATAACATTAAAACTCACTCAAAATAATCAACCCATGCAAATTTTCAAATTTTACCACACAATTAATCTTTCCTCTATACCTAGCTTCTCATTTCTATTCCTTCACTCATCATCCAACTTACCAAGCAACATCAAACAATCCTTTACAACCAATTCATAATCATAACTAAATATCATCAACACAAGGCATAAACTCATCAACTTCCCATTTTCACATTTCATGCAAAATCTCAACTCTCTCTAAATACTTTTCCATGAACTAAATTCAACATACACACATCATCCAAGTCTCAATTCAAGCCATAATTCACAACTATATCATGAACCATCACTAACACAATCAAAATACCATATGAACTCTCTTAAACCTCAATCAAAGCATAGTCATACATATACTCATCCAAAGCCATTTTCAATCTATCCTTCAACAACCTAATTTTCTCAATATTTTTCCATGATCAAGACTCCATATAGACTACTTAGAACACAATATAAACACTTATAACACATCATGAACAATTCTTTATGCAAACATGATCAAATCCTCAATTCTAACCTTAGTTATGCAATAATCAACACAAGCATGCAACTTACTTGATTCAACCACTTAACCTTCAAAAATCTTCAAGAAAACACCAAACCCTAGTTTGCTCTATCACCATCGATCATCATCTTTTGAGGGTGAGAGGAGTAGGTTTTTAGGTAAACAAGCAAGGACAAGGTGAAGGGATAAGGGAAAGATGAAAACCAAGCTCAATTTAAAGAAAAATCACCATACATGATCAAAGAAACGAGGGCCACGAAGAAGGAGAAGCAAGTCACCAAAATTAGCTTAAAGAAGGATGATTGTCGTGGGAAAGAAAGGAGGAAGCTTCATGAAGGCTTAACTTAAGTCAATTAATGAAATACATGGCTATAATCAAGCCATGTGTCACCATTACATTAATCCTTCTTACTGTAATCAATTTTAACCCAATTGCCAACAATTAACACTTGTCCAATTATCCCTATAGCCATATGTCCATAGTTCACTACCATATGCATTCAATTCGATTATTACTGACCAATTGGTCTGTCGCTCGGCATTTTTCCTAGTCAAAGTTTTAACCTCGAAAAATTACAGAAAATTCTCCAAAATTCTCTAATATTAGAAAATCATTAATGACAGTCTCCAAATAATTTTTCTTAATCCATAACCCTAAATTCTCGAGATTCTCAATCAATTACAGTTAATTCAATTAGACCGGGAATGTCAATGTATGCATATACAATCATTTAATGTGCAACAATGCCATTTATCACCATAGAAAAATGCCACATAAAGAATGAACAAACATTTGTAATTGCTAACCCCTCACTGATTGCTCAAAATTCCCATATTACCCTTTCCGCTGGAACCGGGATGCTACATTATATCATCCACATAAACTAACATTAATATTAATCTTGCATTCATCTTTCGCCAAAATAAAGAATGATCATAATGGCTTCGCTTTAAGCCAAAGTTGATAACAACTTCACTTAATCTCCCAAACCATGCCCGTGGTGATTGCTTTAAACCATATAAAGACTTTTTCAGTTTGCACACTTTAGTACCACCCCTCTGAGCAACAAAACCAAGTGTTGCTCCATAAAAACTTGCTCTTGCAGCTCACCATGAAGAAAAGCATTCTTGACATCAAGTTGGATTAAAGGCTAACAGGAAGATGCAGCTAAGGAAATAAGTAGACGAACAGAAGACATCTTGGAAACAGGAGAGAAGGTTTTCATATAATCAATACCATACGTCTGAGCATAGCCTTTGGCCACTAACTGAGCCTTCAAGCAAGCAATAGAACCATCTGGATTCATCTTGATAGTATACACCCACTTGCATCCAACGACTTGCTTCCCAAGAGGTAATTTAACTATGTCCCACGTTTGGTTAACATCCAAAGCATCCATTTCTTCCTGCATTTCTTGTCTCCACTCCTCATCAGAGAAAGCTTCGTTTATAGACTTAGGAATCACAACTGAGTCTAAGGAAGACATAAAGGCACTAGAAACAGGTGAAAGCGACTCATAAGAAACAAATGAAGATATAGGGTACTTACAAGAACATTTACCTTTGTGAAGAGCAATGGGAGGTTGAGACTTGGATCTTGCAAGACCCTAAATAACGATGCAATTTAGGAGAATAACATCGATAACCTTTCTGGAGTCGAGAGTATCCAAGGAAGAAATATTTTAATGCTTTAGGATCAAGTTTGGAGACAGATGGACGTATGTCATGCACAAAACAAGTATAACCAAAGACATGAAAAGGCAAAGAAAAGAAAGGTTGTGAAGGAAACAAAATAGAAAACCTTAAGAGAACTAGAGTATTTTGATTGAAAATTAGGCGAAGGTTCTTCCGCAATATAATAAATAAGTATTTATATGAGTTATAATGACCTATAACTTAATAACAAGGATAAAAACGTCCTTGTAATCCTATTAAAAGTAAAACACAATAAATAAATAAATAGATTTTCTAATCTAAAGCTTCGCATAAGATAGGTGAAGGAATTTTTCTTGCCACTCTAGTGATACTTATAATGCTAAGATATTAGTGTTTGTAAGTGTGTGCACATATTGTTGCATATTGAATAAATTATCGAGATTGTGTAAATTATTTAATAAATGCACGATTCAGAATTAAATAAGGGATTCACGTGAAACGAATCTGTATAAGAGATACACTTTGATCATCTCTTTTGCTATTTGATAGGAGGATTTTGGGATGGTAGCTTTGTGCTGGTGCTGGTGGTGTCGAAGAAATGAAGGGAAAATGGAGAATGTGAAGCAGTCATGCCACATAGATGGGAAGATTTTCGTAGGGACATGAACAATGTACATGTTAAAAGTCATCATCATCGATCATCATCAATATCCAGTTGAAGTCTCACTAAAGCGTAGAGCCTGGAGAGGTTCGATAGCACACAATCTTAATATCTTACCTCTACCTAACAAAAAGACTGCTTCCAATATTAGTTTATTGTGTTAAGTTTCCTGCTATAGAGTTAGTATTTTGTTTGAACTCAATTATAAAAAAAAGAGTTCATCGATATTTGAATCGTGTCCACCTCAAGTCTAAAATTGTAGATTTGACCTTAAATTTGAAATAATAAAAAATGTAAAATAATAAAAGATTCGGTAAAAAGCTCAAAGTCAAGTTAAATTCAAGCTTAATTATGATAGTTCAAATTGAGTAAAATTTTAAAATCAGATTAAAGGTTTTTAAATTTTCGAATTTAAATTAATGCGAGATGATTATTTTGAATTAATATCCTGACATGAACATTTGCTTTTGACATAATACGATAAAAGGAAAGCCTTTTTTTGTTTTTGTTGATGATTAAAAATGGATCCATTAGACATTAAGATCTTGAGAATTTGTGAATTTGACGAATATTGTAATGTTTTCCACTTATTTACAATTATGAGGATACATATGAAATTATGAATATACATAGATTCTTAGGATATTGTGGACCTAAAATTAAAAGACTCATTAGTATGAAATAATGAAAAATAAAAAATAAAGCGGAGAATAATTTGTATTATTCTTGTAATTGGAGACCTTCGTATTCCAATAAAACAATAATATAATTTATGCAAAAAAAATACTCAATACTTATTAAGATGATAATGAATTAGATTTGTTCAAACTTTTTAAGATACGAATTCTAATTTAAAATTTTTAATATATTCAAGTATATATCTGATTCGAGTTAAATAAGCAGACTCAAACACAAATTCGATCAAGTTTCAAACATATTTAAAAAGTTTAAATTTGTTTTTGAAATCAAATGTAAATTGTTTCGATCCAATCTAATCTTAAGCACAATAATAATATATAGATATCTATAATAAATAAATATATGCTTTTTGTAAACTTTCCAACCACCCATCATATTGATGCAATGAATGGCCAAATCAAACCTCCGGACGGCTCTCAGGAGTCAGGAATATTATTACTTCCCTTTTGCCAGCCCAATATATTGAAACGTCTGAGAAACACTTTATCTTTTGGGATCAGCACAGGTTGGGTGGTCGGTCGGGTCAACTCGAAATTTTGTATTCGAGTTTAAACCAGACCGAAGTCCAATTAGATCCGAAGCCCCCGATTTGATATTGAGTTGGCTTAAGCTCAATTAAATATTTTTAATTTTTAAAAAATTAAAAATAAAATTATTTTGTTAAAAATGAAGTTATTTTATTTAAAAATTTAAAATAATATTTTTTGTTAAAAATGAAGTTATTTTATTTGAAAATTTTAGAATTAAGATCTAAACCGGTTGACTTCAAGTCAAGTTGAAGTCAAAAAAGTTGTTATTCTTATAATTCTTTAGTTTAAGTTTTCTTAAAACGCAACAACATCTCAGTAAAAATTTCACTAATACGTAAAGTATGAAAATATTCAATAGTACACAAATTTACTCTTAACTAATAATAAAATTGTTTCCGATCTCTTCACAAAAGAAACAGATCGTCTGCTCCCAAATACCTTCTTCCTCCTATTCCCAAGTTACTCAGTCATTTAATTTTTGTAGTTATCTTTATTGAATGGATGGATTTTTATGAAATAAGGTAGGTAAAAAAAAAAATAAGAACGGATGATCTTCCCCCCATTTTCAAGAGCAAAAAGCATTGGATTTTCTTAAACAAAGGACCATTTTTTTTAAAGTACAATTATTAGTACATTAGCTTTAACCCTTAATGTTCGAGAGTGATCTTCGATTAACTAGTGTGATTATGGAGACTAAGTACCATGAAAACTTTTTTATATGAACTAATTATAGCATTATTGTCATATTTTTTCTTTCTATAATAAAATGGATTGCTCTTTTTAAATACTTATAAAATATTTAAAATATAAGGTTAATTATTAAAAAATTATAAACTAAACTTTAAAAAGCGGCAATAAAATTTTTATATTTTTTATTTTTTAAAAACTAATCTGACGTTAAAATCTTTACTAATAGAAAGGATGTGAATTCTACATAAATATTATATGTAATTAAATTTTCATATCAGATATTAATTTAATTAATATTAAAGAAAACAAAGATATTATTTAAAAATTATTTAATTAAACCAATGTTTTAAATTAGATAATGACTTAATTTAAAATAATCATTTCAAGTATAAATTTAAAAAAACTAAAAAATTTATTATTTAAGTTTGACTCGAAACTCAACTAATTTAAACGAATTTAATTGATTGATTTCATAATAAATTAAATCAAAACTCGGCCGAGCTGTAATTGTCAACCCTACTAATGGGAACAAGATTCTCTGTTCAGTTTTATGGTGTCTTATTTTGTCCAGTGAATCTCAGTCATTCATTTATGCGGGTCTCGCGTGAGCTCCATATAAATAAACGTGGAGCCCGTATAAATGAATATTGCTGAGATTCACTGGACACAATAAGACACCATAAAAACTGGACAGAAGATTTGAACTTCTGCTAGTGAGGCATTGTAGTCAGTTTTTAGCTGGAATCTGAATAGAAACAAAGACACGAGACCCCATTGTTCTGTTTACCAAGTTGAGGTCACATTCTACCAATTTTCAGATACAGAGCTGTTGTCTCAGTCCATTTCCTCTCATAAGACTCCATCACTCCAAACAAAAATCCTGAAAAATTAACAAGACAATCAGAGCCATTGCCAAGCCAGAGAACCTGACAACCCCCTGAAAATGGTGAAAAAACAAAGCACCTGCTTCATATCAGTCGGAGCACACAGTACCAAAGGTTTCAGGCCAATATCGCAATCTAACAGCTTTAAGCTCATAAATTTGATCCATCCCGTACAGTACAGTAGCAATAAGCACTACCCTACAACACTTACTGCTTAGTTTTTATTACTCGTACATACGTCCAACATACAAGTTTCCTGACAGCTTTTGATGGAATACGAACGTATTAATGTCCAACATACAGGTTTCTTGACAGCTTTTGATGGAATACGAACGCGTTAATATAGTTGATACTATCTAATACTTACGATTTAACGTCCAACATACAAGTTTCCTGACAGCTTTTGATGGAATACGAACGTGTTAATATGGCTGATACTATCTCCAAAAGGACATGATCCGCGATACGGGCGTGCAAGTGCTGGTATTCATTTGCATAGAGAAGTATACAGTTACACGGTTTGAAGCATGTATGTATCTGTACTCATGTTCCATTTTAGAAAGAAACAATGTCTTAGGACATATTTAAGACAAGTTGCCTTCTTCAGAAGCACGTTTTTGTGAATTCTACACACTAAAGAGATTCTAAAACTTATTAGAATTATGTTTAGGTTGAATATAATAAGAAGCAAATTACATAAAACTGATTGCCTTATTCAGAAGCATGTTTTTGGGAATTCTAAACTTAGATTCTGAACTCAGCCTTCCTTTTTACATTTCAACTAACTAATCTTACCATTTGCTCCAGTGCTGATAGTCAACTAACTAACCTTACCATTTGCTCCAGTGCTGACCCGTTTTCAAAGTTATAATTATACCCGATTAAGAATCTTTTTATTAATTCTTGTTAATTTTCTTTCATGCTTGACAGGTGATTATTTCTTGAACATCTGGTCTACAAGTATCAACCATTACATAGACAAGAGTAAGAGGCAGACAAAGAAACAAGAAGAAACCATTAAAGAGGGAAAGATAACAATGTTTTTCTTGGTGATCATGCATCAGAATCTTACCAATAATGAGAAAAATAATTGGTGGACAGGGGTAAGAAGAAAGGTACAAGGAAGGAAGGGGTAGATAAGGTTTAGTACTTTGATGGTGATATGGATAAGCTAAACATGTCCCATCTTACCACTTGCAAATTAAAATAGCCAAACAATACCAAGCAAAATGATGTTCGTTCATGAAGCATTTCATCTCTCGGTCCCATCACAACCTACCCTCATTGGAGAAGGAAAAAGAAAAAAGAAAACTCAATTGACGCAGAAGATCAGAAGAAGAAGAAGATGATGACGAAGAAGAAGAGAATGAAAATGGTTGCATTGCTTACTTCTTAAAATGGAGCTGTTAATGTTCTATAGAGGGTATGTTTTTTTGGAAGCTGACCAGTGACTGCCAAAATCTGTAAAACACAAAAGAACACAAAACACTAAAGAGTCTTTTTCAAAGCATTAAAATGTCTCGTGTTTAGTTTAAAGTTGAAGAAAAGATTTAACCTTTTCTTGTTGCCTTCTAAGCTTGGCGTTCTCTTCAATTAAATGAGCAACTTCAAGTTCTAATTCATTCGTGTAAGCCTGCACAAGTTCCAGAAATAAAAGCAAGCACTCGTTAGTGGAAGTCAAGATCAAACCTTTTGAGAGGATTCTCTTTCTTTTGGGTTTCTTGAATCTTTTATTGAAATGGAATATGTCAATGAGAAAATGGACAGAAAGATTCCTGCTTTCTCGCCCTGGACCGAGCAGCTGATTCTCTGTTCTTGATCATTCGTTTATGTCTCCGATTACCGGAATTATCATCATTTTCCCACGATCTTTTCTTGCAACTTGAAGAGAACGGTAAACCACCTAGACCTTGGACAGGAGAGTCCAAAGAAGAATCAAAAGATGGTGTACTACCCTCTTCAAGACCAAGCAATCGAGGGTTTACTTTGGTCCTCGTAGAACTTTTAAGATACTCAAGATCAGCACCTGAGTTCAAGCTCAGAACAGTGGCTGGATATGGAGTCTCCAAGGATTTAAAGAAATCGGGACCACGGTTCGACGACGGCTCAACAGATGGAACCAAAGATGATTGTTCTTTGTTGAAAGGTCTAGCCAAGAAATCCTGAAGAACAGTACCAGGAGAAGAAGAGTGGTGTGTGTGTATTCTTCTGGCTGAGTAGTTAGTGTGATCCTGAAGTGAACCCAAGTTTATCTCTTTCCAAACTTCTTCCATGGATTTCCTGCTCGATGGAGCTGTTCCTGAAGATGGAGAAAAGGGTTGGAAACTCATGCATGTAGATGGGGAATTTGAAGATGAACAACAGATTCTATTGTTGTTTCTGATCTCCAGAGGTTGTCGTTTGTTTCCAAGCTTCTGGGAGGCACGGAAGATTGAAGTGAGAGATGGACCTTAGTGAGCCGACGAGCAGTGTCTCCTGATTCGCCTATGTAGTCAGGTCTTGGGAACTAAACTAAAGAATTAGTATCAACTTAGCCTACTTCTAAACTCAATTCACTTTCTACTTTTGTTGGCGAGAGAACAAGCTCCAAACAAGGATCATCATGAACAGAAATGTGTGTCTACTTGCTACCTAAAGCAAGTTGCAATTAAGAACAAGTTCCAGTTTGATTTATTAACAATCATACATTTTTTAAAATTATCTTTGAATTAAAAATAGTATGTGTAGTTTTACTTTGATTTTAAAATATTATCATCCTTTTGTCCATTTTTGATCAAATCAGTAAATTTGAAGTCAAACCCATTTGAACTAATATATATTTATTATATTTTCACTTTTAATCTGTCACTCTCTAAATTATAAAAAGAATAAAATCACCGTCCATGTTTAATAATGTTTTAAAAATTAGACCAAAAGTTATAATGTTTTAAAAATTAGACCAAAAGTTAAACCGGTAAGATAAAAAACTTAAAGTTTAAAAAGTTTAATCAGTATTATACTGCCATATAATTAATTAAAGATTAAATAAAATTAAAAATTTTGAATATAACAAAATAGATTATCCTGAACTGTCAAAGGATTTGACATTTAATTGATAAAATAGATCATTAAATAAAATTAATTGATTATAAATTTATAAAAATTGAATGAGTAATTACTAAACCAATCGATTTTAACAAATAAAGTTATTATTAAACCGAAAAATTTTAAAAATAAATCACAAAATAAATTTTTACTATTAAATTGACCGAAAATTTAGTAGTTACCCTCTTGGTGATTTCTTAACCTTTTACACGTGCCTGCAATTATGCAAACTCCACCAAAATCCTCTAATTGTGTTCAATTATTTATCACAATGTAAAATTCATATAGAAAAAGTTAATGATAAGTAATTAATGAATATCAATAATCACTAACACCATAAAAAGTAAAAATATGTAATTATTAAAATTAAATTTAACCATATACTTTCTCATCATTCGTGTATCTTTATCACTTAAAGTGCATAATGGAATTTTTTCGGACTTTTTCTTCCTATAAGCATATTTATAATAGAAATTATATGGGTACGAATAGGGACGACATCGAACCAATTGAAAATTTTTAAAATTATTTTTAAAAATTTTAAATCGAGCCAAGTCTCGACCTAGTTTAATTATTTTTAAAATTTAAATTCAAAAATAATATCATTTTATTTAAAATTTTTAAATATAAAACTAGAGTAGATTTAATAGGGATGTAAATTTATCCGCGGGCTAGCCTGTGGTTGACCCTTTTTTTTTTTTAAAGAATTACAAAACGACATTGTTTCCGTCGTTTCCGGATCACAAGCCGAACTAGGCATGCCAACTAGGCATTAAAAGTGATCAATTAACTAGATCAGCCTTTTCTTTTAATTCTTTCTTCGTTTCTTTGACTGCCCTTCTCTCACAAACAGAAAAAGCAGATATGTCCCGGTTTGGAGTTGACTTCCCCCGATGTCAACGGTCCCACAGTCTAATTGCTCGGGCTTCCTCGCTTTG
>JAOQMR010000006.1:865428-886033 GCA_027563865.1 Erythroxylum pelleterianum | reverse complement strand
TTAACATGTATAAATAAACCCCTCCCCCTCCCATTTATTCATCCAAAGTTAAAAACAAAAATATTTACTCTTAGTAAGAGTAGTAAATTTTTGTGAGTAAATTTTTGGGGTGTATTGGGGTAAGGTTTGAGAGTGTGTGAAAACACTAGTAAGTTGAGTGTTGAGTGTAAACACTTGTAAGTGTTGTTTTTCTCCCTAATAAAAAGGGTGCAGTAGCTCCGGAGATGTAGGCACAATTTGGCCGAACTCCGTTATCAAATTTTGTGCTATTGTGTGTTTGTTTTATTGGCTTTCTAGTATTGTGGAAATAATCTAATTTCCTAACAGTATTCACACCATTGAAGGACAATTCCCTTTTGGATTTACCAAAGAAGATAGGAATAGGAATAGCTGGTCTTGGTCACATAGCTATGAAGTTTGGTAAGGCATTCGGTCACCATGTAACCTCTTCTTCCAAAGAAAGAGAAGCCAAAGATTTAGCCGATATTATACCTTTATACAGTCAGTTAAAAATTAATTAAAATTATTGAAAGAAACTGTTCTCATTTATCAAAAAATTTAAAGTTTAATTTAAATAAAAATAATTAATTTACGAAATCAATCGATTAATTAATAAACTTATGGATTTTTAACGATAAGGGCTATTAAACTAAATCATGACCAAAAAATAAAAATTAAATCAAAAAATCAAATCGTTCAAGATTTTTACTGCTGAATCTGTCGAAGCGATTAAGTTTTTTAATCATTGGTTTTTATTTTTATATTTTAAAAAATCATCTTTATAGTATTTTTTATAATTATTATACAACACATTCTGTCATATATTATTGGTTTGCTATGCATTTATAACTTCAAACAATAGTGTATGTAAATTTTATGTCATTTTGAATAAAAGATAAACGGACAATTAATAGAAAATGATAGAGAATATTCTATAACAATTAAATAATACCATAAAAAGAAATTATAATTTCTAATTATAAAGATTTAAATAAAAATAAAATTCCCTCTATGCGAGATATCAAGTAAAAAAAAGAGTATGAACTCGAATCTCATGATAACGATCGTTGATTAAAAAAAAACTCTATAACTAGTTCGGTAAATTTAACCGTGAAAATTTTGAACAATTCAATTTTCAAGTTTAATATAATTTAATAACTCTTATTGCTAAAAATTAATTAATTTATTAATTAATCGGTCAATTTTTATAAATTAATAAGTTATCGTAAATCAATTAATTTTTATTTAATAATCTTTTTTTAATTAAACTTTAAATTCTTCAATAAGTAAAGACGATATCTTTTAATCATGTTTCAAATTCTTTAATTTTATTTAATCTTTCGCCGATGTTATGATAGTCTAATATTGGTTGAACCGTTTAAACCTTAAACTTCTTGTTTTACAGGTTTAACTTCTATCATTCACTAATAACAGAATTCAAATATGGAAAAAATTGAAACAAATATTCAATTCTTGTGAATTACAAGACCTATTTGGATAGCTTAAAGTCTTAAACCCAAAGAGAGAATCTTAACCCCATGTCTGAAGGGGACAAATAGCAGTGAAGTAAAGCCAAGATAATTAGTAGCATAATTCATACTCCACGGGGTAGGTGTGAAGTTGACCTGGGGATGATGATCCTGTGATCGCAGTGATTCCCGATGAATGCATTTCGTTGCAGCACCGCAGGATTTTCTCATTCCAATCCAAGGGAAGCATTTTGATCAAAGCATTCCACTAGGATTCAGCTCCCATCTCTCAGTTTCTTGTATTCCTCAAGCGTTGATAGTGAAGCCTTTGTCTTAAGCCAATCTGCTGGCTTAGGCATGATAATTGCAATATATCCTTCTCGATCGGCCTGCAATTTAGTTGAGAAAGCACCATAAGGATTCTCTAAACCACTGATTGTGACCTCAAATGGAAATAATGAATTGCTGCTAGCTGTACAACAAGAACTCTTAAGGACCAAACCATGAAATCAAATATTTTCCATCCATCCTTCAACAACAGATACGAGATTACCAACGCGAAACTGGTTCTCACCGATGAATTCAGCAATCCCGGATGTTTGATTAGCCTATCATTTACTTCTAGGAGGGAACCCTTAACACAACATCTGTCAGAGTTCAAGAACAAATGTATATATACATTTTAATCCTGAAAGAACGAATCAGAATAGGGAAAGAGCAAAAGTGCAAGAGGTCGACCTCACAATATACGAATTGCCATTGGTGCAAACCTTACACAAAGCTGTGTTAGATTCAAAGTGTTGTGCATTCTGCAGAAACCAATCACAAGAAAAATAAATAAACTCAAACAGTTGATGATACAATTAGTTCATCAACCCCCTAAAACTCAAAGGTCCTCTTCAAATTGGAGCGCAACACCTCAAATTCTATACAAGAGGATGTAGTTTTACTTAATGGCAAAACAGTATAGGTTTAATATACCTTTTTGCGCTTGCCGGTGACCTTAATGCCACTCCGATCAGACTTCCCAACGTTGAAATCAACGGCCGTGATTCCACCGTCATCCTTGAAAGCCACATGGGTCGGAGCCAAACCGATCACGCACAACCTTTGTAAGGAAAATTGCAATCAAATAACCGCAATAAGCACTGACTCAGTCGCAAATAACCAAATTATTTAACAAAAGGTTAAATCTCCATATACCCATTTGCGTGCCGATAAACATACTGGTCGTGTCCCGGTTTTATACAATCTGTCGGGAATTACTTAAAATTACGTAAAATTCTTGTTTAAGAAGAACAGCACCAAAAAAAAAGAAGAAAAAAACAGACAGGGTTTAAGGTTGTCTCCGAACCTGGAGCATAGTACGAGACAAAATTGGTTTCAACTGCAGAGAGAGGGGTGGCGGGAAGATCCCGGAGGTCAGGGACTAAGAGATTACGCAACTCTTCATCTTCAACTACCAAAGTTTCAGCTTCTGGTTGTTTCGATTCCTCCTGTTGTTCTTGTCGTCGGATGATGTCGCTGTCTGGTGGATTGTTCGATTGGTTCATTGAGGTTTAAGGTACGAGTGACGGATAACAGTTGAAGGATTCGGTTTCAGTCAAACCTCAGAACAGTCTTGACGGCTAAAGCAGGCGAGTCTTCATACTTTGAACTAAGACTTTGTTTTTGAGTTCAACAATTGGGCTCGTGCAATTTGGTTATTGTGGACCTGAAATCAATTGGGCCTTAGCAATTCTTAGTCTTTAATATTTAATAATTTCTTTCTAAATTAGAAATAATTCTTTTGAATCTCTTAAATTTGGAATGACAAAAATAACCCAACCTAGTCCAACCCTACCCGAAGTCAATGGTGCAAACTGAGTTAACTAAGCTTTGGATCAGGCTCAAATTTCTCTTTAAAAAAAATTTCTGACATTTCGTTGACACCATTCTCTCAAATTTTTTCTAAAAAATAAATTTAATTGAGCTTGATTGGGCTTCAACGAGCCCACAACTTGATTGAGCTCGAGTTTTGAGATTGATCTAGGCCGAAACACAAAAGGTTTGGTCCTTCCCAATCTATTACTAACTCTACTATTTGATTAATTTTAAGGATAACATATTAGTTCGAGTTTGACTTAAAGTTAAGGAACTAAGTTTATTTAATTGAGCTTATATTTAAACTCGAGTCTAAATTTAACATTTTTTTATATTTGATTAATTATATTAAACTACTTGTGTCCAATTGGACCTAAAATTAACAAATTAAATTAGATTTAATTGAATTTTAACTCGATTTTATATTCATATATTTAGACTCAATTAGATTTAAGATCAAATTCAATCAAATTTATTTTTTATCATAAATAAATCACTATTATGTTTTAAATATATATTTGGATAGATTTTCAAATACATATTACAATTTTTAGATCACATATTTTAGATCAATTGTTTGATAAATTTACAAATTTAAATTAATTGACACAACACCAATATAAAAACACTAGAGTCAAGTATAACCTTATATTTTGATCCTTTATAGTGCTAAAGACAAGAGCATAATTTCTAAAACTATTTCATAAGGAAAACAATAATTCAGTAAAAGTTTCGCTAAAACACAAAATATAAATAGATTCAATAACAGTCAACCTTATCTTTAATCAAACTATCTTATGAATGGTATTAAATAAATTATTGTAGGGAAATAATATTTCATGAATTAAGTAAACCGAATAAATTATTGGTATTAAATAAATTATTGTAGGGAAATAATAATTCATGAATTAAGTAAACCGAATAAATTATTTATTCAGAGTGAAAAGAAAAAAGAAAATGAAAATATATATTTTTTCTTTTTTTCTCCTGCCAAATTCAAATTACACAAAAGTAGACAACAAATGTTCCAATCAAATCTTGTCTCCGTCCACTTCGACGGCTCCAAGGATTGTGGAAAACACACTCAAGCTCACATCACAAGACTCAAGTGAACCGTTTTATTGCTTTTGGTCCTTCCAAAACAATTCAAATCACGGATCACACGCAAAAAGGAAAGAACATCATCACCTAATGACCTTACAATCTAACCTAATCTCCTGTCCACCAGAGATGCTGCTCATTTTGATCATGGATTTGACAAAAGCCTTCTCGAACTCTTCTTGGTAGCTCGCAAATTTGGACACCAATGCCTTAGTTTTTGGTGTAGTGAGCAGAGCTTGGTCGGACGAGAAGACGCTCCTGCCTTGTAGAAGTAGCTTGTAATAAGAGTTGTCGAACACTGTCGATGTAGAGTCTAGAGGAGAACCGGCGTTCCTGACTTTGTTGTGCATCGGACAAACTTGTCTTAAACTGGCTGCGAGGATTGGACTCATCGTTGGGTCGACGTCGTGAGAGGCATTGAAGTTGTGGATTCTGTTCTGGAACGATGAACAATGAGAGAACCCTAGAGTGTGTCCTCCTGAAACAAGATTCCCAAGTGCAAGAAAATGAGTATTATTCACTACTAAACTAATCCCAGATTGAATAAGTTTTAGCAGATACGTAATTTCTGATGATTTGCCTTTGCAATGGCTGCTGGATTGCCAAGCCTATGGCTATGGATGTGTGTTAGTACCTGAGAGAGCGACAAGATCTTCCATGGAAAGGCCTCTTTGAGCGAAATTTTGCTGCAACTGAGAGATGTTGAAGACAGGACCTGGTAATTGTCTAGTATCACTTGCCATGGAGATTCTCCCATCTAATCTTCCTTTTGGCACATCCCAAGTAGGACCTCCAGACTAACAAACACACGTATACATATATTCAATCAGATCACAAGGTTTTAAGAAACAGTTGGATTAGCGTTTACATAGATACTGACCAAATGTACAGCATCTCTAGCAGCTAAAGCCAGAATATCAGCACAAGATACCACTCCAGGGCACATAGATTCTACAGCTTTCTTTGCATTGTCAATCACATAAAAAGCATGCAGTGAAATATTAGGAGGTCCGTCCTTTTCTGCTTTGTTCTGTCCCTTCGATTCCAGGAGCACAGAAGCATCACATCCCTAATCAAAAAAATGCACACATTCCAAGAACATGTCATTGGAATCTGCTAAAGACCAAAGTATAATTGATGGGTTGTTTTAAGGATAAAGCTATAGAAAACAAAAGAAAAATGGTTACTCTAATGAAGCAATCGTGAAAGTGCATCCGAAGCAGAGCAGCAGGAACTGTATTATCATTCAACATAGCTTTTTTAACAGCGTTCGTGACAGTGGACTCTAGATTTGGACATGAATGTTCATAGTAGTTTGGGGTGAGAGCTTTTACAGAAGAAGAAATGATGAAAATAGCAGCTAAAACGAGAGTAACTAAATCTGCCATGATTGAAACTTACAAGCTTTGACACTAGCAAGTTTTGTTTATCTGAATACAAATTTGGATGAAGAAGGTTCTGAATTTATAGAAGGAATTGAACTGGAGTGATATGTTCGTTAGGAGTTGTTAAAGAGAAGGATAAGGTTGTTGAGAGAATTGGTGATCAAGAACCAAAATAATTGGAGTAGTGCTCGTGGATGTACAGAAGAAGACAAGCCAATGACACACTTACTCTGTTATTGTTTATTTTGTTTAAGAACTAAAGAGGGTGTTTGCTTGTATTATCAAGTTGACCTCCATAACCAACCTGCAAGTTTTGTTTGTTTAGGTATAGCAGCTTCAAGCAACTTATGTCACTCGATGATCAAACGTGCTTTTGGAGTAGCATTAAAGCATATATGCCTGGGCCCAGCCCAAAATTTTTCTAAAAAGTCTAACCCCGATTAAAGTTTAATTAACTTAAATTTTGTTCATTAATTTCATATTCGAATGAATCGAGCTCGGACCAAATTGCCAACTCTAGAATTATATAATGAAGCATAGTTGTTAAATTATCGTTGGTGTTAACTTGGGTTTTTTTTCTTTTTTCTGAAACGGAGGAACCGCAACTGTTATCTTCTGAATGCGTACTGGATAAACCTCCAAATTGTGACAAAGCTTGCAAATTAAGTCAACCAGATACTCTGCATTAGGCAAGTCTTATACGCAGGTTCAATCGAGAAAGTGTAGGTAAGGAGATTCAAACATAAGACCTTTTGGCCTCATGCCTCTCACTTCACCAACTCAACTTCACCAACTCAATCCCCCTAGGGGCGTTAACTTGGGTGTATTAAATTCCTAAATCTTTAAAATTTTCACTTGAGTCTATAAGATTCTACTGTTTATAATTTGTATTAAATGTATAGAATTTGTTAATACACTCTTTAAAGTTTTTCTTATTATATAAATAAACCCTTTTTATTACAAACAATAACAATAACAACGCTTCGTAGAAATTTCAGTGAGACGCGGAGTCTAAAAAAGTTTAATATTATGCAACTTTACTCCTAACTAATAGATATGCTATTTCCAACTGACCCAAATAAACCCTCTTTATTATATAACAAAATTGTTAATTTTTACATGGTTACTCAATTTTATCAAAATAAAAAATTAAAGAATCATTAATGTTCAACCTATAAATATCAAATTAGTAAGAGTTTATTTAGATTTTTGTAAATTTTAAGAGTTTATTTATATTTTGTTAGACATAATAATATTTATTTATCTTATACTTTTTATAAATCAATTATATCGTTATTATTTTAGCAGTCTTTATAATAATTATTATTAATATTGTCTAAATGATCTCAACTTATAAAAAATAATTTGTGATATATTATATAATATAATTTAAACAATATCAGTCCTAATCATGGCTTTTTTAATTGTTATATTGGAAAAATTATAAATGTCAATAAGTCAGGCGGAATGTCAGAGCTGGCTAGCCAGCCCACTGTGGCCTAGCATGACCCATCCTTACTTTTTATAAAAATATTTACAAAATAACGTTGTTTTTTATAAAATGACGCCGTTTATGTTGTTGGCCCATCCAGACTATTTTGGTTTGTGGCCGACTATAGCTCGGTCAACCCGAACTAAAATCGGGCTAGACCGGCCGGGGCAAAAATTGTACGAGCCTAAAAAAGATTATAGCCACCAATATGCACTATAGGTAAAGGGAAGTACCTGAAAGTACAAGTTTCTAAAGAAAAGAGTACAAACGAACTGAAACATAGAATCAGACAATGACCTTCAAAGTTGTTGCAAGGACCCAACGGTAAAGATATGGTTTCATTATTAAACATACTTAATTTAATAAATAATTATAAATTATGTAATATAATATCTCACTGGTGAAGTAGTAGCTTTTTAAATATATATATATATATATATATATATATATATAATTGCTAATTATTTTATTATTTATATATGTATATGGTGGATAAGGTCAACCATTCACGGAATCACGGCACAAAAGAAAATATTAGAATAAAATTTGGAGTTTTTGATGGTTGTAGCAGTTGGATTGTAATCTATATAAGTAAAGAACAAGCACATTTACATCACATTGTGATGATTTTTATGAACGACGATAAACCGAGTCAAGTCGAGTTGAGTATAAATAATAAGTAAGCTTTTTTTTAATTCGTGATCACTTGAGACTCGAATAAACGTTATATTCGACAAAATGATGTTTTTGTCAATGAAGTTAAGCTGTTTTGAATTGGGTTGTACCGTAAAGTTTGAGTTTTGAATATTGTTTGATTCAAATTTTTGTTAAAAATGAATTTTATTTATTAACTTTACATTTAGATTGTTGGGCTTGGTTCGACTCAAATTATTTTGTCTTACTTAGTAACTTTTATTATATGCAAGATATTAAATTATAGATTATGCGTTATATTACTCAATTATAAGTTCTTATAATAATTATTAGGATACAAATATAATTACAATACTTAATTAACTCACTCGTCACTCTAATATTATCAATATTTAGTAATTAATTTTTGAATTTATTGTATCAATAACTTAATAATACATTTCAAGTATAATTTAAATTCTAAAATTCAATTTGGTTCAAAGTTTAATTGAATTTTAGATCGATCAAAAAAACTTGAACTCATCGGAACAAAAGAAGAAATAACATTTGGAGTGATGACATTATTGACTTTATATAGACATGAAATTATATATAATACAATAAAATTGAAACAACTCCATATAAGAAGATCACATTGACAAATCTATTGTACCTTGAGTAAAAAAATTAAAATCTTGGAAATTAAACCAAGAGTTCATGGGATTATAAGCAATCCTCCACAATGCAATAGGTAGTCTGAAATGGAGGCGGGGCTGCTTCAGGAAAAAAAAAATTACAAGCACGCCTCAGCCTGAACAAATCCTGAACTCTGGAGGAACTGATGCGCACAGTTTAGTTGCATCAGAACTGTACTTTGCTAGAGAATGTCTGACCAAAACTCCAACCTGATGGAACAATGTCTGTGAACAATTTGGTTTCTCCATCAGTAGTAGTGATACTGAAGGACAAGGATTGCCCGTTTAGATATGCATTTGATTGCCAATTAGCTCCCCAGTTTCTTGACATGGCCAACCACCCTGTTTTTGAACCTTTCACTGATACAGACTGGATTGATCCAGCTCCTGCAACGTTACTTACCAGTACAAGCTCGAAATAGTCTCTCCCATTAATGGTGAATCTAACTCCACCATGCTTCTTACATGGAACCCTGCACAATAAACCTCTGGTTTAGCCCAACATATCTTTTAAGACAAAAATTTTAAGTTCGTTTAGATTTTTGCCAGTGCAGATTATTCATAAATTTAAGGTCCATCACGATAACATTAATACAAAATCGGGTTAAATTATTCCGAAGTCAATAGGATAGATTATATTTAATCGAGTTTGAGCTTAGGCTTAACTAATAAGAGGGTCGGCCCAGCCCGGCTATTTGCCACTTCTTTTGATGTAAGATCCATATCAGAGTTTGACATGTTTCCTAAAGCCAGGATCCTCTGTTTCCTACTCTGTCCCATTGAATCTCAGTCATCCATTTATGTAGGGAACAAAGGATCCGTCCCTATTTCCTAAGGTAAACTTTAAAGTCTGAGTTTTATCAGGATCAGATATGTTTCAGTTTCGCGTACCTCTGGAAGAGAACAGGGACGATCCCACCCTTATAAATGCCGATCTTTTCCCAAGCAGGTTGAGCCATGTCGAAGTGCTGGAGAGGAGGGTTGCACCAACCTCCATTGTCGTTCGGAAGAGCATAGTTTGGAGGGCAGAAGTTGGTTGCAGTAATGGTTACAGACGTTCCTTTGATACACCATCTGGAGTCAGTTTGATAGTCACATACGATCTTGTAACATTCTCCACAGGAACCTCCATTGTTGAACAAAGCTGTGCTGAGAGCAGCTGTTCTAGTCCCATAACCAGTCGAATATAAATCTCCGTAACCACAAGCTCCTCCTGGTAAACAAAAAAGAAGTAAAAACTGTTAACCCCAAAACATATCAGAATCAAACAACATGAACAAACTACAGGAAAACAGACTGAGATTCTAACCCATAGTTCCTGAAGCATCACTACCACCATAAAATGTAGCATGAGCTTTTGTCCATCCTGAAGAAGCATAAGCCATAACATAAGACCAGAACAGAACCAAGATCACCAATGTAAGCACCAGCTTTGCCATTTTCTTTACAAGCAACTGAAATAAAAAATGGAGCAAAAAGGAAGAGAGCAACAATCTGGCATTTGCAAGGACAAGAACTGCCTCTATAAATAAGGAACCAGAGTTCAGACTTCCTTAATGCAACAACCTTACATATGATGTCCTAAATTTACATTAAACTTATCTCTGAAAGTGCCTGTCAGAATTCTGAGACTCAATCAATTATTCCCATGTTCTACCTCTATCATTGCAATGCTCACATGCTATACCCAACAGAAGAGCCGTGAAAAGTTCAAGAAGTCACTCCACTATCCATGGAGTTTTCGTTCGTATTTTTAATGTGCTAGTTGTTGCCAATTTGAAGAAAGATACAAGCAACTTTCAATTTTCTATTGTAAGGGAATATTTTGGGTTAGGTCATATCATGTCACTTCACATGGTTTTGTTTTGACCTATTAATATCATACAATCGCTTATTAGTTTGGTCTAGTGCAACATGTGCCTTAATATTTGACATTAAAGAGTTCTGAAAAGCTGATGCTTTGTTATTTTTAACTTTTGATCTCTTATTGTGATTTCCATAAATAAATTTTCAAAAATTTACAATATTTGTTAATCACATATTGCATACCAAATAATATAATCCAAATGCTTTGAATAATTATTTGATGAGTTGATAATTTAAAAAAATTGAATTATACCAAACTTTTGATTATCACAATTATGCTTAATAGGGGTGTCAGACCGACCCTAACTCAGCCTGAGTTAACGAGCAAGAGTTCAAATTGACTGAATTTTAAACTATTCAAATTAATTCAACCAAAACGTTAAACCAATGTCATTTTATCACAAAACTCGATTGGATGAGTCTCAGGCTTAACCTGGGCTAAATAAAAAAAATCAGGCCAAACTTGTACGGTTGTACCGTACGCGGCCCAGACTCGACCTAACCTTATGCCAACCCTATTCGATAATCCATTCTCAATTGTTGAATCATGTCATTAGGAGACCAAAAAAAGTTTTGTTATAGTTTATAATCACAATCACATAATGGGCATCAGGGAATCATAGCATATGTTAGTCAGAGGACCCAAACTAATCAGTCTCAGTTCAGTACGAAATTTGATGGTGAGAATCTCATTAAATTGTTGGATAAGTTCAAAATAAACAAATATATTCCTTTAAAATTCTAAAATTAAAAATACTAGGTAAGATAAGAATATTATTAAAATGAAAATCTTCATAAGAAATTCTCTTGCATCTCTCATATACGACCAAAAATATATATATTTATAATAATAAAACCTGCAACTATTATCCATTGAATTCATATTAAATAAATTATCGAACACACTCAATAACTTGTAAATAATACGCTACGACGACTCAAAATTAAATGATAAACCCAATCTAATTATTATTTGTAGGTCTCAACGTATTTTCGCACATGGTAACCTTCAGGATTTTAGGTGAACTCTCTAAATTGTCATCATATGATAATAAGGTCAGTCAATCATAAGATTTGGTCATCCTAAATTGAACCAAGCTTCGACACCCTTTTGCCTATCTAGGCTTTAACTGAACTTATTATCATGTCAAGCCAACACCGTCAAGCATTGTCTTACAAGTTTCCTGGTCCTAAAATTAATTTACATACCGAACATGGCCACCAGATGCCAACTGGCCATAACAAAACAATATTGCGTAGGTTGCAAGAATGGGGCTCCTGAAATTTGGCGGGTAAAAAATTGCAATTTGACGATCATAGGAAGCATTTATTTTCTACTTTCTTTACATCTGTTCTTATGAAGCTCAATCATGGAAGTGATTGAAGATAGCTTAGGAGGGTATTTGAATAAGGCACGCATTGTTCAGCTTTACTGGAAGGTTAATAAATCTAAATTATATGGCAAAACCAATCAATCAAATAATAATTTCGATTAAGATAACACTTAACAGGTCCCAACCACCCTCTTTAAAGATAATGTGAGTTACAACTCACCTCACTGTAAGCCGAACCTTCAACTTCTTAAATTAGAAGACTCGTAAAAAGACTGAAACTCCACTGCTTGGATTACCAAATGCTCACAATTGTTTTAAACATCACTTAAAGCACATTATTCAGACTCCTAAATATGTTTCAATTTTCTATCAGTTTGTGAAATCCTTAAACATGATTCAAGTTTACATCAGTTTAGGGAAATGAATGCTAAACATTTAAAGTTCAGAAAATTGTGTTGGGTCAACTATCCTTAAGAACATGTTATACGAACCTGAGCCGATGTCTGGAGTTGACTTAAATAAGCAGACTGACGCTTGATGAATAGCCTTTTGCCTATAGTCTAAACACTGAAGTGGTTCCACAAACTTCAACATTAGTCCACAATAAAGAGGAAACTAAGAAGGAACCACTTATTTCTTTTGCACGAAATATTACAATATAGAAAAAGCATATAAATAAAAGAATGCACTGTTAACTAAGAAAACAAAACGTTACAATAGCTCAAGAACCCCTTATACATCTAACAAAAACAAAGAAATGGGGCTTGCTGTAAGTCTACGAAAGTTACACATGAATATATCCTAAAGTTAACACTAGTAGTTGAGACTAAATAACGAACGAAATGGAAAAACAGATATGAGAAAGATGATAAACATGAAACTGGAGACAGTATCAAAGAGCTAAATTGGGTGCATTCAAGGAAAGCCAAACGACCTCATGCAGCAGCCTGGATCAGAACATTTGATCTAAAGCCACGGCCCCTTCCACGGTTCCCCCTTCCACGGCCACCGCCTACAAATATAGCACAATTAATATCCTCTCAGAGTCTAAATCCCCATAACTGGATTATATTGCATAATTGTCATAACTGAATCTTATGGCAGCGAGCGTTGTCCAAAATTATTTTGCTTCGAAACCTTTGCATATGGATCTTAAAAAACTGTAATGAGACTGCCCTCATTGCGAACACCTTATTTACCATACTCAAGACTGTAGGTAACACATAGGTGGAATATAATAACAATTATGTTTACTTTGTTATTCAAAATGCCAGGCATTCATATCAGCACAAAGAAATGTATTTTTAAATATCCGAGTTTGTTATCAAAGGAGGGGTAATTAAACCCCTTCTCCATGACAAGCTCTTGATTCATACGTTCTTAAAGAATCAACATAAAACATTTCCGTCACCAAAGGAGCTGAGCAATCAAATAAGTATTTTTCTTGCACGTTAAATTGCTGCAACTATTTATTTTAATTAAAATAAAGTGCAACTTGTTCAATTGGAAAATTTCTTGAACTTGAGTTTCCAATCCTAAACCACGGTAAACTAATCAATTTAGGTTCAAGGTTAAACAATGAGTAACTTGAATTAAAAAAGGACTGCCTCGTAAAACACCAAGCATAATTTAAGCCTAGAGTATGAAGACATACAAATACTGGAGAAAACAAAAGGCCAGGAAAGAAAAGGTACCACGGCCTTGAACATGTCCTTCATAATAATAGCCCCCATCTTGTTGCATATCAGCCTGAGGTCCACTGTACCCTCCCCTTCCGCGGCCACGAAAACCGCGACCTCTTCCTCGACCCCTGCCCCTACCTCTAGCACCACCTCGGTTACGATCCCAACCTCCATCATCATACTCAGTAGATACATAACCATTCCCTATATAGAAAATCCAATTCAGATCATGTACCCAAAGAATTCCAGATTCTAAGTATCAAGACACTTCTCAATCAAGTGCATTATCACATCTCATCACTTTTCAATTCCATGAAAATGTACCTCGGCTATTGATCCTCCCTCTACCACTCTGACCCCTACCTCGACCACTTGGTGAGCCGTCTGCAACCAAAAGCTACTAAGCCACATGCAAGTATTGATATTTCAAACAATGAAGTTGATCATAAACATGCATACCAGCTTCATAATCAAACATTGTCGATGCCTTCACCTGGTCCGCTGGTAATGGAGGCTGATACCTGAGGGTATAGCAATTTGTGAGACAACGGAAGTTTATAATTAATTTAAGATTGGCAATGAATGTTGGCAAAAAGCAATATTCCCATATCACAGTGGTGATTCTTCTCCAGATTCACAAATCAAGCACCGCATAATGATCATAATGATGATACAGTGCATAATCATAATGTGATAGCAAAAAATTAAGCCCATATTTGCATTGGTGAAATAGAAACTCACCCAACAGCAGATGTATTCATTTCCTTATCGGAAAGGATTATCGTGATCATAGACACATGTCTTGTGGTTTCCAGTCTGCAATATGAAAGCAACAAAAGAAATAAAAAGAGAGTTCCTCACAAACATGACAATACAAGCCACAAGAAGCTAATTAAATTGAACACCCTCAAAGTTATTTGAAGACTGCTCTTACGGGAGGAGGCCTTCTTCAAGGGGTTCCCATGTATCGGTAACATCCATGGAGCCAATTGATGTGATCTGATGAAGGCCAACAATTCTTCTCTGCAACCATGGTAAACATAATACATTATCATCAATCATCAATCATCAAACCCCAAGAACCGCACGCACGCACGCACACTCTTAAGAACTTTATCGAGCATGAAAAACCTTAATTAACTCCACTATAGTCACAGTCTTATTAATGGCTCTTCCCATTGCCTTGAACACAATTTCATTCGAACCCTTCTCCTACAAAAGCATAAAAAGTACATCAAACAACATATATAAGCAAACAAAAAGAACTTAAAAATCACTCAATCTCTTAAAAATTCATAGAACACAAATAAAACTTATTCATCCAAATTCAGAACCAATCAAAACAGAGATAACAACAAACTAATAAAAGGAAAAAACACCAAAACAACGTCATATAAGAGAAACGCATACTTGAAGCAGACTCATAGCATAAGAGATATAGTTGCGCGTCCTTCCTTGACTAGTAATCCGAATCTCGTTCTCGTCGATTGGCGTCTCGGCTTTTGGCTTCTCTACTCTCTGGTACCGGTCCATCTCTGTTCCAACAAACTACAAACTCTAATTTAATTGTTCAGTAGAAGATTTTCACAGAGAATTAGGGTTTTTGAAATGGATCTGACGAAGAAGGTATCACGTACCTTGAAGTTATGGAGATAAACTGAGCTGTTGTGCTCTGCTCTGCCCTCTTGTACGGCTTCGTTTCTTCTTTTAAGCCCTGAAACTGCTCGAGGAGGCGTCTTTTGCTTCATATACCCTAAACTACCCTAACCAACTCTCCCTCCCAGATTTTTTTACCCGAACCGTCGTCGTTCTCAGCTAGTACGACACCGTCTAGTTTATGGTTTTCTTGATCCGTTTTGTCCTCATACGGCGCCGGTCGAGAAGAGAACAATTTGGCGGTTTGCTTTGGTGTTTTTTTGAATGTCACGTGATCTATTCAAGCCCACTTTTCTCTTAGCACAAGTCCAAAAAAAACAAGGTTGCTTCTTATCCTAATGCCAATCGACCTCTGGATTAAAGATGATCACAAGTAGAGTTCGATTTGGCATGATTTTGTTTGAAATTAATAAATTTAAAATTTACTCGGATATGAAAAGTCAACTCATTAACGTCATTCGATGTTATTTTAATTTTATTATCTACAACGATATTATCTTTATTTGTATGTCGTTAAAGTCACGGTTGTGATTTAATAAGTCACAATTGCGCACGAGACTTATGGGTGCGATGATTAAGTCTCAAGCGTGACGCTCTAAATTAATACGAAAGCATATTCTCAGATTTAAGAAAAAAATCGTCAAATTATTTAGATGGCGGGATAAAATTTTGTATTTGTTCATCCCGTTTATCCTTAATATTATATACTTATTGATAGGATCATTAGAACCACAAATAAAAGATTTTAGATGAAGTCGACTAGTCAAGCAAATATTGTCCAAGTGAGCTCTTATAGAAAAATTCTATGGCCAACATTATTGAATATAATAATACTATATAATTTTTAATTATTTTTTTGAATCATTATCATCGTCATCATCAACATTTTAACCGAAGCGCATGATCTCCGATAATATGTGGAGTCGAACCAATATGATCATATTCTTCATAATTACATTCGAATTATTTGTAATCATCACAATTGTAATATAATCCATAGTCTACAATTTAAAATACGTTGAACGTATGATTTTTAGAGATGAAAATTTTTAACTTATAAGCCTAAATTTAGCTGTTTTAATGAACTGATTCATGGGTCAGGTCTAGACTCAAATAAACTTGAGGTTCAATTATTCTAAACAAAATAACATTGTTTTACTTAGAGAGTTGAGTTTCGGGTAAGCTCAGGTATGGACAATCCAGATCCTAATCTAATTAAAAAAAATTATTATATATTTTTAATTTTTAAAAACTTTGACCGACCTGTACATTGCCATCTGGTATTGTTCACGTAGAAGTACTTTTTATTCATGTCCATGTATTAATAAGCTCAGAACCGAATTGTTTGTTGTTGTTATTACACGTACTAGGAGGAGAAGGATACACATGAATCCCACCAATGACAAGCAAGAGTAGAACTAGGGGATATCCGTACAGGTATCCTTTCTTTTTCTTGTTCTTTAGTGACGCTTTGCACTAATCAATGGATCGATGAACTTAAGCCATCCATTGTAATCTATGGCAGAGCCAGAATCAGGCAAGACAAATCCATTGATCAGGAAAGTTGGTGTGGCGAACACTCCTCTGGAAGTACTGTACTGAATCACAGGAAACAAGAAAAAGGAAAATGAAGA
Source organism: Erythroxylum pelleterianum (assembly GCA_027563865.1). Lineage (NCBI taxonomy): Eukaryota > Viridiplantae > Streptophyta > Magnoliopsida > Malpighiales > Erythroxylaceae > Erythroxylum > Erythroxylum pelleterianum. Next base: position 869,223 of record JAOQMR010000006.1, on the reverse strand, counting down.
TTCTGTTAGGTAAGTTGATGTAATTAGTGTAGATATTTAAAAATTAAAAAATATATAATTCTTTTTATATTACTTTATCCAATTGACGTCGGACAAGTAATCCAATAGACTATAAACATTGAAACATACCTTAAAGGAAATCCTGGTTTTTAGATTTGTTTGTCGGTCGGTGAAGCCAGCTTCAATCCCAGAATGATAGGAGCTTCCAACTGTTTCAGCCGCAAAATCTACAATTTCTTTCACGACCGTAAATCTTGACAAGTTGATTGTGTTGTCACTGTAAAATCTCGTCTTCGACACATACATAGAAGTCCAGTCCAGTCCAGTCAGTAAAGCAGGTAATAGTAATACCAGACACCAGCTTATTTTGTTATAGCAGAATCAGTATTCACATAATGTCCAATCCAGCACTACAAGAACTAGGGAACTCCAATTCAAAGGGAATTAAAGATTAAAAGCAAAACTTAATGAACTGCAAAAACCAGAAGTTTTTTTAACTACTCATGGCCGGCCGACCCGGTCCTATATTTTCGGTAGTCATGGTCTGAAGTCCGGCACGATCGGACTCAAGCAGTCTAAAGCTAAAGGTCAATCGGGTTGGGGTCAAAACGATAACTGGTCAAGCCAGTTTTAAGTTGTGAGCTAAACCAGAAAATAAAGAACCTCTGCATAAAATCATTCACAAGACTTTTACCTGATCATTGAAGAAATGCTCCAGCAGTAAGAATGTGGCAGAACTATTCAGTCCATTGACAATATGCAGAGCACGTGAAGTAGCGAATGCATTATCATGGTATCTGCAGAAAGTCACTAAACAATCATTAATGGAAGATCTAGCTTTTTTACTCATATAACTTCACAGGGTCTCAAGAAATTTCAGTCCGTGATTGGAAGAGAAGAAGAAAGAACTATACAGAACCAAAATTTTGCTACTTGGAAGACAAACCAATAACATGAAACAATCAAAACCAACAAAAGTTATGTTCTGAAAGGAAGCAAAGCGATAAAAGAAGAGTTCCTGACGGTAAAGGAAGCAGATGAACGACGAGCCAAACGTCAGAACCGTAGTGAAGAAGAGCTTGTTTCAGAGGAGGCCAAGAGTCTCTACTGTCAGGACAGACAGGGTCGTAGAAAGCTTCGATGAAGATGGAGTCAGGACCACCTCGGTAATTCCGATAAACGAACCCGTCGTAGGTCGCCGGTGGCAGGCTCTGGGATGTTGCGTTAAGAACAAGAAGAAAAGAGAAGAACAAGATGTGAGAATTTGATCGTGAGTACAGTTTGTGAACCATTGGAGTGTCCTGGGTTGATCGTTTGTGTTTCTCAAGAGTTCTGCAGTATAGAAAAGCATCAAAGGTTTCCACTTTTGCCCTTTGTGCTTTGACGAAGACTCCACCTTGTCTTCCACACGTGTCCTGTTGCAGTGGCTGGTCACAGAGTCCTCATTCCCTTGTTTTATCCTTTTGTTGGCCTGCCAAATAGGAATGACAATAAATTGGACAATCCGTCGCTTTAGATCAAGCAATTTCTAAAATTGACAAGCTTAGCAATATTGGCAAAATTTGTAATTTGAACAAATAGGACTTTTTAGTAAATTTAAAAATATAAATAGTAAATATGATTCGAACTAATAATTTATCGTAATTATTTTAAATTATTAATTTAATTAAAATATAATTAAATTTTTAATAAATAAATTGAGATAAATCCAGAAAAAATTGAAAGTTTAAGATTTATAAGAAGTTAAAGGCTCGAGATTTTGTACCCCTGACAAGAAAACGCTTGTGTACCTCGACCATCATGTTTGAAAATTACACTCCTTTTAAGTTTTAATAAAAAGTTCAACTCGACTTAAATTAAATTCAACTCGACCTACACACACGATTCTTCGTTAATATTTGTAACTCGACCTAACACATACTTGTAAAGATTTATTGATGCATATTTGTAAGGGATGAATTATGAATTTTTCGGTACGAAAAAATAGAATAAACTCAGTTGATCAACTTTATGTTTTTATTTATTTAATTCGTTTCAAATAATATAATGTTTAAATTTATGTTGAATATAATAATACATTAATAGGCATGAAAGTCGCTATACGAATTAGGCTAAAGGCTCCATTCTCCAGAGCAGGTTCCCGACTGACAACTAGGTTTCTGATCTATATCCATTCTACTACTTGATTTACAGTGACACTGTCCTAGTGATCTTGCTGCTCCTAATTGTATTTGGACTGAGTCCAGTTTCGTATTCATTTGGCAATTGGTTTGTATTTGGACTGAGTCAAGTTTCGTATTCATTTGGCAATTGTTTTATTATGAAGTCAAAATCTAATAGTTGCATCCTGACTGTTTGATAAAATGACAGAACGAGAGGGGTTTGAGTTACGTGTGCATTTTTTTGATTTCACTTCGTGTTAAGCTGTCCTTGTCAGCTTGTTGAGACTTTTAAGCCATTGTTGTTTGATAGTTAGTATGAAGTCAAGGTGTGACAATTGCATCCTAACTTTCACGCGTCTACGAAGCTCAATCTTTTCGTCGACGCAAGTCGCGTGTTCCCTAAAATGCTCTCCCAGTGTTCAATGCCTGATAGTTTCGTTTTGCCCAGTGTGATCTAGTCATGTGCTGGCTTGTCGTCATTGAAAACCGGGAAACAGATACACTGTGTTGCGCTGGTATATGCGTTTGATTCCGATTCGTTTGTTCTGATCTATATCCATTCTACTACTTGATTTGCAATGACACTGTCCTAGTGATCTTGCTTCTCTTAATTTTATTTGGACTGAGTTTAGTTTTGTATTCATTTGGCAATTGTTTTATTATGAAGTAACTTAATTGTATTTGGACTGAGTGCAGTTTTGTATTCATTTGGCAATTGTTTTATTACGAAGTCACTTAATTGTATTTGGACTGAGTCCAGTTTCGTATTGATTTGGCAATTGTTTTATTTTGAAGTTTGGAAGAATATAATAAAGAGATTAATTAAATTTTTTATATTTATTTAATTTTATAATATTAATTTACGTTAAAAAATACCATAATATTAAGTTTTTGAATATAAAGAATAACATCAAATTAATATTTTTAGTATATGACTGCTATATATCGTATCTGTGTCATACTATAATTATAGATATTTTAATTTATGAAATAATAAAATTCATACAAATTATATAAAAAATATTAATATCATGTAGCTTACTGCATCATTCATATTAATAGGGAATCTAACGTTGGACTGTTGTTGTCGTTATTATTATTATTATTATTATTATTATTATTATTTTTTAAATTTTGTAAAATTAAATATCTAAATTCTAAATTCTTATAAGAATCATCATCATCATACCCCGAAGTCCCGCACTGAAGTAAGGTTTGGGAGGGCCAGATAGTACGTAGCCTTACCCCTACAATGTAGAGAGGCTGATTCTAGTAAGCCTACATGCATATGTGACATGATAATAGAGATGTATGGTACAAGGAATAAATACGTAAAGATAGAATAAATAGGGAAAGATTGACAAGACATTTAAATATATATACCTGATGGCGACCATAATCTGGGAAAAAAATAATAGTATAATTTTGAAAATACAATAAAGTTTTAAAAATTAATTTTATTGTTAAATTGACATGGGAAAGACAATTTAACAACCATATAAACTGTAAATAACAACAGATAATCGAAAGAAACTTAAATACCAAAAATGAGGACAAGGTGCCACCCTTACCTTCACATACGGTTAGGATCCACTGGTGAGTGTATCCTTATTTAAAGGACCACAGGGAATAG
>JAOQMR010000006.1:854009-865328 GCA_027563865.1 Erythroxylum pelleterianum | reverse complement strand
AGGTGCCACCCTTACCTTCACATACGGTTAGGATCCACTGGTGAGTGTATCCTTATTTAAAGGACCACAGGGAATAGCTGGAGAATGGGTAAAGACATACCTGAGTCGATGGTCGTGGAAAACCCACTGTAACCTTGATCTAGACTACGCCTGAGGTTCTATATGGGAACATTAATATCAGACCTTCAGTTTCAAAAACGAAGAGGCACATACCTGGCCAAGATCCTCTATTGTGGTAACTCTATCTTGTATTTTAGAGATCCCAACCAGTCACAATATGGATATAAATATAAAAGATAACATCACAGGACACGGAGACTTGTATTAAGAGCCGTCATAAACATCCTCCTCCATTTGGCCTCTCAACACACCATATAAATAGGACCAACCACACCCACCCTTTATCATTCAAGCTCTCTCTTTCTCCAACTTAAAGATAAACTCAAAAGTTAAAATCTCAGGTACGAAGATGATCAAAAACCAAATCTAAATTTTCGCGAATATAACATTCCTACCGAATGATTATTGCATTCAGAAGAACACCCGTAATCTGAAAGGGGAAATTGAAGAGCAAAGAGTAGTTTCCTTCTGAGTTAATGTGATAAAAATAACCAATCCAAGAACGTCAATGAAACATGCAAGAATAAAAAGATCGAAAAGAACTCTTTTGTCAGCGACCAGTTGAGAAGAAAAAAAAAGGATCGTTAACCTAAAATGCATATCAAGTGCCCATTTGGTGTTATGAAATGCTAACTCAAAATGGCGCATTATCGAAAGGAAAAATCAAAAAGAAAAGTTGCAGCTACAAAACCCTTTGAACGAAGAACTTGAAAGAGAAAAAAGCAGAAAAAATACTCATTAACGGAATAAAGTTGGAAACCTGAAATCCATTAAACATCAAAGAACTAACGAATAACCCACTTAAAAATTGAGTAAGAACAAAAGAATCAAACAAATGCATACGTGCATTGACAATAAGAAACAAACCCAGAATATGTCGTTGATATTCTTTGTGTTACCATAAAATTGCGAAGCTGATTGTGAGATGATATGGGCAATAAAAAATTTGTTAACTGAGGAAATCTAACTGAAATAAGAAAGGATACCTTTTAAACGACGTAGTTTGTGTCGAAGCTTGACAAGAGAAGATGCGTAGCTTTCCGCTGGAACCCTTCTGAGCAGAGCAATGATCATGTAGAAATGGATTTTTAGTTGAGCGAAGTAATAATAAAGCGGGGAGACACAGACAGCGGAGAGGAGAACTCGGGCAATCCCCGTGTGATCTCCTCTTGGAGCACAAAAATCAGGGTGACCACTGACCTGCCATGCAAGCGCACCTGTCATGGCAAAGGTCGGATGACAAAGACTGTAACATCCCGTTCTCATACTATGGGTTTGAACCCAAAATTTTGGTACATTTGAGATCAAGAGAGGTTAAGGAAAATATGATTCATACTCATGCATAATGTTAGCATACATGCATGTGAATTCAAATTTTTGCACACATTAAAATCATTGATCATGCACTCAATTGACATTTTTCGGGTATAAATAATTGTTTTAATGTGGATATTATGCGAATTATGGTTTTGTGTCTTAAAATTTGAGTGGGAATGTTTTAGTAATGAATTAGAATTTTTGGAGGAATTTAGGAATTTTATGAAAATTTAGGGTATTTTGGACCCGAAAAAAATCAAGTGGCAGAACAATCGGTGAATTAGAGTAGAATTCAAAGTCAAATGGCAATGAAAATTTTTATATATGACATTGGGATTTAATGACTTGTATCATGGAAAATTGGGAGACAATTGGAGATAAAATGGATTGGTTATTAAAAGTTCAAGAAGGAACCATGTGGGAGTGACTGTCACTTGCCACACCACTCACATTTTATTAAGTGAAAGACCACATTATTTGGTCTTTCACTTGTCAAAATCGACACTCTCACCTATTTGGCTTACTTTCTACCTTTTTTCTTCATTTTCTTCATTTCTTCTTCATCCCCACGACATCACTCTCTCCCACTTTCTTTAATGATAAATTTTGCTCTCACTTTTCACTTGCTACTTCATTTTCTTTGTCTTTTTCACCTTGCTACTTAAAGGCCCAACGTATTCCTCTATGAAAGTTGATGATCATGAGAGGAAAGAGTTAGGGTTTAATGGTGTTTGAAGATCTTGAAGCCAACTCAAGTAAGTAGCATGTTGTTCTTGATGATTTGTTGAATAAAATGTGTATGATGATGGGTTAATTTATCTCAAAGTGGTGCTTGTATATATGATGGCATGTGGCTGATAGAATGAGCAAATAATTGTCTTATTTTTGTATATAAGATGATTGATGATAATAAGATGTTATAGTGATGATTTAGTGATATAGGATTGTCAAAATGATGTAGAAATGGTATAGAAAATTTGATTGATAAATGGAGGTTCTTGTTCTGTTTTGTGATGGAGAAAAACGTGAATTTTTGATTGGTTTATGAATGGATTGGATGAGGTATGGAAGTGAAAGAAAAGGGCAAGTATAATGTTTTGGAAAAGGGAAGAATTAGGAGGAAAGGTTAGAGACAATTTGTTAAAGGATGTTTAAAATGGTTGGAGTGTGCTAGCTGTAACATCTCCACTGGATATGCCTAAGTAATCTAGTCATAATTTGTTATGTAGTTATCCAAATGGGATGGTTTTTGATTTGGGTTAAATTAGAGATATAAGGCTACATTTTCCATGAAGACATGGAATGCAAATTCTGTCTTTAAGAGTGTCTAATTGTGACTTGAATTGAGTATTGAGTAATGAAAGTTGATGATGAATGTGCTTGTATCTATATGTCCTGTTACGAGTGTTTATGTGCAATCATGGACCATATCTTGGCTATGAATGATATTGAATTGAAATTGAGTTATAAGAGTGGAGAAACGATGAGTATTGAGCTAGAAATGATTGGCTAAGCATGAGGAATTGAGTGTTGTAAGTGAAGAGTTAGAAATCTGGAATTTCATAAAACTCTATTGAACATACTTTAGTGCAAGAGGCATAACTCTTTTTGTAGAACTCGGAATGGGATGATCTAGGTACGATTTTAAAGAAGACTTCGAGATCTAGAACTTCTATTTCAGGCAAAAAATTGAAATTTTGATGTTTAGAGGGTCGAATTTGTAAAGTTTGGTAAGTGACCCGTAAAGGTCTGTTTAACGGACATTCACGGGTCAAATGACCCTAATTAAGCCTTGTATGGGTCTTAAAGTGAACCTAGAATGATCCTTGGTTTATAGGACCAATGTATGATAGTTTTGAAGTGAAATTGAAAGTTAAAACTTAGTGAACGAATGGATGAAATCAAAGTATCAAATGCATGAGTAGATTGGGAATGAAAATGTTTATATGCTTGTAATGATGTTCAAGGGAGTTGAGTAAATTGTATTAAGTGATTAATTATGAAAGAGAATTGGATATTAGGAGATCATATGAGGTTCGAAAAGAGATGACGGGAAATTAAGTAAGGATATAGAGTGATCAAGTGTTCTTGAGATGTAAGCTTATAATAAGCTAGATACATACAAAGGGTAAAGCTTGAGTGGAAATTTAAAGTGATCATATGAAAATGAAATGTAAGTCTAAGTTCAATTAGACAAATTGAATCATGATTTGAGAATGGGCATAAGGTGTGAATGTAAAGCATATACCCGGGATTGTCATTGAGTATGCATTATACATTACGCATATACATATGTGAAAACTGAATGGTTATATGATTGTGCTTTTATTAATGTGTGTGCAAACTATGTTTTGCATATGGTTGATTCAGGATAGAACGTCCTCATCCAGACGTTTCCGGATCATGAAAGCAAATGCTAAATCTGGAGCGTACTGTGAGTAGACCTAGATGGTCTTACTTTATAGTTTGTTTGGTTATGTTATAAATTGATTGATTATTGGATAGATATGCTGATTGTGATTGATTATGATGGGTTCCGGATAGGAGGTCCGATAATTGAGATAATTGACTTGGATATTGAAGTGCTCATTGAATGTGAATTGGATGAACTAAGTGTACATAATGTGATTGTTAAATTTGTTCTGAATGCACATTTGCATATGAATGAAAGTGTGATTTCTTAACTTTAATGTTGAACGCCGGACTAAGGTCCGGTGACATGGGAAAATGATTGAATGAGGATATGCAAATGTGAGTGTTGTATTCCATATCATGAATGCATAAAATATAACGGGAGTTGTGACCAGAGTAGCCACAGATCAAAGCTTAAAGCTCAACGAGTGAAAATGAGCTTCGAGCTCAGATAGTGATTCAGAGCCTCAGGTTCAACGGTTAATGAGCCCTATATGAGACAGTTATCAATGAGCCCGATATCCAATGGATACGGGACGGTTTAGGCACTCGGTCACAACAAAGTAATAAATGGAAAGTAGGTCTCATGTGCATATGCATAATATGATTGATTTAATTGTATTAAATGTGAAGTGTGCAAGTGAATGTGAAATGTGACATGATGGGAATGTTCCTATATATGTTATGTGACTGGGTGAACCATCAATGATGGTCACTCACTGAGTTCGCAAAACTCACCCAAAATTTGCATATATTTTTCAGGACTCAGAAGAATACCCCGTTAGGCAACGGGAGTATACTTATTGCACACAGGGGAAAGTTAGAGGTTAGGATCAGTTCGCGTCTGCATTAGGATTTTTTTTCTTATTTTTGTATAAAGTGTATTCCGCGATTTCTGTACAGTATATATTTGAATATTTCAGTTTGTAATAAGTGATGAAGTATGGGAATCTTTGTAAATGAGATTGATTAAATGCGGATATTTTTGTTTATATCAATTTGTGCCAATTGGAAATGATTGCAAGTGTTTTGTGTATTGAAATGGGCCCTAACGGCCCAAAGTGGATTGGTTTATAACTGAAAAGGGTTATGAATGAAATTGGGCCCTAATTGACCATTGAAATTGTATTGATTGTAATGTATTGAAAACATTATTCTATCGACTTTTAGATTTCTTTGGACCACATTGGAAACGGACTTCTGCATATGTTAGTGTTTTTTTTTAATTTATACCGACTAGTGATTGATTGAGTGCCCTAGCATGCCACCTTCGCAGACACGGACTCGGATATCACCATCAATGTCGGGTTCGGGTCTTGCGGGAGTGGGATGCTACAAAGACATTACAAGAAGACTCTGCCTCTTTTCCCCCCTTAGGCCTTCTGTCCTCCCACCATATCTTTGACATCCATTTTAACTAACATGAAGATCAAATCGCAAGCTTCCAGATTTACAGCATATACAAGAGTCCAGATCTTCTTTCCAGTATTACTCTGTCTTATTCTGTCTCATAAAATCTCAGCCATTTATTTTGAGGGATCCACGCGGGCCCTATGCGAGACCTACATAAATAAATGGCTGAGATTTATTGAACACAATAAGACATAATAATATAGGACAGAGGATCTGAACTCGCATATACAAAGTTGTCAGGTCTACTTCTCAAGCTTCCATCGTAGACAAGATCTATCTTCTACATATCAAAAAGCTGTACAAGTAGCTAATCAAATACTTCCATCCCCCACAAAGATCTACAAGAGACCTTTCAATACAGAGCTTTACAAGATCTACAAGGATACCAAGAAATCAACTCCTCTGATTAAAACTTATTCATCGGCAGATTTCACACGAATTTGGAAAGCCCGAAAAAACACCACCTATAATATAGATCGTAAACCGATCTACAAATATAAAACAACCACGCGCCTCCGGTGACTGCCATGATGAGCAGATCTTGAAGTACTAAAAAATGTAATATTCATGCTTTTATAATTTTTTTAAATCATACCCTCATAAGTCATTTTACACATCAACAACTAATACTAAACAACTAATTTTACAAAACATCTTTAATAAACAACTGATGTCATCCGTTGGCCAAATAAGTTGATATAATCAAACTATCAACTATATCAGCTAACAGCTAATGCAATCTACTATTTGTCAAATATGGCCAACGTCATGATAACGACTATCGTTAATGGTAGAATAGGAAGAGTTCACAAATTCAGACATATTGAAAAAATATATCTTATCACATTAGTGATAAGGTATGAGAAAATTGTATTTAACTTATTAATAAAGAGATAATTAACAATAATATGATCTTACTAAAATTTACCACTTAATTCATAATAAAAATTTGAAGAATAAAGATATTTACATAAAAGTACCTCGACCATCATATTTGAAAATTACACTCCTTTCAATAAAAAAATTCAACTCGACCTAACACGATTCTTCGTTAATATTTGTAACTTGACCTAACACATACTTGCAAAGATTTATTTATTTCTAAAAAAAAGACATTTACATAAAAAAAGGTCCTTTTTTTCAATTTTTGTAGTTTTAATTAATTTAAATTTTTTCAATACTTATTTTTAGTTATTTTAATTATTTTTTCAAACTACTATTTTATTTATTTACTTACTTTATCTCTATTTCCTATTTTTATCTTGACTTTAATTTAGTTTTTAATTTATATAGATATTTATTGATATATTTATTATTATTTTCTTTTAATCATTTTATAATCTCAGGATAAAATAGGTTTTTTTTAATGTTTTCAAAACTAGACTAGAAATTAAATCGATAAAATAAGAGGTTTAAAAGATTTAACTGATATTAAACTGTAAAAAAATTAATTAAAAATTGAATAAAATAAAAGAACTTAAACAAAATTAAAGAAGGCTATTCTTATTCAAAAAACTTAAAATTTAATTAAAAAAATTGTTAAATAAAATTAATTAGTTTGTTTTGGTGAGAGACGTCTTGTTTTGGTTAGGGACGTCAATGAGTCAGGTTGGGCCCGGGCTGCTCATGACCTGCAGCCCAGAGGGGCGGGTCAAACCCTACCTACCATATATATTTTTAAAAAAAGTAAAAAATGATGTAGTTTTTAAAATATTTATATTTTAAAAATTAAGTGTAAAGTTTAAAAGATTTAATTGATGTTAAATTATTTTAAAATTTATTAAAATTTAGATAAAATTAAAAAATTTAAAATAGAATTAAAAGCAATTATTCATATTCATAATAATTAAATAATTTATCTTGCTTTATAAAAATTATTAATTTATAAAATTGAACGATTTTTAACAAAAATATTAATAAAATAAATCAAATAAAAAATTTAAACGATTTAAAGTTTTTACTCTTTAATCTTTATAAATTAATATTTTAATATGTAGTTATATATGATATTTTCTAAATTTTTAATTTTTAATTCTAAATTATTAATTTAATTTTTGTAACATTAAATGAGTAATTTAAAGACATTTGATATTAATATAATTTTAAAAATAAATTATATATAAATTAAAATCGTAATTTATATTTTAATATTTATGGGACGTTTAAATTATTTCTTAATATTATCTTCAGTATCATTTTTATACCTCATTCAAAATATAATAAATGTTATTTAGTAGAGTTTGAGTAGAATATAGTATTCCTGATAAATAATAAGAATTTAAATTTGATTTTTTCTAAAATGTTAAAGTATAAATTACATATTTTATTTTATTTTATAATATTATTAAAATAATACTTATTACATTTTAAATAATTCAAAACGTAATATTATAAATTACAAATAAAATTTTACTTAAATTCACAGATCTTTTTACCATAAACGTTTTTCGGCGAGAATTTGGAAAATGACTTTCTAAAGCGGTCAAGAACTCATTATCGCTACCGTCTCGAGAGATGGAGAGATCAAGAGCTTCTAGATTTTGGTAGATTTCTTTGTAAACTCCATAACTGCAAAGTTCTTCTAGTTAGAGAGACAGGAGATCAAGAGCTTCTAGATTTTGGTAGATTTCTTCGTAAACTCCATAACTGCAAAGTTCTTCTGCTTAGAGAGAGGGGGAGAGAGAGATCAAAAACTTATAGATTTTGGTAGATTTCTACTCTGATGCTTCTTGTTACAATAACTGGAGCTGCATCAACTTGTGAGGAAGAAGAGGGAGACGACGTCGTAGGAGATGAGTTACGAATAAACGAAACGCAGCGTAAGAGCTACTGACGCATATCAGATTCAGGTGACAATGTCTAGAATATTCCATTATTCTGGGTACAATAGAATATATATCGGTTGTAACAGAATGGAAAGACATGCAATTAGTAAATGAAATATTTATTTCTCTCTCTCTATCTCTGTCTGTCGTTCCCTTCAATCCTGTGTGATTGTGTGTGTGACGGATTCAGTGAGGTTAGTGTGGAAGTGAGCGCAAGGCGTCACTGAGTACGAAGATCGTAACACTTCTTCATATTTTATGGTTTGATATTACATTTTTTCTCAACCTTTTTTCTCTAGTGATAATTGTTTTTATTTTTATTTGTAAGGTAATGATAATTTCCGTATTTATAACGTGAATAATGTGATGTAATTTTTATTTTCTGATTTTATGGAAACTTTTTCTTATGAAGTTTGGCAATTGTTTTATTATGAAGTTAAAATCTAATAATTGCATCCTAACTGTTTGATAAAATGACAGAACGAGAGTACCAAGAACATGGGGTTTGAGTTACTTGTGCATTTTTATGATTTCACTTCATGTTAAGCTGTCCTTGTCAGCTTGTTGAGACTTTTAAGCCATTGTTGTTTGGTAGTTAGTATGAAGTCAAGGTGTGATAATTGCATCGTAAATTTTTGATAAAATGACGGAACGAGAGAATTAAGAATCTGGGGTTTGAGTTACTTGTGCATTTTTACGATTTTGGTTAGTGTTAACTTGTTCTCGTCAGCTTGTTGAGACTTTTCAACCATTGCAGCAGGTGGGCTTTAGAGGGCACGTAAGTGTAATTTCCAAGGGTGAAAAACAGATGGCATTGAGGCGTTTCTTTGGATTTTCTGATGGTGAGTTGATGAGGTCGGAAGCTAAGCCTTGCTCCAGACTGATGAGGCAAACAGCAGGAATTTTTAGTGTTGGAGGAGCTTTAGGGTTTTGGGTTCTTTGTAGATTGCATTATGGTATGTTCGCATCCTTCTGTCTTAAAATGTGTATTTTCACTTGTTTATGTTGGTATTTTGTTTCCAGATTAGCTCAAGTGTCTTTGCACAATTAAAGGTAGTTTGTTTGTGGAGCTAAACTAATTTGATAATCATAATCTCTATGATCAAGAGCATTTGGGTATCTAACAACTTCTTCAACAATCAAAGGTAGTTTGTTGGATGAGCTAAACTGATGTGATAATCATAATCTCTATGATCATGAGCATTTGGTTGTCTATCAATTCCCGTACAGAACTAAAAAAATCTTACCTTGAATTTGATCCTGAGGATATGTTGAGCATATGCAGGCAGTACCATGAGAGTTTAAGCTTTTTTTCTACCTAATTTTTCATGGCTTCCCTTTCCTGCATATGATCCAATTATCTGGTTTCTACGCTTTGATATACGTGATCAAATTCTGTTTCTCTTGGCTAGATTGATTACTAGCTTGTTACTACACATCTTTTAAGTTGCTTTCTTAATGCAGGTCCTCGAATTACGATTCCTCGGAGTCTTCGGTGGGCTGGTTGCGGAGCCATTTCTGTAAGTTCAACCACTGCTCTGCTAGTTCGCCTATTTAGTCCTGAATGCGAGCCGCAGAATATAGCTGCTTATGACAATAAAAAGTAGCAGTAGCAGAGCTTAGTTTGTCATGAAGATTGAATTGAGATGTTTGTGACCAGCATATGTTTCTGAAATCTTGTTAACCTGCTTCTTACTCCCGGTGGATATGTTGCCTGAGATGTTCAATCAGAGTATTCTTGCAATCTGGATGTGTGAACTTGTACTTGAGAAAGAATTCGCCAAATCCTTGTGTAGCTTTGAAGTGGCTGATTCATTGGCGGGTTGGAAGGTGACTAGATATGTTAACATTGTATTGATGCAGTGGAATTGGTTGCACATTTGTTAGAATAATCCATACAAATGTAATGTCCAAGCAGGTGATCATGGTACCTTTTTTCCAAATATGGGTAGAATTCGTATTGGTTATCTTTTGAGTGTGTACTGAGTAAATGGTCGGATACTTAATATTTTACAAACCACATTCTAAATAAATTATTAGATGAGCAACAAGTTAAAATTAGAGTGACGAACTTGATCCAATTTAGTAATGACAACGAGTTTGATCGAGTTTGAATCATAGCTCTGTTATTGATTTCGTAGTTCGAAATTGGTTAGAAGCTCGGTTGCATTTGGGCTGGGTCTCAATTGACATTGCTCTTGCCAATGGCACGCACATTCGCACGAGACCTTTCAGACATCTAAACCCAACAGAAGCTTTATCGTAATATGAATCGTTGTCGTGTTTATTCGTCAACTAAGTTAGTTCGAAGCCATATGTATATGGACAATGTACGAAAATATGGCGGCTGATAAAGCCTTACAGGTTTAAGATCGGAAGGAGTTGTATGGCTAGGCAAGCTATATGCGTGCTTCACAGTCTGAACCAAACCATTATCCAATGGCTGAATTCTACTTCATCAACGCTATTACATGCCCAACAAGCACATGCCCACCTCCTCAAAACTGGCATTTCAAACGATACACAACTAGCTACTAAGCTCCTTTCTCTCTATGCCAATAACCAAGCTTTCATGGAAGCTAACCTCGTCCTTGATTCAGTGCCTGAGCCAAGCATATTCTCCTTCTCAGCTCTTATTCATGCGTCTACGAAGCTCAATCTTTTCGTCGACGCAATTCGCGTGTTCTCTAAAATGCTCTCCCAGTGTATAATTCCTGATAGTTTCGTTTTGCCCAGTGTGATCAAGTCATGTGCTGGGTTGTCGTCATTGAAAACCGGGAAACAGATACACTGTGTTGCTTTGGTATCTGGGTTTGATTCCGATTCGTTTGTTCTGTCCTCTTTGGTTCACATGTATGTTAAGTGTAACAGATTATGGGAGGCTCGCAACGTGTTTGATAGATTACCTCAACCAGATGTGGTTACTTGCAGTGCTCTGCTCTCTGGTCATGCACGAAATGGGCACGTTAAAGAAACTAAGGAATTGTTGAATAGAATTAAACATTTGGGTCTGGGATTGAATTCGGTTACTTGGAATGGTATGATTGCTGGGTTCAATCATAGCAGACATTATTTGGATGCTGTTGTTGTGTTTCGGGATATGCATTTGGAGGGCTTTTTGCTTGATGAGGCTGGTATTTCTAGCGTACTTCCTGGGGTAGGTGATTTGGAAATGTTGGATATGGGGATTCAGATACATTGTTATGTAATGAAGAAAGGTTTTGAACAAGAT
>JAOQMR010000006.1:835924-853909 GCA_027563865.1 Erythroxylum pelleterianum | reverse complement strand
CGCCACATAAATTCCTTTACCTTCGGAGGGATTCGTAATTTCCAAAGCGAAGACCAAGCCAAACCACTTTCGATTGGCGATAAACCGTAAAGTAAACTATGAGCAACGTGATATGCTGATTTGACTGTATATCGACCTTTCCTATATATTAAAACACAATATTAGTTAAGGACATATAAGAGACTTGATTTATCATATTTTAATTATAAAAGATGTGTTACTTACATTTGTGATCCCTCTCTTAAGTACGAGAAATTAGGTCTCACAAGGAATAATAGTATTTTTAAAAGATATTTTGAACATTGTAGGGGATATATATTCAAAGATGAATAAGATAGTAAACAAGTAACCAAATTTGAGTTATAAGATATCAAATTCTAAAAGAATGACTTTCCAAATAAAGAAAAGATAGTCCAAAACTTATTTCTATACGATTTACTAAATCGTAATGATCTAGTAAGTCGAGAATAAGTGGATGTAACGCATTTCAATGAGAGCAATATAGTAGAAGATGAATAAGTTTTTGACCAATATTAATTATAGCCTAACGGAATTCATTAGGGTGGGTATTACTTCTCTAGGTTGCCACTAATCTCCTTTTTGTTTGTCTCTAACCTCTCGCAAATTCAATATAATGAAGAATTATAGAAAAAACTTAGTTTAATTCAAATGATTGAAAATAAGGAAGATGATTAGAAATTTGGGTTTGCATCGAGATATATTCAAGAGATATTTTCAAAAGGAGTTAGATATTTTCCTATGGGTTGGACAACAACTAATTACATTTTAACTTTTTAATAAATTCTTGGTTAAGTTAATCAAGTTTGATTCAGCTAAAGATGATGAAGTGACTCAATAAAAGATCTAGGTTAGTAGGTTGAAGTCCAGTGAGGAAAATAAACCATAATTAGTGTGGATCGAACCCGTATTGAGTTTGTGATAGGTAGGCCTAATATAGATGCTATATATATAAGATTAAGGTCCCCTATAGCTACTTAAGCAAATCTTGAACATACGAATATTTTGACTTATTTAGAGGTTCACGTGTTAAGAAAGCTACAGAAAGGTCTTAATAACATCTCAAGGATCAACTTTCGTAAAGGCCTTGGTGGATTCGTGCTCGTTTCAGCTTCAAAAGTTCGCTTGAAGTCATGTAATCGAAATCAGGTATTTTTCATATTTTTTATTTTTTCCCTTTCACGTTTGGTATGGGATACGTAACTAAGGGTCGTTCTACACGTGGTATCAGAGCAGTTACGGGATTGGGTCGACAAAAATAAAAGTTTTTTCGATTTGTTTCTCCGTAAAGGTTTTGGAGAATAACGATTTGTTTTTCAATTTTTCTTGTATATGGATGCTTGAATATGTGTTACATATGGTTAGCATTGAAAAACGAGCTGAAAATGAGCTTTCGAGAGCAAAACAATTGACCCAAAACTCACCAACATAGCCTTTTTTCGCATGTGTTAGGAGAACTCGAGTGTGTGTACAAATGAAGATGATGTATCTAACGCGTGCCACTAGCAACGCACGTTCCAGCTCGTGCATAATAACCAAACAGAGCGGTGGGATTGGTGCGTGCGATGCACACTCCATCCACCTATTCCGAAGCGTGGTGCCCGTGGGTGAGAACGCGAGTCAGACGCATCTACGTCACACGCGTCATCAAGACTCTAAGCGTGTCAGTAAGTATGTGGCGTGTGGAACACACACGCCTGACATATCCAAAGGTGCATCAAACGTGGCGTGTCCACCGCCCTCGCTCACTGTGATGTCAACGTTACAGTGTGTGCTGATATTAGCGCTACAGTACTGCTGTCGTTAGCAAAAAAACTCAAAAATTTTAGAATTCTCGTAATAATATCCCGAGTCGTTTTGGGTTAGTTTTCAGATCTGGAGAATTTGTAAAGAAAGTGTTTTTAATTTTTTTGGATTTATTACATTAGTAATGAATAAAGTTTAACTCCAAAAGAAAAATGAAATAAAGCATTCTAAATAGTGATATGGATTTTGTACTATACTTGTTGATACTGTGCCTGCCGAAAAATTGTACGAAACTATGTTCAAAGGTACCGGTCGTTTGTACAAGTTAATACTGACAATTTCACATAATACTGGCCGTTATGGGTCAGTATCGAATACCGGGTGGTACCGTAAAATTTGAAAAATAGGGGACTATTCTGAAAAAAATTCTGCAAAACCCCTCCCTCGAGCAAAATTTGAAAAATAGGGGACTATTCTGAAAAAAAAATCTGCAAAACCCCTCGCTCTACTGACGCTCCTACTCTGCTGCCCTCTCTCTCTCTCTCACTACCACACACACATTGGTTCTCCTCTCCGACGACCCCTCTCCGTCAACTGTCCTCTTCGGCGACTCTACACCATCGTCTCTTCTTCTAATCTACTACTCCATCACTACCGTACTGCCCTTGTTGTTTGTCATAAGCAAAGCAAACAAGGTCTAACCTGAGAAAACCCAGCATCTGCCATGAAGGCAACAACGCAACTACTTTCAAAGCAAGCCTTGGCAGTAATACAAGAAAAAAGATGAGAGAAACTGAGAAAGATGAGAGACGAAGAGCTTTCTATATACTTTCAACTTTGCTTTTTGTTTATACACGTATTCTCAAATCTCAACATATCCTTTTCAGGCTTTTTTTTGGGTTGAAAAGGAGGGTTATACCCTAGGAAGAGAACGGAAACAGGTCGTTAGCCGATGTTTAGGCAGACGAGGCCTAGCTTCCCCATTTCTGTCAGCATCCAACAAAGCTTGAAGAGCCACTGGGCAGTGATCGAGAAACGAGACGCCCCTTCTATTAGTATCGGCCATTTTAGCTATGCTATCGGCTAGAAAATTTGCTTCACGGGGAACATGTTGGATGTTGACGGTCCAAGCGCGGTTGAGGAGTTCTCTGACTCTTGCAACAAGATGAGTAGAGTCCCCCGAGGACTTGCAGCTCTGTAGCTCCTTTACAATCCCAGCATTATCGCATTCTAACACCAGGTGCCGAAAGTTCAGGTTCCACGCTGTCGAGAGACCATCAAAGATAGCCCACAGCTCAGCATTTCTGATCGAGCTAAAACCAACCAGCCTGTTGTACCCCGCTAGCCAAGAACCTTCCGAGCTGCGCAGCACACCTCCAGCTTTACCAATGCTAGTCATGGAATCCCAAGCCCCATCCGTGTTGAGTTTAACCCAGTGCATCGGAGGAGCGCTCCAGCTAACAGTTTGAGGCATGCGAACAAGGTTCAGGTGGCGTCGATCCCGGCTCGGACCAGCAGCATGCCTTGCCCAGGTTATGCTAGTCTCAACAATATCCCAAGCGCCCTGCACAGCATTAGTGTAAATTACTCAAACGCTCTATCTACTCGTTTTTGTAACAACTAACAACCTCCTCCAAAGTTGGCTTGCACGGATGAGTTCGGATGACCTGTTATCAATGTCCTGTTTTTACCATATTTTATGAGTATATCCATCTATATTTTTAAGTTATTTTTTCAGATGGATAGACACATTATCTGTTTCAGCTTTTCTCTGATGAGAAAAAACGTGTACTTTGATTCTTGAGCTACTGTGGGACACTATGTCCAGTTTTGAATAATTAATGAGGTTATTGCAATTCAACCAAACCTAACCGACCACCTTCATGTGACACTTGTCTCAGTTCTTGGACACCCGTCAGCTTTTCTCATTAAATCTCTCGAGATGTAATAATTACGAGAGCTAAATTAATTAATAATTATTCCTTTCCGTTTATTATCATTATTATTATTATTATTATTATTATTATTATTATTTAAAAAAATTGACAAATATAATTTACAAAACAGATCAAAAAATAGGTTTCCAATTTATCCTCGTATCAGATACGATGATACTTGATAAATATAGTATCAAAATAAGTAATACTTATTATAAAATATTTTATATAGGTAGCAAGCCAATTAATACATATATTGTTCTCTTTAATAAATATGTCGATAAATAACAGTTTTGTTGCGACCGAATAATTCGTATATACCCCTAATGATAGGGTTGAAGACCCAAATGTAGTTATCCGAAGAAGAGAGGAATTATTATTTTTAATTCCTGATGATATCTCGCAGTTAAACTGTCGCTATCTAACATTCATGAAGCCCCTCCTACCTTTCAAATGTTATGAATGATAAAGCACAAGTTTATCTTTAGGTCTTATTTTAAATGTGAATTGTGAAAGGTACGATTTAATAATATTTTAAAATAAAAAATTTAATTGATATTAAATTATTACAAAATTGGATAAAAATTAAATTACATTTTAAATTTTAAAATAAAAATTAAAAACAATTATTCATAATCATAAAAAATTATTAAATAAAAATTAATTAATTAATCTTACTTTATACAAAATTATTAATTATTAAAATTGAACATTTTTTTAATTAAAAAGTTACTAAAATAAATAAAATTGAAAATTTAAAGGACTTGAGTTTTTAATCATTATAAATTAATATTTTCAAAATTTTTAATTGCTAAATTATTAATTAAATTTTGTAACATTAAATGAGTAATGTAAAGATTAATATATTTTTAAAAATAAAATTATATATTGATAAAATTTGTATTTTATATTTTAATATTTTACGAGAAGTTTAAATTATTTCTTAACATTATCATTAATATCATATTTATACCTCATTTAAAATATAATAAATGATATTTAATATCGTTAAAGAGTTTGAGCCGAAAATTGCATCTCTGATAAATAATAAGAATTTAAATTTAAATTTTTATAAAATGTTAAAGTGTAAATTACATATTTTATTTTATTTTAATAATATTATTAAAATAATACTTATTACATTTTAAATAATTCAAAACTTAATATTATAAATTACAAATAAAAATTCACAGATCTTTTTACCATAAACCTTTTTCGGCGAGAATTTGGAAAAATGACTTTCTAAAGCCGTCAAGAAGACATTCAGCGTTAGTGACGAAGGCTTTAGCGGTTCGAAAGGCTCTTCTATGGACGGTTCACAACATGCAACATGTGGGGAGTATCTTTACTGATTCTCAACTTGTCGTGCTAGCCCTTAAATCTCACCAAGAGGATCATTCAGAGTTTGGGGGCATTATTAAGGATTGCCAATTAATATTGGACAGTAATTCTCATATTTCTGTTGTTTGGATTAATCGACGAGGAAATGTAGGCGCTCATGAACTTGCTAGAGTGTCTTGCAACTTCTCTCGTCTGAAAGTTTGGGTGTCTATTCCACCTTGTCTAACTCATTTATACGGTTAATGGAGTTTTCCTTTCAAAAAAAAAAAAAGCCGTCAAGAAGTCATTATCACGACCCTTTTAACTCCATTAAAAGAAGATAACATTCACACACCACCCACCGTCGACGCCGTTAGATCTTACTTTCTTGGAGATGTGTGCCTCGTACATATTCATAAGGCTAATAATTAAAGAGATAATAAATTAACTTTTTAAAATTCATAATCAATTATATATATATATATATATATAAATAAAGGGTGCAAGTTACGAAAACAACCTCTTTATACAAAACACAACGAGAAGATTGTGTAGGTTATAACTCTTCTCAGACAAAGCGAAGAACCTTACCCACTAAGTATTTAATCAATTATAATATAACATATTGTATCTATTACTTGTATTAAAAATAACGTTTTCGAATAACTTTTAGGAATTTTAAAATATTAATTATTGAATTTACTTTTTAAAAAATTATAATAAATTATTAAGTTTTAAAATTCTTGATTATATTTGATTATTAAAACATTTAAATTAAATTAAATATAATTTTTAAAATAATATAATTTTATTATAATTTATACAAAATTAATTAATAAATAAAATAATTTGTTACCATTTATATAATTTAAGTATTTTAATGAGTGGTATTGAGTTAAGTTTCTTTATCAATGAAGTTCAATCCAACATAATCTTGTAATTATTAGAATTTTGAATTGTTTACTTAAATTAACATTATTTATTTTTGATAATTTTAAATTAATTTTATTTAAATACGGTCCCAAACCAAGTGTCACATTCATTTAGTACAGATATCAGGCTTCACGTGAACGGGAGAGGAAAGGAAAGGCTAAAGAATTAAGGAACTTGCTTAATAAGAAAAATGAAAAATTCTGGGGAACGAGACAGGATCCCTCTCCAAGTCTTTTACGACACCACGGATCACGACAAAAGTAGTTAGGGAAATGTTATTGTGTCACTCTATGTAATGTAAGTCGCTTATCGAACCATACACTTGGCACGCTGTGTCCTTGGTCTGTTATCAACGGTTGTGATCAATGGGGCTTCACCGGAAGAAGCGTGGGAGAAGAGTAGAGTGCAAGTTTCTAAAGAATTAGCTACGGCTACGTGTTGGTTCTGCGATTACCTACGATGATGGTAGTTAGGCTAAACTAATACAAGTATTTTTTAAATAATTATTTAAATATAAATAAAGTCATTAATATTTAATCTAAATTAAATATAAATTTTAATTAATTTTTAATATATATTATTCAATATATCCACCTATAAATAAAGGAAATGATCATGGCTCACGAGAATGTAAGCACTTAAGAGCGATGATAAATTTCCCGTGGCTCCGTATTCCGAGCTGAGAGAGAGAGAGAGAGTTGAAGATAGAGATGGATTTGGCCGATGAGGTCAGGACCATGCGCGCTGAACCTGAAACGCATCGTTTCAACACAGAGGAACAGGTCACATGCTCTAGATACTGTTCTCTTCTCGCCTCCAAAGATCGCGGTTATCTTCTATCTTCTCAAGGAGCTCAGGTCCCTTTTTCTCTGTCTATCTCCATATACCTTTTGAGCTCTCTTCCTCTTCTTTTTCTCAGCACAAAATACTTCGAAGCTGAGATGATAAGTTCTTTTTAATTTGTTTTCTCGTTATTTTCTTGAGATTTCTTCGTAAACTCCATAACTGCAAAGTTCTACTTAGAGAAAGAGAGAGAGAGAGAGAGAGAGCTTCTAGATTTTGGTAGATGTCTTTGTAAACTCCATAACTGCAAAGTTCTACTTACAGAAAGAGAGAGAGAGAGAGAGAGAGAGAGAGAGAGAGAGAGAGAGCTTCTAGATTTTGGTAGATGTCTTTGTAAACTCCATAACTGCAAAGTTCTTCTAGTTAGAGAGACAGAGAGATCAAGAGCTTCTAAATTTTGGTAGATTTCATCGTAAACTCCATAACTGCAAAGTTCTTCTAGTTAGAGAGACAGAGAGATCGAGCTTCTAGATTTTGGTAGATTTCTTCGTAAATTCCATAACTGCAAAGTTCTTCTGCTTAGAGAGAGGGGGAGAGAGAGATCAAAAGCTTCTAGATTTTGGTAGACTTCTACTCTGATGCTGCTTCATATTTTCAGGTTTGATATTACATTTTTTGTCAACTTTTTTTCTCTAGTGATAATTGTTTTTATTTTTATTTATAAGGTAATAATAATTTCCGTATTTATAATTATTTTCTGATTTTATGGAAACTTTTTCCTTCCTTTTTTTCTCTAAGTTTTTTACCTAATTAATTAAAATATTATATAATCTTTAAAAGACTTATAAAGTAATTTATTAAAAAATTCATGTTCTTAAATTTCTTGAATTTTTGATTTTTTTATTAAACTAAATATATGTTACATTAATACATGTAAATTTTATGAATATTAGATATATACATCAATAAATATGATTGATATTAAAATTTAATTTAAATTAATAATTTATATCAAAACTATTATTCTAACAATATTTGATTAATTTACGTTATGAATATTATATACATATATATATTAATTTTATTTAAGCATAAATTTAAAAATAACAATAATTAAAAAATTACTTATTTTTAAAGAAAGTAATTTTTTAAAATTAACAAAGGCAATTATAAAATTATTGTTCGTTATTATTCTTCTGAGTAAATATCAAAAAGACAGATTTAAATTCTCGGATAAATGTAATTATTCTTTGAGTAATTACCAAAAAAACACTAAAATTCTTGTTCGTCACTATTTTTTGAGTAAATATATAAAAAGCATGAATTTAAATTACGAAATGCACGGAATCATTTTGAACAAGTTCCTGACAGGCAAGTGTTAATCAATATGGGCTCCATTCCTTGCGGAAACAACTGGCTTTCCAGGACACCTGTCGCTACTCGCTAGCTATGCGCAATATTTTTCTTTAACCTTTTCAATTTAGCTTTTGGTGCTGGGTACTAGGTGGAGGTGTTGCCGTCGTCGTCTATGTACAACGTAGGAGCTAGCAAAGTAAAGTCCTTTTCCCAAGTTCTAGGCCGATCCTTTTTTTTTCCTGACGAAGAAATTGTTAAGCGACCGTTCACACGATAGGGTAAGCTGACGGGTTGGGTCAATTTAACTTAATTGGCTTAAAATTTACACAAATTCACTTTATTTCGAATAAAATAATAGATAAATGGTACAATTTAAACTTGGTTGTAAAATTTTTTATACTATATTAAGTGATCATTACATCAATTAATTAGTTTTGTATATAAATTGTTTTTCACTGAAGGTTCTCTTACGAAAAGAATGATATTTTGTGCTGTGATAACTAATATCGATCCTAATTCAGTTTATTTCGAAAACTACTCTTTATTAGTTATGAATAAAGTGAATTTCTTATTTGATTGTTATTGTTATAATTGTTGTTCGTTATTTCACTCGAAGTTCGAAAATTTAAAGTTTCTCTGTGTTTGTAGGTGAAGGTGTCTGATTTAGAAGGCAAAGTTCTGGGAATATACTTCTCAGCTAACTGGTATCAACCATGTATAGACTTCACTAAGGTCCTGATCGATGCTTATGAACAACTAACTAGTGAAGGGTCAAGCTTTGAGATTGTTTACGTGTCATCTGATGAGGAATTGGAAACATTCGATCATTACCGTTCATTTATGCCATGGCTTTCTGTTCCATTTTCTGATTTGGAGGCAAGGAAAGCTTTGGATAAGAAGTTTGACGTTGAAGGTATTCCTTGCTTGGTCATTTTGCAACCTGATGATAATGAGGAGGAAGCGACAAGGAAAGACGGGGTGGAACTTATCTACCGTTTCGGCGTCGACGCGTTTCCGTTTACGACGGAGAGATTAGCGGGATTGGAAACGGAAGAAAAGCAAAGGCAAGAAAGCCAAACTCTAACAAAGTTACTAATAAATCACGACAGAGATTACCTTCTGAGTCATACCTCACCAAATCAGGTCAGTACCTTTTGCGTTTATACATTATCACAATTTATTATAATTGCGCCACAATTTTATATAATTATGCTGATAAAAGCCATAGATTTTTTATCTGTAGCTTAAATTTTTTTAATTCTTTTAATTTTCAATGTTTAAGAAAATATCTTTTTTTTCGATTAAAACATAATGATAAGGTAGATATAATATGAATATTAGGTGTTAATTATTATAACGTCACTAATACGACAATTCAGTACAATTTTTAAACTTGATCTGAATCAATTAAACTTGATCTGACTCGAATTTATTTATAAATTTGGTTGAATCTTCTTATAAATAACATTTAATTAGCTTATATTTAATATTCATATAGTGAGTATTTCTTTAATTACATTTAACATTTAATTAGATTGATTTAGTAATAAATTCAATTCAAGTTTTTAAACTCGTGACAAAGCTTTCTACCTGTTTTCTCGATATAGGATTTGACATCACCACAGGTGTAGGTATCCATTCATATAGGATTCAGGACAGCTGCTTTCTGAACCTACCCGTCAACAGCCATGTGAAGATCAAAAGCACCTAAACTTGTTTCTGGGATTATATGCTCTAAAGATTGAATCGGGTACACCGACCTGACTATGTTATGTTCTTTGGTTCTTGCAGGTCCCTGTTGCTTCATTGGTGGGTAAAACAGTGGGCTTATACTTTTCGGCCCAATGGTGTCCACCCTGCGTTAAGTTCACTCCCAAGCTAATATCCATATACCTGAAGATCAAACAGAACCTGACAAGTGACGATGATACAAAATCAAACGAAGACTTCGAAATTGTGTTCGTGTCAAGCGATCGGGACCAAGAAGGATTCGACTCTTACTTCTCGACCATGCCATGGCTAGCTTTGCCTTTCGGAGATCCAACCATTAAAACACTTGCTAAGAACTTGGACGTTCGATGCATTCCTTGTCTGGTAATCATAGGACCTGACGGAAAAACTCTGACAAAAAATGGAAGAAACCTGGTTAACTTGTACCAGCAAAATGCGTTCCCTTTCACTGACGCCAAAGTGGGTTTGTTAGAGAAACAAGTGGACGAAGAAGCCAAGTTGTTACCAAGATCAGAGTACCATGTCGGACACAGACATGAGCTCACTTTGGTGTCGGAAGGAACCGGAGGAGGTCCGTATATATGTTGTGATTGCGAGGAACAAGGATGGAACTGGGCTTACCAGTGCCTGGAATGTGGGTACGAGGTCCACCCCAAGTGTGTTAGAACCGATGCTAAGTCTTAAATTGCGGTTACATCGTTTATGATTAGGTCTGTATCATCTTAATATCGTAATTATGGTACAATTCGTAGTTCGTCATTTAAAATTTGGAATCGATGTAATTAGAAGTAGAAGAGAAGGTGTTCCTTTTCTAATTTAAGAAAGAAAAATTGAAACCTTTTCTATGATAGGACTGTTTTTTTTAGAATTCTTTGGTTTGTTACCAAATAGTCGAGATTTGATTCTTATATTCTTTTTTAGGTAGAACGAGTATTTGAGAATATGAATTTATTGAATTTCTTAAAGATTTTTTTAACTATAAGACTACAATTTTTTTTAGGCTGTGTTAGGAGTTGCTAATGAAACAAGATAGAACGTAACACATTTTTATCGTTTGGTTGAAGGTTTTATAATGAAATAGAATAGACTGAGATTAAATTATTATGATGTACTCCTTCATTTTAAAGGGATTTTAATTATTCAAAATAAATGTCGTTTGTAAATTTTTATGCATATTTATGATTTTTTTTAATTTCTCTCGCATTTTAATTACACAGATTATATTTTCAAGACATTTTAACATATAATTAATAAGGATATATTATATATTTTATTAACTTTTTAATAAGTGTGCATTACACTTATTTTGAATAAGAGTACAGCGACAGCGTATACTTCACATTAAATTCTCACGGGACCTTGTGGATGCATAAACGCCATATCTAACTCTCTAATTGGCAGATCGTTCAATAATTTTGGACCGACATGTATAATTACACAATTACTATATGCGTCTTTTCGCTCATTATAAAGGCCAATAAAGAAGAAATAACAGCCACGTGATGTACCATCAAAAATATGTAGAACAGTGCACATGAAACACGTGCTCTCCCCACTTGCATTGACAAGTGTCACCATCTCAAAAGCTAGCAAGCTTCTCGGTAGTTTCCGATAATATTTAATTAATCATATTATTTATATAATGTGTATTTTTAAATTAAAATAAAATAATATTTAAATTTTATAAAATTTAATTTAGTGTTTTAAAATTGTATAAATCAATAATTTGTTATTATAACATGTTTATTAAATAATTTGAATTTTTAAAAATATTTATTAAATTGGTTTATATCAAAATTTTAAAAATAAAAAATAAAATATTTTTAAATATATTAATTTAAAATATAGAAGGGAATGTTTTTAATTTAATTTATTAAATTAAAGTCTTATCTTTTACCCATTCTTTAATTATTTATTTACATAAAATCAGTATATTGAAAAACAAACTGACGCTAAAACAGCTCTCTGCAAATCCGAGTCTCTGAGGATCAAAGGGGTGATTGGTGAAGACTCTGTCACTCGTTATGATCTGTTACTATTGCGTGATCCTTTTGTGCTTTTTATTTAGCTACTTGTGATTGAATTTTCCAATCTGCAGATTGAAGCTTGTTCGCTATGGGAATGGCGCAGAAGAGCTTTGAGATGGAGGAAGGAACTCTTGAGATTGGGATGGGTAAGTTATTGACTTGCTGAATCGGATCTTCTTGTGTACGACACTGTTTGGGTGCACTTTTGTTAGATTCTCTGCTTTTCTATCCCAACTTTATTGGAAAAAGCTTGGAAGATACACTCTTTGTGTCTTATTTTTTTGTTTGAAGTATGTCTTGTTATTAGAAGCTAGAGTACAGTAGTTGGAAATCTTGGATTGGGTTTGTGTTTTTGTGATTTCTGACAAAAGGGTATCTTGATTTGCAGAGTATAGAACCGTCTCTGGTGTTGCAGGGCCACTGGTTATTCTGGATAAAGTCAAGGTTGGTGTTTTATATTTTTTCGATTTGCTTGAGTGAGACCATTTACGTAGATTGTGTACCTGGAACATGTTGAAATGGTTTTCAGGGTCCAAAGTATCAAGAGATTGTGAATATTAGGTTGGGAGATGGGACGATTCGACGAGGCCAAGTGTTAGAAGTTGATGGGGAGAAAGCCGTAGTTCAGGTTTAGTATATGTTGTCTTTGTCTGATATTATAGTTTCAAATTCTGTTATGTTTTCCATGTCTGTTTGTTCCTTTTTTCATGTTTCAAATCACAAAGGGTAGAGTTCAATTTCTCTTAGCACTCATTGTTGTACTCAATTTTGGTTTCAGTTCAATTCCTCTAAGTTGAAACTGTCACTTGTTTACTCTGATTGCAGGTTTTTGAGGGAACATCTGGTATTGACAACAAGTTCACAACTGTGCAATTCACAGGAGAGGTTCTCATCTTTTTCTACTTTTAACTCCTTGAAGTTGGTGGCTGCTCTATATTGGACCGCGATTTTTGCTGAGGAAGCACTGAGCTTATCTCACATTTGGATGGATTAATAATGAACATAAGGAATTGTTTTCTTATATTTGTACAAATTTTCCCATTGTTCTGCTCTTGTATATCTAAATGTTTGCTATGCAGGTTTTGAAAACACCTGTGTCGATGGATATGCTTGGACGCATATTTAATGGTTCTGGAAAACCCATTGATAATGGTCCTCCAATATTACCAGAGGCATATCTGGACATTTCTGGTGAGCTATTCAGTGTATGTTTTGGAATTCTTAGAATTGACATCGGTTTGAGGTTTTTATGTTGCTGGCCTAATATCATTTGTTTGCTTGTTGTCTCTTGTAGGAAGTTCCATAAACCCCAGTGAAAGAACCTATCCTGAAGAAATGATTCAAACAGGGATTTCTACAATTGATGTCATGAACTCCATTGCTCGTGGTCAGAAAATTCCACTGTTTTCTGCTGCTGGTCTTCCTCACAACGAGATAGCTGCTCAAATTTGTAGGCAGGCTGGTCTTGTGAAGAGACTTGAAAAGACTGAAAATCTCCTTGACGTATGTTATATCCTCTCTTGCTCAAATAGCCAGGCTAACAAAATCATGAATTCAATACGATAGACGCAACCAGAAATACTCTTAGTAGATCAAAAGTTCTGTTTAGTTCTGCGTATTTGCAACAAAGTTTCTTTTTTTAGTTTGAGGTATCTTATGGCTACATGATCAACATGCGTTTGTTTTTTTGTTAATATGCGGTCATTTTCTCAATTGGTAATTGAACTTGTAGATTGTGGAATCTGAGCTGACCATCCATGTCTAAACTTTTAGTCTGCATTTTCGACTTCAAATCACCTGGCAAGTTGTAGACTTCTAGAAAGTATTAATTTTAGGTAGTTCACACTCTCTGTTTTGTTTGATAGTCTTATCAAGAAAACAATTATATAGATTCCACATGGTTTTGCCCTTCATCCTTTGGTTACACTTTTTTCTTATTTTCACTCTCTTTCTTTGAAATATTTTGAACAAATATGATTGTTCACTCCTGTCACATGTCCTATCTGTAGGCCAATGTGGAGGACAATTTTGCCATAGTGTTTGCAGCCATGGGCGTCAACATGGAGACAGCCCAATTTTTCAAGCGTGATTTCGAAGAAAATGGATCAATGGAAAGAGTGACACTTTTCCTGAACTTGGTAACTTTGAACATATGACATCGTAGTACTTTATTTCACTATGAATTCTACATTTTTGTCAATGGTGATGTCTATGCGTATTCATGTTTGGTCTACTTTTGTCTGTCTTTTTATAGGCTAATGATCCCACCATTGAGCGCATCATTACACCTCGAATTGCTTTGACAACTGCAGAATATTTGGCTTATGAATGTAACAAGCATGTTTTGGTTATATTGACGGATATGAGTTCTTATGCAGATGCTCTACGTGAGGTAATGAACTTGTCTTATTGCATTTTATGTCTACATCCTATTCTAGTTTCCTCACACAAGGAAATGTTGCCTCATTTTCTCCTCAACTTCTGATAATGCTTTATGCAAAAACGCAAGATATGTGATCTATTGTTGCCAATTACGAGTTAGGTCTCTGCTGCTCGAGAAGAAGTCCCTGGAAGGCGTGGATATCCTGGGTACATGTATACTGATCTAGCCACAATTTATGAGCGTGCAGGACGTATTGAAGGGCGAAAAGGCTCCATCACTCAAATTCCTATTCTAACCATGCCTAATGATGGTAATGGTTTTTGGCTCTGTGTCAAACCACTTTAACAAGTCTACTGCCTATCATAATTATTTGTGACAAGTGCCTTTATTGGTTTTGGTCTGTGAGCAGATATTACACACCCTACTCCTGATCTTACTGGTTATATTACTGAGGGTCAAATATATATCGACAGGCAACTCTACAATCGGCAGGTGATTTGAAACCTACTTCACACAATTATATTTTTAATGACTTTATGGTTAGATGGTACCAGTTGCTTCATCAGAAGAATTCATTTTATGGTGTCATGATATAAGGAGTATTGGGAATGTGGGAAATGGTATAACATCGATGGGAATTGAGTTTCACATTTGATCCTCTCTCCTTTTTTGTACAGAACTGTGAAGTAGTTGTAAGAAAGTTGACTTCTTTACCAGCTCTGTAATTAACTATTAATGGATATTGTTCTGGACAGATATACCCACCCATAAATGTGCTTCCATCCCTATCTCGATTGATGAAGGTAATGTTTATTGCTTCATGTGTACAGTGTTTAATAACTAATAGTAATGATCGCAAAGTTTACCATTTCATGCTTCCTGTTCTAGAGTGCCATTGGTGAGGGAATGACTCGTCGAGACCATGCCGATGTGTCCAACCAGGTTATTTTCTGTTTCAAGTTTGGTGAATTGCTTCTGGTTCCTGTTTTTAGTTCTCATGCTTAACACCTGCCTTTTCTGTTCTTTTCTCTTTTGTTTATTCAGTTATATGCAAACTACGCCATTGGAAAAGATGTCCAAGCAATGAAAGCTGTGGTTGGAGAGGAAGCACTTTCTTCTGAGGATCTGGTACTCCTTTCCCTCTTATCCTAATTCCTCTCTGAAAACTTCTGTTGGTAGCTGTACCATATGCAAGAACATGGATTAGCTGTGATCTCTCACATGAGTAGTAGAAGTTCCTACATGCTCAATCTGGTTTTTAAGTACACTTTACGTAGCTGATAAACGACACATTTACTAGTTTATCTTGTTGGTCAATGTGTTCCCAGCTTTATCTAGAGTTCCTAGACAAATTTGAGAGAAAATTTGTAAGTCAAGGGGCCTATGACACCCGCAACATCTTCCAGTCACTTGATTTAGCTTGGACACTGCTTCGGATTTTCCCTCGTGAGCTTCTCCATCGGATTCCTGCAAAGACACTCGACCAATACTACAGTCGTGATGCACCTAGCTAATCAAATGTGGCAACTGGTTCACACTTCACATAGTTGAAGTCTCTGTCCTTGGTTTGTCAACAGTCAGCTTAGTTCTGCAGTTGTTTCAGTACCAAGTTCATGCCAGGTTCTGCCAACCATGGAAAAGGTTAGAGGTACTGAACTAAAAGTTCTTAGAGCTTTGTGATGTTTATTCTTTGTTAAAGAATCAATTTCCATGCCTGTGTAACAGTATCTTAGGCTTAAAATTTTATTGACTGTTCTGTTCTGGCTATGCAAACATTAGATGTGTTATGAAGTTCCCAGAAGTGTAAACCTTCCCGATTTGTTGTTTTTGCAAGTTGGCACTTGCCAGGATTGCATGAGAAACCTGAACAGGTTGTGTTGTTGAGGAGCATTTTGAATTTTGACGTTTGCAACAAAATATAAATATAATTTGAACCTAAATGTTTTGATGCTCTCAAGTTAAACCTCAACATTAAATTATCCATCCATTTAAAAACGTAAATGGATAGAAAATTTAATAGAATTAACTTTTCGTCAGTTAAATATAACTTTAATATTAATGTGATATTACTTTTTATATTTTTAAATAGAAAATCAAATTTATTGTCACGTAAGTAGTTACTTTTAAATTAACCATAAAGCAGATTTTACTGTCACGTGATAGTGAGACTTACATATATTTTTAAGAATGGGTTCTACTTGTCACGTGATAGTTAAATTCACTTTTTGGTTGAAAAAATAAAATTTTATGTCAACATTAATGTGATATTTAATTAACATGAAGTTAACAAAGTTACATTTTTCACTCATTCGGGGTTTGCTTTGAACGTTTAAAAAATGTAAAGGTTTAATTTGAATATTTCAAAATGTTAAGGTTTGTTTTGTATTTTGTTGTAAACATTAAGGTTTATGATGTATTTTTAGTTATAATTACAAAATATCAATAATAGAGTTGATGCAACCATTTATTAGTCAGATTTGTCATTATTAAGCTAAGAACTCAACTATTCAGACTAATCTGCTTCCAAAATATTCAACTTTGGAGGTGACTGTTGATTAACATTAGCAATGAGTTTGACTTTGACTAGAAACCTGATCTTTTTTAGATTCGAATTCAGTCCAAAAATAAGTTTATCCCTTTAATTTTGAATTGGAACTAATAATAAGTTTGACTTGACCAAAAACTCGATCTTTTTAAAAATAAATTTGAACCGGGTCTAAAATATAATAAATTTGAATTTCATCTATTTAACTTTGAGTTTGACCGGTCTACGATTCGGGTTTAAGTATCAAATTCTACGGCATTACAAATAGTAACTGTAAATTTCAATGCGGCCTTTATGAACCTTCTTGTTTCCATTTATGATGGGAAGATTTAGATAGCTTTTTGTTTGGGTATGATTAGGTCGGGCTTAGGCCTGCCTAGGCTGAAAGTAGTTGGGCTTGAGTCTCAATTCGATTGGGTCAGGAGCAGTTGGGCCCAATTCAGTCCCTACCTAGCCTATTTTTATTTTTATTTAATTAAAAATACAAAAGTTCATTTTTAACCATAGTTATCAAGTCTAACTTACCCTCTTGACTTTTTTTTTTGGGTATAGTGGAAAGAGAAACTAATAACACATCCTAACTAACGCAGTGATTTGCTATACAAAAATTCGTATTGATCTCGTTACACAAATAGCATGATAGGAGTTGGTGGCTCCTGTAGAATCCAGAGACTTGGGCTTGAGAAAGTAGCGAGGGAAGCCAAACTATCTGCACACTGGTTCCCTTATCGATACACATGCTGAACCTTCACATCCTACGCACGATGGAGAAGGTCGCGGATACCTGTCACCAAAAAAGAATACTCAGTCATTGGAATAAACGAAGAGGAGAGAATATTGATCACCTCTAAAGAATCGATTTCGACGATCACTCGTCGATAGCTAAGCGTCTAGGCTAGATGAAGTCCTGAGTAGACTCCTCAGAGTTCTGCAACTAAGGGCGAGGCTCGTCCAATATTGTGGAGAAATCCTCCACACCAATGTCTATGGCTATCCCTAAGTAGGCCTCCAGCAGCAGCAGTACTAGGCGTATGTTTGACCGCCCCGTCTATATGAAGTTTGACCGACCCCTCTCTCGGTTTAATCCAACCCACCCAATGTCCGACAGGAAGACCCTGATTGTAACGCTCCAAATTAGGGGTTAGCATATTAAGCAAATTTAGTCCGATTTATGTTCTGTTTGAATCAGTATTTTGGCATGCATTC
>JAOQMR010000006.1:823525-835824 GCA_027563865.1 Erythroxylum pelleterianum | reverse complement strand
CAGTTTGATGTCTGGTTCTGTTTGTTCTGTCTTGGGTGGCATCCACATATCCTCCCAGGGGGTATTTGGGTGTTACACTGATCTCCATAAACACAACTCTCCACTATTCTTGCTTTAACTATCCACTTGGCATAATCTATAATTGCTCTAGTCCTGTCCGTAGGCCACTCAAAATCTTCTTCAAAAATGCTTTTGTTACGCCATCTCCACAAAAATCAGCATGCAACTCCGGAGATAATATTCCAAGGAATCTGCCCCAAATGGGAATGTTTCGCAATATTTAATTGTACCCACTGCTCCATATCTTGATGAAAAAATTCCATGTCAATCACTATTGAGGGGGATTCACGCCAAAAAGTTTGCACTTGCTGACAGTCCCCAAGGGCATGCACAGTGGACTCTTCTAATCCACAGAAATGGCATCCGCTGTCCAATGTGAGATGTCTGACAATTCTTTGGTGATTGCTTAGAAGCTTTTGTTTCACAATTATCCAAAGGAACTCCCGAATCCGCTGAGGGTCTGTCCATTTCCAGATTAGATCCCAATGTTTACTAGTCTTAGGCGTGTGAGTGCCTTCAATTAACTCGTAAGCCGAATCAATTGAGAATCTCCCGTGAATGGTGTGATCCCAGATAATGGTATCTTCCTATGTGGTAGCCGGATGCATATGGATCTCTGAGATATCCAGGCAGACCGTGAAAGGGAAGTACTGCTGAAACTGGTGCCACTGTCAGGTACTACCATCGTCATTCGTGCAATCCATAAAATAGATTCGAACTTAATTGTCATCTCTACTTTATTTGAAGAGTACCATATGCGGCCGATACCACTCAACTCATGAACTGAGCTCTTTTTTAACAGGCCGATAAACTAATAGCAACACCTTCTATCCTCTAGCTCTCATCTCCTTTTTATTAATTAATTAAAAAATTATAGCTGTTACTTTTGAAGTATATATTAAATAAATTATTGTATGTAATTTACACACAATTCTTAAAATTAAAATTAAATGCTAAATTTAATTTAAATATAATTTATAAATTATAACGTGTTTCAGTGTTTCTATTTTTAATAAAAATTATCACGAGTTGGGCTGGATTCATATCATTTATATTTTTGGTTTAACTTAATATTTTTTATTTGATAAGATTTGGCATTAACATAATATTGTTAGTATAACTTAATTAAATAATGTTATTTTATTTAAATCAACTTAGCTTTAACTTAACAATGCCCCTTTTTAAAAGGACAACTTAGGTGAGGCAAGTAAAAGGCAACCCTCACAGACCTAACAGTGAAGCAGACATTATTAGACATCAAACATTTATAAAAATATAAATAACATAACTATTATTTTTATTAAAATCAATCATTATTTAATAAAGATATTTATTTTTAAAAAATAACATCATTTGCAGATTTAATTGGGCTTATCTTAAGTCATTTTAAATTATACAGGTCTCACTGAAACGCCTCTCTTAAGTTCAAGTATTTTTTAAAATCTAATTAACTCTACTTTTATTCCTAAATTTATTACCAATGTTATAAAAGAGTGAACAGAGGTTAAAAAGTTGAATTGATTTCATTTTTTAGTTCGACATACCTTAATAATATTTATTATTAAAAATTGATCAATTTATTAATTTAATTTAAATATTTTTCAAATAAAAATAAAATAAAATAACTCGTTTTTATTTAACAATTTTTAATTAAACTTCGGCATTTTTTATAAACAAACTTTATCTTTATTTTTTCATTAAAATACTCCTATTCCATCACTTTTGACTATTTACATCCGTATGAAAACATAATTACTTTATGAAATTTGATATTTAAAAGTACACAAAGTTATTAAAAGAAAATTATTATTCAATTTTAGATTGAATTATTTATATTATTAATTATATACAACAACAATTCAGTAAAAGTCACACTAATTGTAAAGTTTGGATGGGTACATAAGTATGCAGTCTTACCCTAACCGATAAAAAGGTTATTTTCAATATATAAAAATAGGCTTCTCCTTGCCCAAATCTAACCCGACCTGACCCTACCATGTTGGGGTTGAGTCCAATTCAAGGCCGACCAATTTTCTTAACTAAAAGTGCAAAACAACGTCACTTTGCCTAGAATGATTGGGTCTTGGACCAATTGAGCCTGTGCTTGGTTAGGACCAAGACCCGGTCAACCTCAGCCTAATTGCCACTCCTACCAATTTATTATTAATTATATATAAATAAATATTGATTTCTTGTTCTTTTCTAAAAAATTGAGATTTAATAATTAATATCATAAACAGTTACGTGAGACAAACTCGTAACTACCCGAGCTCGGGCTCAGGCCCAATTGTCACCCGTACCAATTTATTATTAATTATATATTAATAAATATTGATTTCTTGTACCTTTTCTAAAATATTGGGATTTAATAATTAATATCCTAAACAGTCAGGTGAAACAAACGCGTAACGAACACTTCCAACTAAAAAACAATGCTCGTACAACCTTTTCCTCTGTTTCATTGTCTTTCTGTTATTAGTGACGCAAAGCACAAAAGCCTTAAAACAGAGCAAAAGGTAAAGAGAATGATTCTCCAATACCATCCTGACGCTAAAGAAAAGAAACCTTGAAAGCAACAATCTTCCAAAACCAAAACACCAATCTCAAACTTTTTAGTTTCACAGATCATCTCTTTTATATTCATATGAACTGAACTCATGTTCTTGTAATAATTCAGACCACCCTCTCAAAACACGACAACCGTAACTTCCTTTTATAGAAAGTAGCTCTGTATCTCCACATATGGGACTCTGTTTCTGCAGACCTCGTTCTCATGATATTTCTATCTCTTCTTCTTCTTCAGACTCCTCTCCTCGTGAAAGCAAAAGACCACCGCAATATGGCTTCGACGAGCCTTTCCCACCACTTCCACCTCCTCCGGCAAACCTGGGTCCGGATAGAACTCTTACTCAATATCCGTTAACTGGGTCAAGTTCAGAAACTGGTCCCATTCTTGGGAAGCCTTTTGTTGATATAAAGTCAATTTACGATCTTGATAAAGAATTGGGAAGAGGGCAGTTTGGGATCACTTATCTTTGCACAGAGAAGTCAACAGGGAACAAGTACGCGTGCAAGTCTATATCAAGGCGTAAGCTTGTGAACCAGAAGGACATTGAAGATGTTAGAAGAGAGATTTTGATACTACAGCACTTAACAGGACAACCCAACATTGTCGAGTTCAAGGGTGCTTATGAAGATAGGCAAAACTTGCATCTGGTTATGGAGTTGTGCTCTGGTGGGGAGCTTTTTGATCGTATCATAGCGAAAGGGAGTTACTCAGAGCGAGAAGCTGCCGTAGTTATGAGGCAGGTTGTGAATGTGGTTCATGTTTGTCATTTCATGGGGGTTTTGCATAGGGACTTGAAGCCTGAAAATTTCTTGCTCGCGAGTGGAGAAGATGATGCTCCATTAAAAGCCACTGATTTTGGACTCTCTGTGTTCATAGAAGAAGGTTAGCTACAATAGCACATTTCCTACTTATTTGTTCTATTACTATATTTCATTTTCCTTGCCCACTTGATAGATTAAACTTAGGATTGGAACGATATGTCAACCCCTAATCCCGGTTTGATGATTCTGATAAAATCTGAGAATTTATGAGGAGAAGCTTCAGCATATGACATTGTAAATGTTTCCAGGAAAAAAAAAATCTAGTTGGGAAACTTGAGTTACAAGACATGGAAAGAGACTTTCGAGTTCCCAACTTAACTTTTTTCCGGATGGCCATTATGGGTCTCCATGACCAAGTCAACCATGAAAGCTACAGGTCAATGGAGTCGATGATAATGCATTGGCTATGGATTACTTTATGTCAGACATCCATTGAACGTAGCTCAGACCACTTGCATAAGCAGGAATTTGGTACGGTAACTTTTAGAACAGTTTTGGCTGTTCTGTTCCAGATGGAAGAAATGGTCCAATTATATTTATATGGTCTAAAAGAACAAAAACTATACAGTTAATGGTCCTAGCCAAAGCATTTGTTTGTATGTAAAACAATTGTGAATCTACCCAGTAATGAGGGTTGACAATGGTCTCGTTAAACCAAAACGACATCTTTTTGTCAAACCGGCTAGGACTGCATTTCAGGAGGGTTAGATGTTACTTGTTTGTTGAAAAGAGATAAGCTTTTGAATTCCATGGAGTGGTTGAATGAATGATGCTCGTGTTGCTAGTTTCGTTTTACCATTAGTTATTATGCACATTCCAATCATTTTTCACTTGTTAAATATGACTCTTCAAGTGTTAATGAATGTCAGGTGCTCTGGTAACTTATGGATTTTTAACTAAATTTTCCAGGAAAGTTGTGCAAAGATATTGTTGGAAGTGCATATTATGTTGCTCCAGAGGTCTTAAAACAGAGATATGGTAAGGAGATAGATGTATGGAGTGCAGGAGTCATTCTATACATCCTTCTAAGTGGAGTGCCTCCATTTTGGGCTGGTACGGATTCTGCTATTAGACTCGTAGTCTCGGATGAGAACTAACTATAGTTTATACGTTATTAGTCCGATCTTTAGTAGGAGCTACCTGTAATAACTAACTTCTCCAAAATATTAGCAGATGAATTCGTAGTTGCTGTTCTTGTTTCTGGTTTCTATAGCTGTCAATGTTCCTTGGCTATATATGTTCTGTTTCTGACTGTTATGTGGATTTATTTCGTAATAGAGACTGAAAGAGGCATATTTGAAGCGATTTTGGAAGGCAAACTTGATTTAGAAAGTTCACCATGGCCCAAAATTTCATCTTCTGCAAAGGACATTATCAGGAAAATGTTAGCTAGAGATCCCAGTAAACGTATCACTGCTGCTCAAGCACTTGGTAAGTATAGAACAGTTCTTGAAAAATTTCTCAAACTTGTTCATCTGGAGTTAAAACAACCAAAGAAAAATGATGGAAATTTGGCTGAAAGAAGCACTAATACTTTTCCAAGAGATATCTTCCTAATCACGGGTATGGCTATCGGAATCATGAGCATTGGCATAATCCCACCATGCAGAAAGTAGTTATAATACCTTTTTCCGATGAATCATATAGTCTTGACTAATTTATTGATCTTTTCATATAGGTTTCCATTTAATAACTATAGTTAAGCACCATTTATTCACCATATCAATTCTGTTCAGAACATCCATGGTTGAAGGATGAACGTGAAGCGTCTGACAAGCCTCTAGACAGCGCTGTTTTAATTAGGATGAAGCAGTTCAGAGCTATGAACAAGTTGAAGAAGCTTGCACTGATGGTTTGTGTTCCCCATAACTCCTTTTTTTAAAGTTATTTAGAAGTTATTAGATCCTGCAGGTCAGTCATTACATACTCCAATTGATGTCTAGAAGCCCAAAATCTTTTGGTATTTCTCTATTCCATTGGTTTGTGAAGATGCTGTTCTAATCTAACTATGCAGGTGATAGCAGACAACCTTTCTGGGGAAGAGATCAAGGGCCTGAAGCAGATG
This sequence comes from Erythroxylum pelleterianum, assembly GCA_027563865.1. Taxonomy (NCBI): domain Eukaryota; kingdom Viridiplantae; phylum Streptophyta; class Magnoliopsida; order Malpighiales; family Erythroxylaceae; genus Erythroxylum; species Erythroxylum pelleterianum. The sequence continues at coordinate 830,309 of JAOQMR010000006.1, read as the reverse complement.
TTCCAGAACATGGACACTGATGGGAATGGTACAATCACTTTCGATGAACTCAAATCTGGATTATCCAGACTAGGATCCAAGCTTTCTGAAGCAGAAATAAAACAATTGATGGAGGCTGTAAGATCTAACTGTGTTCTTCTTTGATACTTCATTCATTTCTAAAACAAGTGTTAAGAATCTGGTTTATCTTTTGTTTTCAGGCTGATGTCGATCGGAGCGGCACTATTGATTATGTTGAGTTTATCACGGCGACCATGCACCGGCATAGGCTTGAAAAGGAAGAACAACTGTTCCAGGCTTTCCAGTTCTTCGACACGGATGGAAGCGGGTTAGTATTCTGCTATTGTTCTGCAGCTAAAGTTCTTCAATTTTGTAGCATAGTATATGTTAGTAGGAATTGGCAATCTTTTCTCTGAGATACTTCTGAACATTTATGCAAGTGATCAATGGACTGATCGGTTTCGGTTTACCGGTGTCAGGTTTATCACAAGAGATGAGCTAAAACAAGTCATGTCTCAATATGGAATGGGTGATGAGGCTACAATTGATGAAGTCATCGATGAAGTTGATACTGATAAAGTAACGTTTTTGTTTCAAATTCCTTAAAAATATCATGCTTGTTCTTTTCTTTCATGATTGTCTTGCTCGATTTGCATAACCAATTCTCCATGTTCGATCGAACTTATCCAGGACGGGAATATCAATTACGAGGAGTTTGTAGCCATGATGAGAAGGGGAACACAAGATACTAATGAGAAGTAAAAATAAGACAGTGCTTGCACATACAATGCAGCAGCCTGCATATTCCAGAGTTTATGGTTAATTTGTCCCTTATTACTGCATAAATAATACCTTCAATTAGCTTGAATCTTCAAAATTTCTAAGGCTATAGCTGAGTTGTATAACTTGTAAATAAGCCAATAATGTATTGTTCAGAGGGCCCGAGCCGAGCTAGTTTGCCAACCTTAAAGGTGGTGGAGCGAACTGCACATCTATGAAAGCAACAGAATAAAAGAGTATTTGATCCAAGTTTTAGGATTTGGCCAGGCTGATCCACTTGAAAAGGTGGATTCACATGCTTGTGTTAGGTTGTTTGTCATTCCTAGATGTAATACGAATCTTATAATTATAATTTTATTATAATTTCATTTGCAATGTATACTTATCGTATGAATTTTATTATATACATTTAAATATGTATAAAATAAAGAATACATAAACTAACACGCCTTATAATAAAATAAAGTTCACATAAAATTTTGTATTTAGAGATAAAATAATGTTGTTTTCAGATTCGGCCATGCTGATTCTTACGCCTGTGCCGGGCTGGTTTGCGAGCCTTAAGGGTGGTTAAGAGAATAGTAGAAATATGAAAGGAATATATAAAAGTTTATAAGATTATGACCCTTTTTTATAAGAGCAGAAAGTTATGCTAATCTTCATCCATAGGTATTGAGTAAAGCAAATGGAAATTGGAAACTGAAAACCCACCAGAACAAGTGAGAAAAATCAAATCTCCATAACCAATGCTCGATTGATGTTTGGATTTGTTCATATGCACTTTTGGAAGTCTCGTGGGATTCTGCTATCTCCTGATACGCTAATGATGCAAATCTTGTTCCTGTGATAATGACAGTCGTAGCTCCTCCTCATCAGCTCTGCTATATTAATCTAGAGAAATATAAAATCTTGTTTGAATTTTGAATATGCTTCTTAACGATCTGTTTACAAAGAATTGCTATATGTACATAACTAAAGATAAAGAAATAAAAACAAGTTTGCATGAAATGAGGAAGACAGCAAATATGGGAAGCTTGGAATGGCAAGGAGCCATTAGAGACAAATATGAGAAGATTTTGAGATGCTAGGATGGAGATCTGCGGTTGATGGTGGTATGTACGTAGCTAATGATGCGGAGAGCAGCACTATAGTGATGTTGGCAAGGTATATTGACAAACTGGCTAAGGACTTGGACTAGATATGCAATGTCGGGCTGAGTCATGGTCAAATATATAAGACTTCCAATAAGTCTTCGATATAAAGTGGCATCAGGCAGGAGTGTACCATCCTCTATATGGAACTTAATATTTTGTTGCATTGGAGTATAAGCCATCTTATCATCACTTATGGGGGTGAGTTTGATAAGTTCTTCAGAGTACCTCTTTTGAGATAGCTTGATTCCATCCTGCAAATAACATACTTCCAAACCCAAAAAATATGTTAGTCGTCTAAGGTCTTTCATTTTGAAAGTTGTGTTTAGTAAAGTTTTAAGATGAATCACTACCAGTTATAATAATGTCATCGACATAAATAAGCAAAATAGTGATACCGTATTTGGATGGTCTTAAGAACATTAAGTAGTCATATTTACTTTACTGAAATCTAGCCTGAATGATAGTTTTTTGGAATGTTTCAAACCAAGCCCGTGGAGCCTGTTTCAAGCCGTATAAGGACTTGTGGAGGCGACTTACCAGATTTGGATCCGATGGAGCGAATCCGAGAGGTTATTTCATATAAACCACCTTTTGCAAGTCATCTTGAAGGAAGGCATTCTTGACGTCCATCTGGTGAAGTTTCCACCCCTGTTTTGCCGCAATAGACAAAAGTATTCAGACAGTTGGCATTTTAGCAACTGGGGCAGAGGTTTCATTGTAATCCAGGCCATACTCTTGCTTATAGTCTTGAGTTACCAATCTTGCCTTATATCGATCAAAAGTTCCATCAGTGTTGTATTTTATTGTGTATATCCATTTACTGCCAATCAAAGAGGTATCTGGAGGTTTTGTTTGGACGCTCCAAGTCATGTTTTCTTTAAGTGCAACCATCTCATCTTTCCTGGCTTTACGCAAGCATTCATGTTCGTTTGCCTGTTTAAAAGAAGTGGGAATAGTAAATGTTGGTAAGGTAGTTACTAAGGCATAAGATTTACCATATTCTCATGGGGAGTATCCGTAATGAGCTGGAGGATCAACATGACGTTGAGAGCGTAAAATCGGGATGGATCTTGGATAGCTTCTATCAATTTAGTACTTGGTGCAACAATAGAAGAAATCATACCATCACTAGTATTAACTGAAGGCGGAGACGGTGGTGGCGCAATGGAGGTAGTATTATCATTTTCAAAGAAGGTGGGAAGTAGACAAAAGCGAGTTTGCGAGTCATCTTTTGAAATCGGATAATAAAAATTTTGTTCAAAAAATATGACATGACAAGATACACGAACAAAATGTTTAATAGGGTCATAGCAAAGGTAACCTGTGTTGAAATATAAGAGTGGGAGTTTGTCCCACATTGGAGAAAGAGAGGAAAGAAGATCAACATATAAGTCTAGTGGGCTACTCCACCTATCACCAATTAGTTTTAGGATGGAATCTTCCTTAGCCTTGTATGTGGTCTAACTTTCCTTCTCGTGTGGGCCTATAGGCCCATTGTAAATTCTAATGTGGTATGAGAGCAGGTTGCTCTTATGTTAGTCGTTAACACCTTGAAATGATAGATAATGTCACGTGTTAGACCCACACGTGAGGGGTGTGTGTTGAAATATAAGAGTGAAAGTTTGCCCCACATTGGAAGTTGCTCTTATGTTAGTCGTTAACATCTCGAAATGATAGATAATGTCACGTGTTAGACCCACACGTGAGAGGTGTGTGTTGAAATATAAGAGTGGAAGTTTGCTCCACATTGGAAAAAGAGAGAAAAGAAGACTAACATATAAATCTAGTGGGCTACTCCACCTATCACCAATTGGTTTTAAGATGGAACCTCACTTAGACTTATATGTGGTCTAACTTTCCTTCTCGTGTGGGACCGTAGGCCCATTGTAAATTCTAACAACCTTTTTACGTATCATTATAACCTAAGAAAATACATTTTACGGCTTTGGAAAAAATTTTATCTCGTTCGTGACGTTGGAGATGGACAAAACAAATGCAACCGAAAACACGTAAATGATCATACTTTGGTTTCTTTGAAAATGGTTTTAAAAATGGAGAGTCATTATTATTAACAGTTGTACTTGTCTATTTATTAAGTAAATAGAGGTTCGAAGTGCTTCAACCCAAAAAATATAAGGCATGTGTGTCGTGTTTAGCAAAGCAAGGGCGGTTTCAAAGATATGTCAGTTCTTCCTTTCAACCACCCCGTTTTGTTCTGGTGTGTACGGACAAGTAGTTTGAGAAATAGTTCTATTTTGTTGAAAAAATTGTTGAATGTTGTCACTTATATACTCACTACCATTGTCCGATCTAAAATTTTTTATTTTTGTTTGAAATTGCGTTGCGACATATGCGAAAAATTCTTTTATAAAACGTCCTACCTCATATTTATGACGAAGAAAAAATATCCATGTGTATCGTGATACATGGTCTATAAAAAGTAAAAAAATATTTAAATCCAATGCGAGATAATATAGGGGATGGACCCCAAATGTCGCTATGAATTAAATCAAAAGGTTTGAAATATTCGATATTACTTATAGAAAATGGCAATTTATGACTTTTCGAAAGGGTGCAATTTTCACAAGATATAGATTTAAACATACTAAAATATGGTGTGGAATGCAAACAACTTTTAAGCATAAAAGAGAGCCTTTTGGCGTGAGGGTGCCCAAGGTGTAAATGCCATAAGTTTAATAAATCATTTGAATGTTCAATGTCTCTATCAGATGCAGTAAGAAAGCATTTAAAGGATTAAGGTGCTACAAACTGTAATAAGAATAAGCGTTCGATTTTACGCCCCGTTACCACCACTCCCCTTGTCCTCAGATTCTGTATAATGCGACCATCAGGAGAGAATGCTACAATGCAATTATGCTCAACTAATTGCCCAACAGAAATTAAATTAGTTGTAAGTTTCATCATATATAAAACATTTGACAATAATTTTGCCGAGTCGATTCCCATAGCTAGAAGACTATGGCCATTGACCATAATAACCTGTTGTTGAAAAGTTATAGGAATCATATTGCTCATGGATTCAATATCTCCTGTCATATGGTTAGAGCATGCCGAGTCTATAAACCAAGCAGAAGTATTATTATTAATTTTATTACCTGGGTATTGCGAGGTTAATGAATTTAGCACGACTGCTATTGACTCTTGAATCAATTTCGTATGCGAGATGGGATCAAAATTGGCTATGGAAGTGTGTGCTGAAGAGGCCATATGTTGTTGGACTGTGGGTTGATCCTACATTTGAAGAAAAGAAGCAGTAGCGTATGGTTTATGCATACCATTCTGTTGATGCAGATCAAAAGTTGAAACAACGTGCATGTATGGTTGCTGTGCAAGAGTAGCATGAGTAGCAGTTTGGTGCGGCTGAGCAGTGGCAGAAAACACATCAGGATGGCGGCGGCAGTCAAGAAGTATTTGTCTTGGTTTCTTACAATACACACACAAAATTTTCTTTCAACAATGTGAAGCTATATGCTCCTCACCATTACATTCATAACATCTTTTGATTTGAGAAGTGTTTCGAAAGTTACCTCGGCTAGAATATAGAGTTGTTTCAATAGAGGATCCGCTATTAATAGAAGTTTGGGTTTGTAGACGAGTTTCCTCTCGAATAAGGTCACCGAGAACCACCTTTATTTCAAGTAGGGATTCTCGGCTAAGAAGATTGGCTCTGATGGATTCATATCCTGGGCGAAGCTTTATAAGCATTTGAACCACTCGATTTTTCTGTCGTTCGTATAGGATTTCTTTGATAGTATTGGCTGACATGTTATCTCCTATGCTATGATCCTATTCAGACTATAGAGAAATTAATCCAGAATAAAAAGTGTGAACATCTTTGTCACCTTGTACATATTCAGATAGGTCTCTTTCAATTTGAAAGTTACGGGCATGGTTCCATTGTTCGCAGATCATCCGGAGTTGTTTCCACATATCGGAGGCCAAAAGGAAAGGCCAAAGACTCAAAGCGATATCATATGTGACGCTATTGAGAAGCCACGAAATAACCCGAACGTTGTTGGATTTCCATATAGCAAGGTCTTTGGCATTAGTAGGTGTTATTGTCGCACTTGTTAGGACTCCAACATTCGAAAGTGGAACTCCCATAAAGAGTAGTTAGTTCCGTCAAAATGTGTAGCCAATACGTCATGAATCTTGTGACTGTCGAGAGTATCCATTCTGATTTCGGATATGATCGAAATCACTGCAAAACAAATAACTAAGTAACACAAAAAAATCAGCTGTCTGATTACCAGGGCTCTGATACCATGTTAATCTAGAGAAATATAAAATTTTGTTTGAATTTTGAATATGCTTCTTAACATATGTTTACAAAGAATTGCTATATATACATAACTAAAGAAAAGGAAATAAAAACAAGCTTGCATGAAATGAGGAAGACAAAAAATATGGGAAGCTTGGAATGGCAAGGAGCCATTAGAGACAGATATGAGAAGATTTTGAGTTGTTAGGATGGAGATCTGCAAGGTGTGGAAATGATATATTTGTTGGAGATGGGTCCCTCTCACATGGAGGGACTCCATCATTCCAAATCGGTAGGCATGGTAGGCGCCGAAAATGACGCCTACCACAGTTGACGACTACCAACAATGAAGAGAAGTAAAAGCCAGCTATCCCACGTCTCTTGTCTATAAATAGGCAGGAGATGAACAACAAAGCACAAACAGAAAAACAAAGAGAAACCAGAGCAAATGAAATGCTCTGAAGTTAGGAAACATTTTCCTAAAAGGTTGATGAGTGACAAAATAGTGAGGTTAGTATTTTTAGGTTGGGAAACACCTTGTGAGCCACTATTTTGGTTTTACCTCTGT
>JAOQMR010000006.1:809595-820416 GCA_027563865.1 Erythroxylum pelleterianum | reverse complement strand
ATTTTTAGGTTGGGAAACACCTTGTGAGCCACTATTTTGGTTTTATCTCTGTATACCTACTATTTGTAATAGTGGAAAAAATATTTTGAGTTTTGTCCGTAGACGTAGTCCAAGGTTAAGGGTGAACCACGTTAAATATTCTGTGTCCATTTTGCTCATTTTATTTTTCTTTTTTACAAAATACACCTGCTGCGTCCAACAAGTGGTATGAAAGTTGTGTTTTCATTGGAGGTATTTTTTGAAAAGAACCACGTCACGGGGAAGAGAAAATTTCAACGAATTTTTTGGCGTGATCTGTTCGAAAAGTTGACTTAAAACGGCAAAGATGATGAATAGTGCTTTTACGTTGTGTTAATAAATTCACAAAGTGACGCACTATGCAGCAATAGTAATTTGTCCGTGTTTTCCATATGTCTAAAGCTTTGACCAATACACAATTTTTTGCAGCAAAAGTTGGAAGTCAAGGGAATGAGGACAAACTACGAAGTACATGCTGCTGTCAAGAAGTTTCTTTCTTTAAGGTCTAAAGATCAAAGATTTCATTTAAAAAAGCATTATACCAAGCACAAAAAGGATGTTAAGCTGCATAATGTGACAGTGGCGGAGTGGATGAATTTATGCAAATATTGAGAGTAATCAGCTACAAAGGTTAATTTGATCACAAAGCTTAATTTCACAACTTTATTGAGAACTGATTATATTTTAGTATTCATGAATTGTGATTTATAGATGTTATAATAGATTTTGTTACGTTTACGATTAGGAAAAAAAGTGACAAAGCCAAATTGACTAGGAGTCAGGTCAAATGTCGACCAAACTCTGGCTCCAAGGCCTTTGTAGCTATACGACAAGAGATTGTGAGTTATTATCTTTTTAATTATATTTTACTTGAATTGACATTTCAAAATTTATGATAAATATTACTAGTAATATATTTCTATACAACAGAGTGCCAAAGATGGAGAAGAGTGTGATCGGATGAAGCTATAGTATCACACTTATTATGGTGAAAGTAAAGGTCAATGGACAACAATCGAATGTAGAGAAAAATGGGTGAGTACATAGTCCATTTACAAATATTTCTTAAATGAGATTGTGTATCTAATTAATTCTTAATTTTTCAGGAATTAATGTGTAAGAAATTGGCAGATCCAATAGAATAAGGTCATCCGATGACAAAAGATGAAGTCTGCGGCAAAGTCTTTGGCACTAGATCAGATTATTACGTTGTTGGCATGAAAGTTGGGCCTCGACCACAAGGGAAGACTTCGGTTAGAAAGAGACTTCGAGACGAACTAGAGGAGTCGAAGAAGGTTAATCATGAGTTACAGTCTCAAGTCGATGAATTGAATAAAAAAGTTGAACAAATACAGGATCGACTAGCTACCGAAGTCGAACAACAAAGAATTGAATTTGAACAGCAAAGAAAGCTCTTGGAACTTTTATGTTCTACACATAATATTCGCTTAAGTTAGATATATATGTATATTGATATATTATATACTTATGACTATTTACTATACATTTATGACGCACTTTTGATATTAATTAGTGTATTATGACATGTTTGCAAATTGCAATTAAATAATACATTGTCTGCAGGTATGAAATTATTGTGATACATGAATAAATATTAAAATTAATGATATACTAAAAAATAAAGAATTATTAAATAAATAAAATTCATAAATAATATTGAATAGTTATTAACAAATAAGATTTAAAAAATTTGTATTTTAAAAATAATTATTAAAATTAAAAAATTATTAAACTAAAATGATTTTCAAAAAATGGTAAAAATAATAATTAAAAAATAATACAACTATCTGCGACATTTTTTGTATAAACGTCATAGAAAGAAACAAAAACGTCACGAAATGCGACTCGCAGAAAAACCAATCTTTCAGTGACGATTTTTAAAACGTTGCGAAATGTTCGTATTTTTCGTACCGTTTTATGGGAAACGTCACAGAAACTTTTTACCTACACCACATTTGGCGACGTTATTTGTGACATTTTTAAAAACATTGGACATTTTTTTAAACGTCGCAAAATGTGTCATTTTCTTATAGTAGAATGATCTAATTTCACTTTTGGAGCAAAAATAACTATTTTAATAAATGACGTATTTTCAATAAATTATTTAAATTGCTTAAGAAATTAATGATACTTATAAAGAATGTATTTTAAATAAATTATTTAAGAAATTAATAAATTAAATTAAATTAAATTTAGATTTGGCAACGGAGTTGATAATTTTGGCCATCCAAGTCGAGCATGACTTAAAAAACTTTGTATTCAAGATAAAATAATGTCGTCTTGGGATTTAGCTAGACCGATCCTCTTGAAAAGGTGACTCAAGGGCCCGTGAAATTTCGGCTTGCCAACCGCGAGGGTGGCAGAGAGAATAGAAGAAATATGAAAGGAATAAAATAAAGTTTATAAGATTATGATCCTATTTTTATAAGACTAGAAAGTTATGCTAATCTTCATCCCCAAGTATTAAGTAAAGCAAATGGAAATTGGAAAGTGAAAACCAACCAGAAGAAGTAAGTTAATCAAATCTCCATAATCAATGCTCGATTGATGTTTGGATTTGTTCATATGCACTTTTGGAAGTCTCATGGGATTCTGCTGTCTCCTGATACGCTCCTGCTGCAAATCTTGTTGCTGTGATAATGACAAGCGTAGCTCCTCCTCATCAGACTCTCCTTCCCGTCCCGAACCACCGCCTGAAAGATCACAACCACCGCCAATACCACCACTAACACCGCCGGCACCTCCCATCTCACATCCAGCACCACCTCCGAAAGAAAAAACACGTCCTCGACCTTCTCCTGGCAGTTCAGAGATTGGTGCTGTTCTTGAAAAGCCGTACGTTGACATAACCTCATTTTACGATCTTGAGAAAGAACTGGGGAGAGGGCAGTTTGGAATCACTTACCTTTGCACAGATAAGTCAACAGGAAGAAAGTACGCTTGCAAGTCCATACCAAAGCGTAAACTCGTGACCCAGGAAGACATTGAAGATGTTAGAACAGAGATTCTGATACTACAGCACTTATCAGGACAACCCAACATTGTTGAATTCAAGGGTGCTTATGAAGATAGGCAAAACTTGCATCTGGTTATGGAGTTGTGCTCTGGTGGAGAGCTTTTCGATCGTATTATAGCAAAAGGGAGTTTCTCAGAGCTTGAAGCTGTTAGAGTTATCAGGCAGATTGTGAATATAGTTCATGTTTGCCATTCAATGGGGGTCTTGCACAGGGACTTAAAGCCTGAAAATTTCTTGCTTGCGACCAGACATGACGATTCTCCATTAAAAGCAACTGATTTTGGACTATCCGTGTTCATAGAAGAAGGTGATATATGAATCCTTAACTCTGTTTATGATTGATAGTATCTTTAACAAGTTTGGAAAGTATGATTCTTTAACTGAATTTTCCAGGGAGACAGTACAAAGAATTTGCAGGAAGTCCATATTACATGGCTCCAGAGATCTTAAAAGGGAGATATGGGAAAGAGATAGATGTATGGAGTGCCGGAGTTATGGCTTACATTATTCTGAGTGGTGTGCCTCCATTTTGGTCTGGTAAGATGATAGTATACGCCATTTTTTGATTCATAGTATGACATGTTCTCTTTTTCATTTGTTCTGAAATAGATGTTTTCTTTCTTACTCCTGTGTGGATTTATTTCGCAACAGAGACTCAAACAGGCATATTTGAAGCCATTTTATATGACCATCTTGATCTTGAAAGTTTACCATGGCCAAATATTTCTTCTCCTGCAAAGGACCTTGTGAAGAAAATGTTAACCAAGGACCCGAAAAGACGCATCACTGCTTCTCAAGCACTTGGTAGTTAAAGTATATATAACTGTTCTTTGATCTGCAAATTGTTCACCTGTGAGGAAAAAATATTCAGTTTCATTCAAATTCTGCTCAGAACATCCATGGTTATTGGGGGGTGCAAGAGAAGCATCTGACAAGCCTCTAGACAGTGCTGTTCTAATTAGGATGAAGCAGTTCAGAGCTATGAACAAGTTGAAGAAGCTCGCAATGAAGGTTTTGATTACTCCCATAATTCCCTTTTTCTTTTATTCATCAGAACTGATATCCGCCATTAACATGGCTCAATTTGATGGATACAATGCTGTATACTTATCTGAATACGGTCTTGGTCAAAGGTGATAGCAGAGAACTTTTCAGAGGAAGAACTCAAAGGCCTAAAGCAGATATTCACTAACATGGACACGGATAGAAGTGGTGGAATCAGTTCTGATGAGCTCAAAGCTGGACTAGCAAGACTAGGATCTAAGCTTTCTGAACCAGAAATTAAACAACTGATGGAGGCTGTAAGATCTAATGAACTCCACTCTTCTTCTCTTCATATATCAGTTTGGGTTCAGGTAGTCCTGATCCGGATTATTGGATCGGAACCGAAACAATATCATTTTAGTCGTTTCGGCTGAACAGGCTCATACCGTTAGCTTCGAACTAGTTTTGCCAACTTTAGAATCATTTATAAAACTGCAAAAGCAGGAACTAAGAATCTTATTCATGTTTGTGTGCTGTCAGGCTGATGTTGATAAGAATGGTATTATTGATTATGTTGAATTTATCACGGCCGTCATGCATCATCACAAGCTTGAGAGGGAAGAACACTTGTTCAAGTCTTTCCAGTTCTTTGATAAGGAAGGGAAAGGGTTAGTATTTCTGATATGCTCAGTAAAAATTAAGAGTTACAAAAGGGTTTGATTCGGTTTTAAATCCAAGTTTGATTTAATCGAGTTTCGGGTCTCGAACAGTTATGTGCAGGAACTGACCAGTTTATCTAATCAGGTTTATTACAAGAGATGAGCTTAAACAAGTCATGTCTGAGTATGGAATGGGAGATGATGCTACAATTGATGAAGTCATTGATGATGTTGACACTGACAAAGTAAGATTTTTTTATTGAAAATGTTCATTAAAACCATTCTAGTTGTTCTTCTCCTTTCATGATTTTTCAGTTCATGTAACTAATTCTCTGCGGATGATCCATCATATTGTAGAATGGAAGAATCGATTACGAGGAGTTTGTAGCCATGATGAGAAAGGGAATTGCTGGAAGTTGACGTTTTTTCCATTTCGATTATAGTTTCGTAATGATCATCTTATAAACAAAGTGGAGTTTACACGGAAGGTTGAAGATGCCACCATTTTTAGGCAAATTGTTTATGTAGTTTTATCGTGGATTGAGTGGTCTAATTTGGATTTTAGAGACGGAATAATTATTGAGTCGAGTCGGTTTTACCCTCACTTAAGTCTGATTTAAAATTATTTGAGTTTAAGTTTAGCTTGAAACTTAATTGGACATGAAGCATCAGGTCCTAGTCCGAGCTAAATCAGATTTTACTTTAAAATTTTGGCTTTAAGTCAGGCTAGATTTCGTTTGAGTTCAAAATTTAGAAAACTTAAAAAAAATATTTAAACCTAACCCGAAACTCTATTAGTTCATTGATTTCATACCAAGTCAAATAACTTAGCATTCATAATTAAATTTCAAACTTTTAGTTAAAATTAGGATTTTGAATTAAAATTTAGAATTTATTCGGAGCTAAAGTTTAAATTTTTTATTAAGATCAAATTTAATTATTTTTTAATCAAATTTTAATTATTAAGTAAGAATCGGGTAAAACTAAATTAGGCTTTAAAAGCTCGTTTCAGCAATTAAAGAGGTGAAGAATGTTGTATTATGAGTCAAAAGTAAAGGCTACAAGAATTTGTATTAAAGATTGAAAAATAAATATAAAGAAAATTATATTTTTAAGTTGGAGAGAGGCAGGGAATAGGAAGTGAAGGACTAGATCAAGATCACTATATAAGAGATGAAGTAGGACAGGTGCTTGTGGATGGAAATAACATCAAGTGGAGATGGCAACGCTAATTCTATAGGCTTTTAAATGAAGTTAGAGATAACAATAATTTCTTCAGTGATATTTGCAATTCTAAGCAATATTATAGCTTGACTTGTTGTTAGCATATCACGAGAGAAGAAATTAGAAGGACTTTTGAGGAATTAGAAGGACTTTGAGGAAGATGAAGAGTGGAATGACAGTGAGACCTGATAAGTTACTTATAGAGGTGTGAAAGAACCTTGAAGAAGAGGATATTACTTAGTTGACCAAACTTTTTAATATGATCTTCATATTCGCTAAAAGGACTAATGAAAGAAGACTTAGCATACTGGTTCCTCTCTACAAGAGCAAATGGGACACTTAAAGCTAAAATAACTATAGAAACATCAAACTATTCAGTCATACCATAAAATTATGAGAGAATGTGATTGAGAAGAGAATGAGAAAAAGTGCTCCTATTTTTTAGAACCAATTTGATTTTATACCAAGAAAGTCCACGATAGAAAGGGACTAAAAGAGAAACTTGTACATAGTTTTCGTTGATTTAGATAAGGCTTATAATAGGGTACATAGGGAAGTTAGGTGACAATGTTTAGAAGCCAAAAGAGCTCATGTCATCTATATAAGGGTTATTAAGGATAGGTATAAACATTTTAAGACTAAAGTAAGGACGTCAGGAAGGTATTTATAGATATTGACTATGCTTTATAAGGCAGATGGCTCTTCTGCGATGACAGTCGATGATTAACATGGAGGTCTTAAGAGACTTAGAACAGCGGTACAGTGAGCTTCTTCTATAGCATGAAGTGTATTGGAAACAAACGGCAAAACAACACTGGCTAGCAGAAGGTGATTCTAATTCGAAATTCTTCCATTTGATGGCCTCTCACAAGCATCGGAAATTTTTCATTTTTAAGCTCAAAAACAGTAATGGGGAATGGATTAACTGGGAATCAGGACTACCAAATGTGCTACTGGATTATTATCAACAACTATTCACATCTTCACCTGGAGACACGAGCCCGATATTGAGTAATGTGGACTTTAAGGTAACTCCACTCTAGAATGACTTATTAGTGGCCCCATATACTGAAGAGGAAGTGTGACAAGCTTTGTTCTCTATGCATCCATATAAGTCGGCAGGACAAGATGGTTTCAACCCAGGATTTTTTCAGACTTACTGGGATATAGTTGGAAAGGATGTTACTCAGGAATGTCTTAAAAGCTTGAACGGAGATACTCCCATGCCTGGTATGAACAGAACAAATATTATACTTATCCCTAAGAAAAAAGCACTAGAAATAATAGCTGATTTACGACCTATATCATTAAGCAATGTCACTGATCGCATTGTCTGCAAAGTATTCGCCAATAGACTAAAGCAGGTTTTACCTCTAATTATTTCAGATACGCAGAGTGCTTTTATCCCCAATCGTTTAATTACCGATAACATTATTGTGGCATATGAGCTGTTCCGTGCTCTTAAAAGGAAAACTCAAGGAAAGGTGGGTTCTCTTGCTCTCAAAACCGATATGAGTAAGGCCTATGATAGAATAGAATGAGAGTATTTGCAGCTGATTATGTTGAAGTTGGGATTTCATGAAGCATGGGTCTCTAAGGTTATAAAGATAGTAGCATCGGTCTCCTATTATTTTGCTCGAGGTAATGAAGAATATGGGCCTTTGATTCCTAGTAGAGGATTAAGACAAGGAGACCTGTTGTCTCCCTACCTGTTCATCATTTGTGCGGAAGGTTTATCTGCTAGCTTACAAAAATTTCAGGCACAAGGGCACATTCATGGGACTTTAGGCGCAAGAGGGGTCATTTCAGTGTCTCGTCTGTTTTTTGAGGATGACGCTATATTTTTTTGCTAGAGCTATAGTGGAGGAGGCGATAAAATTAAAGACTATCCTACAGGTATATGAGAATGCATCTGGACAACAATTAATCTTCTCAAATCAGGTATCTCATTTACTCCTAATACTATGCCTACAATGAAGAATTTGGTATGTCAAACATTGGGGGTTGTGGAGATTGTTGGGCATATTAATTATTTGGGTATGCTGTCTATCATTGAAAGAGGTAAAAGTCATGTCTTTCATTATGTGGTAGAGAAACTTACAAAAAGATTACAAGGGTGGAAAGCTAGAGTACTATCCAAAGCCGAAAAAGATATATTGTTGAGGACTGTTGCATAATCTATGCCGAATTACCATATGTCACTCTTTTTATTGCCATTGGACACTTGTAAGGACTTGGAGAACTTGATGAATGGTTTCTTCTGGCATAATGGATGGTGAGAAAACAATGGTATAAGACGGATGCGATGGATGTGGATGGCTATACCAAAAATATATGGAGGATTGGAATATCGAGACTTGAGGCAATTTAATCTTGCTCTTTTAGCAAAGCAAGGATGGAGGTTACTCAAATATCCGAACTCGATCGCAACAAAAATTCTCAAAACCAGATACTTCCCCAAGACAGACTTTTTTTCAGCAGATTTGGATAACAACCCAAGCCAAATCTGGAGAAGTATACTTTAGGCAAAATCAATTATGATTCAGGGATGTAGAAGAAGGGTTGGCGACAAGCAGGACATTCACATATGGCAAGATCCCTGGTTAATGGATGACGGGGATCCGTATATCCAGATAGACTACAAGGAGCATTTTCGAGTACGTAGCTGAGATCATTAGGGATCATCGCTGGAATGAAGAACTGATCAAACATTTCTTTGATCAACGAGATGTAGAACTGATTTTACAGATCCCGCTCGGCTTCGGCGTAAGGATGATTGGATGTGGACTCTCAACAACCAATGAGAATACAGAGTTAAAGAAGGTTATAGGATGGGTATGGAGTGCGTAAATATAGAATTTAGATAAATGGGTTTTCCATAAGAAAAGATTTGGCAGATTCATGTTCCAGGTAAAGTCAAACTACTTATCTGGCGTCTTTTGAGAAATGCACTTCCATGTAAAACAATGTTAGATTTATATAATACGTTGAAACGTTGACCGTTAGGTTTAGTTGCTTATCTAACTTTTTGTATAAATACCGCTTATGACGATGAGATGAATAGCAATTTATTTGTATTTTAGTTTTCTGACATGGTATCAGAGTCAATTTATCTCAATGGTTTGGGGCAGTGCCCAGTTATGTCCCTTTGCCCAATATGTCCATCAGATGTCCAGTCCTACTCTAGACTGAGGGGGGTATGTCAGGAATCCCATATCGGACAACTATGAGGGCATTCAAGAATTTATAATAGTGTGCAAACTTTTCCCTCTTGAGCTAGCTTTTGGGGGTGAGTTAGGCCTTTCTAACAAACAAATCTAAAGAGATAATTGACAATTGCCCTTTATGTGGCAGAGCATCAGAGAATGAACAACATATATTTTTTCATTGTGAGTTTGCTACTTCTGTTTGGCATTTATCTTCTATGACTTGGAACGTGTCTCCTATTATAACACTGCATCATTGGCTTGCATCGGTTGTGTCCTGCTTCTTTTAGGCACCGAAGGAGGAGGTATGTATATGGAGCTTATGGACTCACCGCAATGAAGTTGTATGGCAACAGAAAACTCATGACGCATCATTTATTATTCGTAGAGCCACGACAGCATTAATAGAATGGCAGGCTGCCCAAATCAAGAATAACAGTCCATCCACAAAGCAACAACATCCTCCATCCAAATGGCAAGCTCCACAACCGAATCAGTTTAAGTGTAATGTAGATGTGTCACTTTTATCTTCTGGCTTTTATGGATTAGGAATGTTGATACGAGATTGTAAAAGGCTGAATTGTGTGGGCAAGTTAATGATTTTACCGGGGTGGAGGGATCCTCAAATCGGCGAAGCATTATGTTTTCGAGAAGCCCTAAGCTGGATCAAAAGCCTTTCCTTTTCTCCCATTTGTATGGAAACGGATTGTCAAATAATTACTCAATTCTTGACAGCCACACATAATTTTCCTTCTTACTTTTCAATGATTATTCAGGATTGTAAAGCTCTTCTTAACGATCATCAGTTTATTTCTACTGCTTTTATAGGAGGCCAGCAAATCAGGTTGCTCATACGATAGCTAGAGTAGCTAATTCTATGTCTGGTTTTGAATGAGGGATATGCCCTCCAAGTTTTATGTGCGACGTTTTAACTTTAGATATTAATAATATACGCTGAGCGCACCTGACAACGCTTCAAAAAAAAAAGTCAATAGTGACAAAGACGATGATAGTCCAATAGATATGTAATCTTACAAGAAGAGATAAAGTCAAAAAATAAAGTAATAAAGTGATAAGAAATAAGTTACGAGTGACTAACATTTATAGTTAATTAAAAAAGACATGACTTAATTGATTCAGATATGTTAAGAGGAAGACATTCTCGAGTCTTAGTAAAAAAAATGCGAAAAAAGTGTACTAACGTAGTGTTTGGTTACCGTCCTCGGACGCAAGAACGGAATACAAAGACAGAAAAGTTCTGTCCTCCGTTGCGTTTGCTTGTTGTCTTATCCCATTTTTGTTCCGTCTTCAGAGGACAAAGACAAAATTTTTTGTTCCTTCCAAGACTGTGGCACAAAAATTTCTGTCCTAAGGACAAGAACAGAACACGTAATGAAATGACAAAATTACCCTCAAGAATCGTCTAAAACCTAACACTAATAATAATATTAATTAATATTATTAATTAATAATAATTAATAATGCTTAATATTAATAATTACTATTATTAAAATATTATTAATTAATAATAAGTAATAATATTATTAATAATATTAATTAATAATAAGTAATAATAATATTATTAATTAATAATAATAATAATGATAATAATAATAATAATATTCATTTATAATATTAATTAGTTAATTAATATTAATTAATAATATTATCATTACTTAATAATATTAATATT
>JAOQMR010000006.1:792918-809495 GCA_027563865.1 Erythroxylum pelleterianum | reverse complement strand
TTAATAATATTAATTAATATTGATAATATCAATTAATAATATTAATTAATTGATATTACTAATTAATATTATTAACAATAATAATTATTATTATTATACTAATAATAATAGTATTAATAATAATAACATAATATTACTAATAATAATCGTAATAATAATAATAATAATCATAATAATATTAATAGAAATAATAATAAAAACAATAACAATAATAATCATAATAATAATAATAATAATATTCAATTCAATAATAACAATAGCGTCATAATAATAATAATCATTATTATTATAATTATAATTGTAATTATAATATTCATTATAGTTATTATAATAATAGTAATAATATTAATAACAATAATAATAGGTCATAATAATAATAATAATAATAATAATAATAATTGTAAACAAAATATTGCAACAATTATAAAATAATTAATGAATTACATCTATTATTCTTATTATACTAAGTGGCATTTCTGTCATTAACACTAATTTTTGTTCTGTTCCTGATAACCAAGCACATTTTTGTAATAAGGACGAAGACAAAAATTTCTGTTCTGTCCATCGCAACTAAACATCTCTGTTCTTGTTCTATTCCGTCCTGTCCTGTCTCATCCCGTTCCGTCCCTGTCTACTGAAGACGCTAACCAAACACAACGTAAGAGATTATAAGAGAAGACGAGAAGACCTTAGCGAAACTATAGTGGGTTATTGATTGTCAACAGCCAAGACGAATCTAAGAATCAAAATTATAAATTCGTATAAATATAGGAATTAAAACATGATTACCGCCAAACTAAATTTCATTTCATTTCATGAAGAAGATGGTCTCTCTCTGCTGTGCATGTCAGCTGACGTCACCTTCCGTCTCCTTCTTCTCCGGAAACCCTAGATTACTTTCTAGAACTGTCGCCTGTGGGACAGAGTCGGAGGCTTACCGGAATCGTCCCGAAGGTGGCGGTTACGGTAGCGTGAGGCTGGAGGAGACGGTGGAGGGTAATTCGGGAAAGTTGAGGCTCGATTCGTGGATTTCTTCTCGATTATCCGGCTTCAGTAGGGCTCGAGTTCAGGCGAGTATTAGGTCAGGCCTCGTTAGTGTCAATGGCAAGGTTGTTGAGAAGGTGAAGTAAAGAGAGACTGGTTCACTTAGCTCTTGTTTGATTGGAGAATTTGTTCTTCTCTTAGTAATAGTGCTGTTTGACATATATTCTTGAGTAGGCTTCTTATGGGGTCAAAACTGGGGATAAAGTGAATTGCATTATTTCAGAGTTGCAACCTTTGAGAGCAGTGCCTGAAGACATACCTTTGGACATAGTTTATGAAGATGAGCATGTTCTTGTCGTCAACAAGCCTGCACATATGGTAGTTGTTGTCTGAGTTTAGATTCATGTGTTGTGTTGGATCAATTTGTTGACTTGTTTCTTCCCATTTTTCAGGTTGTTCATCCAGCTCCAGGGAATACTACTGGGACGCTTGTTAATGGCATACTTCACCATTGTAGCCTTCCCACAGCTGGGTTTTGTGGAAATGACAATGTCATATTATCAGAAACAGAGGATTTCTCTTCTGATGAGGAAGGGTTGTGTTATAGTTCAAGCGAGGCATCTTTTCGACCTGGAATAGTGCACAGATTGGACAAAGGCACTAGTGGGCTGCTTGTTGTTGCAAAGGTGATTACCTTGGTCCTTTAAATTGAGATTGTGTATTGTGCTTGCAAATTAGATAGTTGGTTAGTCTATGGAAGTGTTTTTATTATGATATTGTGCTGATGAGAATTTGATTTCACGAGAAATTGAACGAAAGCTGCGGAATTGGCCAATTTCTTGGGTATCCCAATTGAAGTGTTTTGAAATGAATTGAAGAATTTGGTTTTTCATATACTTGATGGCAGGATGAACATTCTCATGCCCGTCTAGCAGAACAGTTCAAGCAACACACCATCAAAAGACTGTATGTTAGTCTTACTACTGGAGTGCCTTCACCATTGGCCGGAAGAATAGACATCCCAATTGGTCGTGATCCAAATAACCGGATTCGCATGGCTGCTATACCCGGACCAATTAGTCGAGGACATGCTCGTCAAGCTGCTAGTAGGTGATTATTATCTTCTCACTAAATTTTAGGTTAATAGTCATTGCTCCGGCACTTATTTTTCCTGTGCTAGTCGTGCAATTTGGAGTTCATGTTGCTTTCCAATTGAAGGGTATTATTGTTCTTTGCTTTGCCATGACAAAGGCTGCAAATTGATTGCAAGATAGATTCCTGCTTATAATAATATGCTCATTGGTTTTGGGGTGGGACTCATGTAGTCAAATATTCTAATGGTGATTTTTCATTCTTGTAATTTGGTTGAATCTGTACTCTTATGTGTGTTCCTTCTTCAAACCTTTCGGTATGTGTTGCCCCCAACACTATGGATTATTATATCCACCGGAAGAGAAACTCGATTCTGCACTGCTGCTGAGTCGTCTTCTTTTATCAGGTATAAAGTAATCGAAGTACTGGCTGCTGGTGGTTCAGCTTTGGTGGAATGGAGATTAGAAACTGGCCGTACTCATCAAGTACTTCAACTATCTTAAAAATATTCCTAATCTTGTCTTGCATTCTCTACTCTTGATCTGACTTGGTGAATGAATCAGTGACTATTAGTTTTCTGCAAGCACCCATTGTAATGAACTTAATGCTTCTACCCTTATCTGCTGCTCACTTACCAATGCTGGGATTCTTCATTTCTTTTTCCCCAAGCAGATCCGTGCGCACGCGAAGTATATCGGAAATCCTCTATTAGGCGATGAGGTTTACGGAGGGACCAAAAACAT
Organism: Erythroxylum pelleterianum; assembly: GCA_027563865.1. Classification (NCBI taxonomy): domain Eukaryota; kingdom Viridiplantae; phylum Streptophyta; class Magnoliopsida; order Malpighiales; family Erythroxylaceae; genus Erythroxylum; species Erythroxylum pelleterianum. The sequence goes on along the minus strand of JAOQMR010000006.1, from coordinate 806,676 downwards.
GGCCTCATCGCTCCTTCAACAAAAGACACCCCGTAGCTCTCATAGTCGAGTTCCGCTACTGTTGTCAGGAATGGACAGGCCTTGTCTCCATGCTTTGGCACTTGGGTTGGACCATTTTGGTTTGCCAATTTTGCTTCTCCCTTCAAAGTTATTGAATGATTACAGGATTTTAACCTCGGCTCATTTCCTGAAAGGTTTTTACATCCGGATACAGGAGAAAAAGTGCAGTTCTCGTGTCCACCTCCTTCAGATTTTTCCAGGATTTTGACCCATCTTCGTGAAATGGGTTCGCAGAAGGTACATCTTCTTCAAATCTTTCGTTCAATTAGTGAGCTATTACGCACTCTTTTAAAATACGAAATCTCCATCAAATTTTGGATTCTAGACAGTATTATGTAAATACATAATTATCTTATTCGTCATTGAATTACACATCAAATCTATACTCATATGCATGCTTAAAACATATGGTTGCCATCAAACTGTTCTATCTGCATTTCTTTTGTCACAATTTGAGCAGGTGAAGTAGTTATTTTGGTTCGTGAAACTGCAAATACTTTGGAGTAGTTGTACGAAGAAGAACGATTCTTCAATCTTCCACATGGAGCATCTCATGATCGGTCATTTTGTTCATGTGCTCGTAATTTCCTATATTCTCTCTATTATAATTTATTGCAAAAAGCAAAATATGTTATTATGATCATTAGAAACGATTATTCATTCAAACTTCTATTGAATTTTTTACATTAATGTCAATTTATTAATTTTTATTTTAAGCACATAATTATCAATTATAAGACTATTTTAATTAAAAATAAATAACATGAAGAATGAGAAAAATACATATTTATTTTGTATTATTAAGTTATATTTAATTAAAAGGTTGTATTATTAAGTCATATTTTTTTTATTCCTCAATAAATTCATTATAATTCTTATTATCATTCTCCAAATTAACCAAACATTCCAAGTCTACACTATAGTCCCTTACTATAACAGTCAATCCTACGGTGTCGTATTATGACAAGTGTTATAGTTCTAGAAGTTAAAACTTACCCTCTTGAAATTGCATCCTTTTCGCAGAAGCAGAGACAGAGAGCCGTCAATGGCGTTACTGAAACCAAACATTCGATTACTACCCCCTTTCTCTCAATCCATAGCTCTAAATTTAACCTTTTCTTCTAGTTCTTCAGTGTCTTTACAAGAAGATGACTTAGACCCAGAAGCTTCAACGTCTCAAACCACTTCCTCTTTGTCACAAGAAGAAGCTTGTTTAGCGGAGAAGTTCCATTCTTTGATAAAGGACCACCACCGTCGAAACCCTAATCCTAGCCCCAACCCAACACCGCCAAGTTACGATTTGACAATCCCATCTCTCTCACACGACCTCTCGAAGATTGCCGCTGCTAATGCCGTCTCCCCGCTCACTGTCCGCCGCGTCGTCGAGAAATGCGGCGGCGTCCGTCATGGCGTGCCGTTCCTCCAAGCCCTCGCCTTTTTCAACTGGGCCACCGCTCGCAACGACTTTGCACACTCGCCGGAACCGTATAACGAGATTGTGGACCTTGCCGGAAAGGTAAGGCAGTTCGACTTGGCTTGGTATGTAGTTGATTTGATGAAAGCGAGGAATGTTCAAATTACTGTTGAAACGTTTTCGATTCTAATCCGCCGCTATGTGAGGGCTGGATTGTCTTCGGAGGCGGTGCATGCATTTAATCGTATGGAGGATTATAATTGTGCGCCTGATAAGATTTCGTTTTCGATTGTTATTAGTATGTTGTGTAGAAAACGAAGAGCTCTCGAAGCTCAATCCTTCTTTGATAGTTTAAAGGATAGGTTTGAACCTGATGTTATTGTGTACACAAACTTGGTTCGTGGTTGGTTTAGATCAGGAAACGTATCAGAGGCTGAGAGGGTGTTTCGAGAAATGAAAATGGCGGGCATTGAGCCTAATGTATATACATATAGCATTGTGATTGATTCGTTGTGTCGGTGCGGGCAGATCACTCGAGCTTATGATGTTTTGGCAGAGATGATTGATGCTGGAATTGAACCGAATTCTGTAACTTTTAATAGTCTGATGAGGATACATGTTAAGGCCGGTCGGACGGAGAAGGTTTTGCAAGTTCATAATCAGATGAAGAAGCTTGGATGCTCGCCAGATACGATTACGTATAATTTCCTTATAGAGACTCATTGCAAGGATGAAAATCGTGATGGTGCTGTTAAGGTGCTTGATTCAATGGTTAAGAAAGGGTGCAGCCCGAATGCTTCTACATTCAATGCTCTGTTTTCCTGCATTGAGAAGTTGCGGGATGTTAATGGTGCTCATAGAATGTACGCCAAGATGAAGGAGGTCAAGTGTGAGCCTAATACTGTGACATACAACATATTGATGCGAATGTTTGCTGGGTCGAAATCAGCTGACATGGTTCTGAAGTTGAAGAAAGAAATGGATGAGAAAGGTGTAGAGCCTAACGTGAACACCTACCGGATTTTGATTTCTATGTACTGCAGGATCGGGCATTGGAATAATGCCTACAAGTTCTTCCGGGAGATGATTGAGGAGAAGTGCTTGAAACCGAGTTTGCACCTTTACGAAATGGTGCTAGAGCAACTGAGGAAAGCCGGACAGCTGAAGAAGCATGAAGAATTGGTGGAGAAGATGGTTGATAGAGGTTTTGTTTCTCGACCTTTATAAAGGTAAAACTGCAGAACTATCTTACATGGATTGCTTATCTATTTTTTGAGTACAATTTGGACATCCATAAACAGGTCAGGAGATTTTAAGGTTGTTTTTCCTTAAACATTGATCACATGTTGTGTTCACGAGAGACCTTTCGTCTCGGACCGCTCGGAACAACAACTAGAATGAATCTCACTGCAAAAATTGATTCTATTAGATCAAATTTAATTTAACTTGTTGATTTTAAGTTAAGTTGGCTCTGAAAATTTTGGTCAGCTTCTGAAAATTTGGTCAAATCTGAACTCGAGTCTAATTAAACGGATCTTAGGTTAAGTTGGCCGGTCTAATTTGTCATCTCTAATTCAAATGAAACACAAAGATGAGACCAGTATACCTTGAATTTTCCACGTTATTATAGCCCTAGCGTTGTCCTTGCTTGACCATATATGATTAATTAGCAATGAAAATCTTCAGGAAACGACACGAAATTGCCTTTGACGACTGGGAATTAATCACAGCAAGTTTTTTTAATTTTGTGCTCAAGTGTGTTCACATAGTTTCTTCAGATCTATTGGTTTTCCTGCTATTAATGATTAAAAAATGGTTTAATTATAAAAAATTTTAATAAGTTAATTTTTAATTCAAGATTAATATTTAAGTTTGATTTATTTTAATAACTTTTGTCGGTAAAAATTGATTAATTTATTGATTAATCAGTCTCTTTTTATAATAAATAAATAAATTTTTATTTAATTTATTTTTAGTCAAAATTTTAATTCTTCGGTAAATAAAGATAATTTTTTTCAATTGTGTTTTAAAATTTTAAATTTATTTAATCTTTAATTAGTTTTATTGTAGTCTAATATCAATTAAACTTTTTAAACGTTAAAATTATTATCTTATTAGTTTGATTTTATCCAAACAATGATTGAGCATCAATTTGATGCAAAACTCAAAAGGTCAAAATTTAAATTAGCTTACTTAAGTATTTATACATATTATATATTAAAATGAAAAAGATATAAATACTTTTCCATTGACTTATATCATTAAAAAAATATCAAGACTTATTAAATTTTTATCTGTTTATTTAACAAAAATATTCCAGTTTTTGTAACAATTAATTATATATCTATTTCTTTTTAAAATAAAATAATTTTATAAAATCCTTAATTGCGTAATTAAATTGGTGAAACAAGCTTCTTCAAGAGTCTGGATACAAGAAACTTTGATGTTCTAATATTAGTAAAAGAGTAAAATTTAAGAATGAAAACTGGAATATCCAAAACCTTTTAAATAATAATTAATTGAAGAAATTAAACTCTTTAATCTCGATAAAAAAAGTAAAATTTTTAAAATAATAATCGATAATGTTCAAAATTTTTAAAATAATAATTAATCAAAAGAGAAAATACATTAAAATATATAAGTTTTGTTAAATCAATTTTGTTATTTAAATTTAAACTATTAATTTATCAAGTAATTTAACTCAATTTAGTCACTAATTTATTAAATAATTTAACAAGTAAAAAAGCTAATTAATTTTATCATTTAACTATCAAAATTTTGAACCGTTAAACTTATTGATTCAATTTTTAACTTTTTGGATTAATTTATTTTAATAACTATTGATATTAAAAACTAATTAATAAGTTAATTTCTATTTATTAATAAATTTTTATAAATTAAAATAAATTAATTCACTTTTATTTAATAATTTTAAAATCTATAATTCAATTCACTTTTATTGAATAATTTTAAAATAAAGATTTTAATTTTAAAATTAAAATCTTTAACTTTAAGAAGGAAATTCTTTGCTTCCCAATATTTCCAATTAAATTGAAAATTCAAAAACAACTCTTTGAAAAATTGGGACAATCATCATCATAAACCCTAATTTATAATCATAATCATAAACCCTTTTTAACTAGGAATAGCCCTGCATATCAAGCATGTCGTTCAAACCTTTTACTCTCTCCAGTCCTTCACTGATCAGAAAACGAATCCTTTGCTTGTCACTGCAATTCCTGTTCTTCTCCATCTCTTCTCTAATTGTTTGTTTCAGTTCAGCTGCAAAATTATAGAAGAAATCAAAACAAGAAAATCTCAAATCAACGACTCCGGATTTTGAAACGTATTTCAGCGAAAAACACAAAACCCAGATATCGATTCACCTCTAGAATCAGCCGGAGCTCTTCCAGCAGTCCTCAGAGCTTGCCTGTACAGTTTAATCACTCGAGCTCGTAGAATGAAGTCCTGCAAATCCATGGAGAGAACCATTACCGATTTTCTTCCTCAACGACACAAACACACAGAGACAGGGTTCAGGCCTATCTAGGGCTCCATTTCCTAATTTGTAACAGATTTCCGAATTCAAGACGGTGTCGTTTATGTGTGAGCATTACAAATAATCTCTTACTTAAAAGTCTCCAAAAATCCCGCTAATTTTTCTAAATTAACAAAATAAAAAATTAATTAATTACAAGTCTAAAGAATCCAAATTTACATAAGGTTTAACTCTTTTAAGTCGCTGTATTTAGAAAAATTGGGTTTTAGATTGAATTGACCTAAAAATCGAACTATTAAAAACAACTAAATTTATCCTTACGGGTTAACTTATTACCATTTCTATTTAAAATTTTTCAACTAAGTAACCAACATTTTAAAATTTTAACAATTTAGTTCAAAATATTAATGTTGTTAGTAATTATTGATTTGGATTGATTTAAGTGAACATTTACATATTATGTTCCGGTCAACTTCAATAAATTATTATCAAAGTTGACATTTTAAATTGGACTGTTAAAGTTTTAAAATATTAGTCATTTACTTAAAAATTTTGAAAACTTAGATACTGAATTGAGAATTTTCAAAATATTGTACACTTTAAGGTTAATTATCCCTTTTTAAATTTGTAAACATATAATAATCACCATCCAAATTAATTAAATTAAACTATTTTAATTGATGATTCTTTTCATATACCTTATTAATTGGGAATACTCAATCATTCAACTTAAATTATAAGCCACGATTTTAAATACAAAAAGGAGTTTTTATAAAATAAAATTGTACGGATAAATGTTAAATATGTTAACGAGCCACATTTAAAATATAAAATATTTTATAAAATATTTATCAATTTAATCACTTTTTATAAAATATTTACTTTTTGTAACAAAAGAATTTATAACTTTACCTTTCAATCATAAAAGATATATATAAAAACAATTAGTCGATGAACTAATAATTTAAAACTAAGCCCAAATTAGAATGATAGAATTACATTTTATCATAAATTATTTTTAATAAAAATAAAACATAAAACTATTAAGAGCATAGAGTAAGAAAATAAATAAAGATAACAATGGACTGGACCAGGATCAGTCCCCATCCAAGACTTGATCTTCAAGTCCGAATTTGAGCCAACCAAACTTAAGGCAGCCCTAAGTCTGAGCCAACCGAACTTATGGCAACCCTGAGTCTGAATTAGTGACCGTTTGAATAAACTTTTGGGAGGTGAATAAGTACTTTTCTTTATCATAAAAGCATTTTTTAAGAAAAATAGTTGTTTGAATGTAAAATAAAAAAGCACTTCTCTAATAGATATAACTTTTTGGTAGTCAAAATATAGCTTTTTTAAAAAGCTCAAATTTGAAACTTCTCGAAAAAACCTCTCAAATGGCTTTTTTCGAGTAGATTTTTCATATTAATTAATTAGCCTATTTTTTAGTCTCTTTTATCCTTATGTTTTATGCATAATTCTCACAATACTCACAAACATATCTTCACGTTTATCTTGCAAACTCATTATTTGGCTTTTTATATGTTTTAATATTTAATTTTATATTAGTTTTACTTATGTTATAATCCATATAAAAAATTTAGTTAGATATATTTTTATTTATGTTTTATATAGCTTAAAATTATATAATAATTAATATATCGTGCTTTGCATATTTTTTTAATATACTTTAAATAATATTTATATTCATAAATAATTTTTATTACAAAATAAAATATAACTAAAATTAAAAGTGCCTTTTATTTTTATGTTACTAAATAGTCTACTGTATGAAGCTCTTTAAAAAAAATTTAATAACAATCAAATAATCAACTAGCTTTTTAAAAAAGTCTTTCTTAGAAAGAACTTATAGAAAACAGCTATACTCGTATAAGCTTAACCGAACAAAAATTTAGTATAACGTGCATCTTTTATAATAAAGACGTCTTTTTTTACAAACAATATCATTTTGTTTATAAAGATTAAGTTCGGAAAGTTTAAGCCCGAGCTTGGCCTGACACCCGAATGAGGTCGGGGGTAGTTTTCATCCCTAAATACAAACAAGGAAAAGAGCTCGAATTTCGGTGTAAATCACTAATGTGCCGTCCACGGCGGGTATATAAAGTTGGATCAAATACTCTTCCAAGAATCATATACTCTCGTAATTTATAAGCACTAGGTTTTTGCGCTTAATGTGAACCCCAATTGTCATGATTCCAATTTGCACGCTATAAAATGCCAAACCATTTGGTAGTTTATTATTGACTTTAAAAATTTATAATCCGACAAACTTGCCTTTATATATATATTATTGTTGACAAAGACACCATACCTCCGTACCTAACCAATGAAAAATTATCAATCACACCTCTGAAGTGCCGACCATTTCTAAATCTGTAGGTCATATTTTGTATGAGTTAAGCCAAAATCTTGGTATAAACGTAAGAAAGAAGAGAAAGTAAAAGGTGGGCATGATTAATAATTATAAATTAAAAAAACACTATAATATTGGATCTCATTATTATATGATGTGTCACAAACATGCAAATTTCTAAATGATTAATTTTTTATCAATGGTTAAAAAACTCAACCGATTCAGTTCGATTTAACCGTAAAAATCTTAATCTGTCTAAATTTATGGTTAGGTTTTTTAGTTTTCAGTTCGATCTACTTCAATATCTCTTGTTATTAAAAATCGATCAGTTTATTAATTAATTGGTGATTTTTTTGTAAATTAATAAGTTATTGTAAACTAAAATAAATAAATTAATATTTATTTAATAATCTCTTTTTTAATTAAACATCAAATTCTTTGATGTTTAGGACAATTTCTTTTAATCATATTTCAAATTCTTTAATTTTATTTAATTTTTAATCGATTTTAAGACGATTTAATACTAGTTGAATCTTTTAAACTTTAAATCTCTTGTTTTACTGGTTTAACTTTTAGTATGATTTTTAAAACATTATTTTTTTATACGAATTTGTCAAATGGGCAATTGTTAATAGATCCATATAATTTAAAATTCATTTTTTGTGACCAATATTTCAAAAATATGACCATCACTAGTACGTAAGATCAAGGTATAAAAGTAAGAAGAGAAAAGGAAAGGTAGGTGTAACTAATAATCATAATTTAGTCGAGTTATACTGTGCAGATTGTGTGTCACAAATATATAACTTTTTAAATGAAAATATAAAATTCTATCAAATGGTACATTTTCTATATGAATGTGCCAAATGGGTAATTATCAAAAGAGCCATACAATTTAAAATTCATTTGTTTGCCAATATTTCAAAAATATGACCATCGCATCGTATAAGAGTAAGAAAGAAGAGACAAGAAAAGGTGGGTATAATTAATAATTATAATATTGGGTCCCATTATTAGTTGGTGTGTCGTAAATAGTAAATGAAATCATCTGTTCCAATTTTGCTATTACAGTCATGTTCCAATTCATAAAATCCACATATTTATATTAGAACATAGTTGGAATAGTAAAACTGGAATATAAGATCTACATAAATGTATAAATGAAGTGGATTGAAACAAAGTTAGAATAGCAAAACTGGCACAAGTGATCATGTCCGCATAAATAAGTAAATTTGTTAAATGAATATATATAATGATAGCATTATTCACAATTTTCTTAGGAATATGTCAAATGGGTAATCATTAAAAAATCCATATAACTTAAAAAATTATTTTTTGTGCCAGATTTTCAAAATATGACCATCACTAGTATGGTTTGTATTTATTGAATTTTGACCAAGAGATTTTGAAAAAAAAAATATACATTTCTTTCCCTCTAAACTCATCCCGTAATTGTAAACTTGCCGACGTGATTAGGCTTACCAAGTCAAGAAAAGCCAATAGCTAAAGCTATGACTAGATAAGATAAAATCTTAATTGTTCAACCAATTAGAGTCATTAATTATCACAATAAGTGCAAGTAATAGATTGCAGACGCTTGTTCAAATATCTAACTATGAACTCATTGAATAGCATCTACGTACGTAAATAGCATCAATATAGAAATATCTCTAATTTTATCAATATTTTAAAAACCGAATGGAATGTTAAATCGAAAAGACGATAGGTTTAAGGTTTAAAAGGTTCAACCGGTATTAGATCGTCATATTAAAGATTAAATAAAATTTAAAACTTTAAAATATGATTTAAAAAGATTGTCATTATTTATTAAAGAATTTAAAGTTTAATTAAAAAATTATCAGATGAAAATTAATTAATTTATTTTAGTTTATAAGAACTTATTAACAACAAGAGTTGTTAAAATAAATCAAATCGAAAAGTTAAAAACTGAACCGAAAATTTTGACTATTCAAGGTTTTAACGGTTAAACCGATCAATTTAAATAATCTTATTTTTAATTATATTTTAAAGTTTTTGATGCGTAAGTATAATCATCTTCAATTATTTTTTAAATTCTTTAATATTATTTAATTTTCAATCAATCTTCTAACAATCTAATATCGACCGAACATTTTAAACTTTAAACCTTTTATTTTACCTGTTTAACTTTCGTTGAAAAATACACAACTATTATTATTGTATTTGTATAGTACACGCCATATAAGACAATGTCTCCACGGTTCAAACGAGAATAGACAATTGGAAAAGTCGCATGAATGTTGCTTAGAATTTGGCCCTGAGGATTTAAATACTTTAGGTTGAACATAAAACTAACAACCCGTGTGTTATTAATTGTCCATACAAGTTCTCGGTTTTGGACAAAAATGGCTTGCTGAGTCTCACAGTTTCATTTTGACCAAATGTCCTTCTTATCTTCCATGTTCCTGACACGGTCAGGACACGAGCCATATGTACGTAACTTCATGGTATGCTCTTGTTGAATCTCTATCTTATCTATATATATTTATACAAAAGCTATGACCTTGGTATCTGATTCTCAAGCTCGATCTCGAATGGAGAAACAAGGTAAATCCAAGAACAAGTTCCTCAAGTTCCTGCCAAGAGCAGCTCCTGCAGTTAATTTCCAAAACCCTCCGTTCAGTCCCGGTAGAGACAAGTTCAGGTGTAATCAACATGGCTGTAAGGGATTTTCCGGTCCGATAATCAAGATGATCCCCGACGAAGCTCGAACAAAACCCAAGAACGGAGGAGAGTTCGAAACTCAAGAGCCCACTTCGCCGAAAGTCTCGTGCATTGGTCAGATCAAGCACAAGAAGAAGATGAACAAGGCCAAACGTGCAGAAGAAAAGAACCGTGGAGCTTCACGACCTGACGAACTGAAGAAGCAAACGTCGAGGATCAGGAGGCTTTTCAGTCGAAGCACAACAAAAGATAGGAGAAGAAAGTCTGATGCTTCGAAGGATGAGAAGGTTAGAGTTCCTGATAGAGGACCACCTGGGTTGGGACAAATCAGGCGGTTTGCTAGTAGTCGTGATACGTTTGCAAGCTTTGACTGGACGGCTCAGATTGCTCCGGTTGACTTGGACCACCGTGAATATCCTTTCTCCGATGAAGATAGAAGAGATACTGATTCTGAGGAAGAAGAAGAAGTAATTATTCCTTTCTCTGCACCCATGGCCATAGGTGGCGGAGCTTCGAAGCCAAGAAAAGAAATCAATCTATGGAAGAGGAGAACTATGAATCCACCAAGCCCTCTTCGGCTGAATTCCGGCGAAAGCTGATTCAATGTTTTTTTATTTATTTAATATTTATATTTCCATATTAGTTACAATGGAAAATTACGCGGAAACGATGTGTACAAGATGTGAATGTATATCTATTTCCTAATTAATTCTTTTTCCTTTATTTTGTTTGCAATTACAATTTTCTCAAAATAAGAAGATATTAACCAATTTAATTGATTAATTCAATGTTTTTTAAGTATGATATTGAAAAATGATAAAAGATAAATTCATCAATGATTAAAAAAATTAACCAATTCGATTAGTTCAATCGTAAAAATTTTGAATTATCTAATTTTTTTCGGTTCAGTTTTTAAATTTTTTGTTCAATTTATTTTAACAACTCTTGTTGTTAAAAACCAATCAATTTTTTATTTAATCAGCTAATTTTTATATATTAATATTTTTTTTTGAAAAGGATATATTAAAAAAATATAAAGTAAAATAAATCAAATTGTAAGGACGATTTTTTAATTATATATTAAATTCTATAGTTTTATTCGATCTTTAGTTAATTTTATGTCAGTCTAATATTGGTTAAACATTTTAAACCTTAAATTTCTTATCTTATCGGTTTAACTTCCGGTCCGAATTTTAGAATATCAAATGAAATTTATATTTTTCTTTACTTTTTAATTTAACATATAGACATGTAATTCATAAATGTTTTTCTTTTAATTTTATAGAAGTAAATTTAATATGTAATTTTAAAAAAAAATCATATTCACAACTTTAGTAATAGTTCCTTAATCAAGAAAGATTTATTGGCATGATGGAAAACTCTGTGGATTAAATTTAAATTAAGCGAATAAAGTGATATGTTTGTTTGTTTGTTTTTTTTTTTTTGAGTGATTTGGACGTTATTGAAGAGATGATGAGATGTGGAATTTCCAACAACCCAAAATGAGACGATCCATCGCTCTTGAAATTAATTAAATTTTAAATTAAACTGGATAAAAAGAATTTTTTTTAGTTTAAGAAATTTTATAAAAAAAATTAATTTCAAAATCATTATAAAAACTCCTTATAATTTTAAAATTTTCTTTTTTCTAGATTTCGAATAAAAATAATAATACCATACTTACAATATGATTAATCAAATATTACTAATATAGTAACATAAATAAGTTTTATGTTTAAATTGAACTAATTAAATTTGCTTAAATTAATAATTTAAGATTATGTCCAATTTAACAAATTTAAAAATTAAGTTAAATTATCATGTAAATAACAGTTGATTAATATAAGTGTGATGTTCATTATCCCTTGTATTTTATTTTTATTTTTAATCAAATTCGAATATAAGGAGTTTTTTGAGAAATTTAAAATATAAAATTTTAAGATAAGGAGTTTCTTAAATTATAATGAAAATGTATGTCTTTTACCCTAAATTTAAATTTTTGTTTAAAATTTGATTTTGAAATTTAAATAACTTCTTTAATATTTTATTTAATCCTTTAAAATGATATTATTTCAATATGCAAATTTAAAAAATTCTATTTAAGAAACCTCTTTTTTTAACCCAAATTTTCGGGTTTAAATCCTGTGTACTCAGCACTCTATTCCAACTTTGTTCTACCCCAAAAATGACATCGTGTTTTAAAACGACTGCATTTTTTACTTATTCAATAAGACGCTATTTTTGGCGTGAAATATAGTGCGACGTCTTTTTTACTTGTTCAAAAGGACGTCATTTTTGGCATAAAATATGGTTATTTTTTACTTATTTAAAATGATGTCATTTTTGACGTAAAATATAATGAGACGTCTTTTTTACTTGTTCAAAATGATGTCAGAGTGAAATATGGTTAGAACAAGAAGTTGGGTGCAAAAGTTTTGGATCTGCGTTTTTTTTTTAATTTTGTTTCCCACGATGTGTTTTTGGGAGGGTCTCAACTATGAGAAAACATTTTTAAACCATTCACATTTAAACTAATCCTAACTCAAAACGAATAGGTTTCTTAGTGATGCAAAGCTCTGACCTTAAGTTTTTGGACCTACGTTTTCGATGGACTAATTAATATAACAGTCGGTTCCAATTTCCAGAATCCTGTCGATCCCGTGGTTATCGTGATCTTCTTGAGATGAACCATCCTTCAGATTTATGGGATTGTTGTTCACACAGCACAATGTTATTATTTATTCATAAATATTTTATAATTTAATATTCTAAAAACCCTCTTTTGTTGAATAGTTACATACTTTTTTTAGTTAATTTAATAATTTTAAAAATTAAATTAGCACATTAACTATTTTAAAAATGTCACGTGCCAATTCTATTATAAATAACAACAAAAACTAATTGAAGAATAAAAAGAGATATGTGTATCTTAATTTTTTATTTTATTATCTCAATTATTTCTTCTTTTCACTTTGGGCCTATTGGCTCAATTCTTGTTAGAACTCAGGGCTTTTTTGAGACAGTCGTTATAGTTTTGCTTCGCACATAGAATGATTTGTGTATGTATTTATTCACTAGGGATGGTATAGGAACGGGATGGAGTAGGCCTCCTAAAGCCCGAGTTTAAACTTGAACATATTTAAATTTACGTTTGAGTTTGAATTCGATGAAATTTAAATAATTAAATTCAAGCAAACCGATCTGTTTAATTAAATTATATAAAAAGATTTCGAATTATATTATGATTTTTTTTCAAATTTAATGCAAATTAAGCTTAAACTCCCTCTATTAATTATAGTTTAACCAAAAATTTAGATGTTGGTTTGATATTTAAGCCTTGTTTGGTAATCAGCTGACTACATTAGCTGATGGTTACATTAACTGATGGTTAATTATATCAGCTGATATGACCAGTATATTGCATTAGCTGTTTATCATTTGATGTTTGGTAAAATTAGTTGTTTAATATTAGTTGTTTATTTATAAAATGAGTTATGTGGACATAACTTTAAAATTTTTATAAGAGTATGAATATTATATATTTTAGTATTTCGTTGAATATTCTTATAGTAATTTAGATTTTAGATATTTAATTCTACAAAAAGTTTATAACTTTGATAAAAATATAAAACATATAATAATAATAATAATAATAATAATAATAACAACAACAACAACAACAACAACAACAACAACAACAACAACAACAAC
>JAOQMR010000006.1:780095-790103 GCA_027563865.1 Erythroxylum pelleterianum | reverse complement strand
ACAAACATAGTTTTATTTATTAGAAAGGAATGAAAAATTAGTTGATTTAGTAATAGACTATGGGATTGTATTTTTTTATACGGCTGTCCTTTTTATAATATAATATTTGACATTTTAACTATGATATTAATTGCATTTTTGCAATAATAAAAATGATACTTTTTTGTGTTTATTAGTTTTTTATTTTTATTTTTTACTTTAACATGATAAAATAAGATTTAATGATGTTAGATGAATAATTTTATTTTTTAATCAATGAGGTCTAGTAGAGAGGTTCGTTCCCTCATTAATTCATAGTAATAAAAAGTCATATTGCGTGTATAATTTATCTTCAAAGTCCTATTCTAAGCACTTTTGATTGGAAAGTAATAGAGAGCTCTACTGAAAATTTATTAAGAAACAAGACATTACCATAAAAACCTTACGTAAGATTTTGTGTTCAATTTTTGTTAATATAATTAATAGCAATCATTTTAATATTTAAATTGAGAATAGCATTGTAGTTTGTTCTTATATGAATCATTGATATAGCAATGTAGTTTGTTCTTTTATGAATAATTGATAAATTTGTTAAGATCAATTGTAAATTTAGTTCTTCTAAAAAAAGATAATTCAATCCAACGGTCTTAATACAAACCTTGTAAATTTATGGCTAAGATCGCTTGAATCACAGTTGATCTTTTATTAAATATCAGCCATTGAAGTTAAATGGTTTTTCTCTCGATGAAAACAAAGGAAAATTAAAGGTCATTCTATTTGTTCAAAAAAGAAAAAAAATCCATTCAATCTTTCATCCTACAGTCATTTCTCAACCTCTCATCTCTCAAACTGTAACGCTCATCTAATTCCAGTTGCTCTGCTTCTTTGCAGATTGCTAATGATGGTTCTTTGAAGAATTTCATGCAACTTCGTTTTTTACAGGAATTTTGATAATAACGGAGTTGCTATTCATTACGAAGGAGTTGGAAATGGTGCGGAACTACAGATGCTACTGTGGCTAGTCTACCTTAGTCATTAGACGTCGTGATCGGAGTGAATGTTCGTTGCTTACTGCCTAGCCCTCAAGGTGTGGCTTCTCTAAGGATTAGCTTTGCCAATTGTCATTTTATTTCAGGCTTGACCTTGTTAGTGAACTAATAAGTAATAACCAATTCAGTGGAGTTAATCACTTGACGTGTTACAGAAATACAATAAAAAAAACACTCTCATTCTTCTCTTTTCTAGAGCTAAGAAGTGTGAAAGTTAGTCTATATCTGAATTTTCCTGGGATAGTTTTGAAAAGAACCAACTAGCTCATTATGATGCTTTTTTGTCCGTTTCTTGCTATGTATATTTCAAGATTCCAGCTTTAACATAACAATTTTCTTTTGATGTTATCTGCTCATTTGTTGAATCAAATTTGCATGTGAGAAACTTAACAATATGAATAATGAACAAAGTCTGATAACGAGTGACATTTCAAGTAGGGATATGGCAACTCAGATAAGTCATGTAAAGGATTTCTTAGACCTTTAAATGCCTGAGCAATGACATTTAAAGCAATAGAAGCAATTTCACATAAATTTAGCAGAAAGGAACATTGATAAGAAGTAATAATTTTGACAATGAAGGGGCTGATAATGGGAGGTTTGTACATTCAAAGGGTTGTCTGCAAATATCTTATGTGACTGACTACATATGAATTTTATTATTTAATTAATTAAAATATTAGAATTTATAAAATAATTTAATACTCTTTCATGTATTTTACTTTATAATAATTTTAAGACATTGATATTTTTAATTTATTAAATATTAAAATTTATACGTGATCATCTTATAAAGTTTGCATCTTTATTCCATGATTTTGGTGCAACTGAAGTAATTGGCTATCACACGATCTATTTCAATGGCTCGAGATGTTTTTGCTACACCTGTATCTACTGTTGCATCTGAGTCGACTTTTAGTACAGGATGTCAAGTGCTTGATTCATCTTGATGGAGGCTTTTGTTTGTGGACAAGATTGGTTGAGAAAATCACAAGCTCCTCTTTACGTGGAAGAGAGACTTGAAGAACTTGAGCAAATTGAATCAAGTAATCTAATAAATTCTTTTTTCAATTAAAAAAGAAATAACAAGTCTAACTCTTTTTATTTTTTATTTTCTACAGATATGACTTTATGTATAACAGTTGATCATTTTACCATCCTATTCGAAGAATAATTTTTAATAATGTATCTCTTTTTTTTCTAGTATGGATCGTTTGTAAGACATTATTTGGCTTATTTTTTTTACTTTGCTTGAGTTTAATAAATTGGATTAATCTTTGATGGACTTTATATGCATACTTTTATGAATAATTTATATTTGTTTTTACCAAATATTTTATAACTTTTTGTCATATATATTGAAATGAATAGATTATAATTACCCTGAGAACCGAACCTGAAAATAGGTTAACCGATCCTATAGGTTCTTTAGGCTCAGGTTCGTGAAATTGCTGAACCTAACATTCAGGTTTAGGTTCAAGTTATTTATAAACGGGTCAAGTTACCCTACCATGAACACCTTCACCTATATCAATTAAGGGGGATACCTGATCGAATTGATCGGGTCATGTAAGAACAAGATTTAAATCTACCGATATGTTAAAATGCATCAGCTGCATGCACCACCGCACTTCTACTTGGTACCTATTTTAATGATAACCAGCTAGTAGGGCGTGACCTTCTCTTGAATTCTCAAAAGCCTTATACTCCTCAAACAGAGTTAATAGCAACTCTTGCTATAATAACTATTCCTCGTATATCTGGCGAATATTCTAACAACTCCGACCAGTCCTCTTAACCATTTGAACCATCTGAAAGATCTTCTATTTTTTATATAAAACTCAATCATATTATAATTTTTATTAAAATAATTTTATTGATAATTAACATATTTTTTATTTTTTAGTATAAAAACTTATTTAGTTAGTTTATAATAACACTTCTAACATTTGTCATTAATTAACTTTTATTAAATTAGATTTAAAATTAATCAATTAAATTTATTTTAATTAAAATTTACTTAAGTTATTAAATATTAAATATGCACGCACATCCAAGATAGCATTATTGGTTCAGGGGGTAATAAATACGGAATGTCGTGGGTCGACCCAAAAACATCGGACCCTTAACTTCAAAAAAAAAAAAAAAACATCGGACCCTTGAGCTACGCCGGTTCACCAACCACTCTGCAATTATTTAAATCCGGTTACGTCAATGTAACTAATTAATCTCCATCCTCTTCTGTTACCAAACATTATCTAATTTGGAAATCAAAGTATAGACTATAGACCCCCTTCACCATTTTTGGTGCAGTAACCATATCTATAATTGTTTTTAAGCTAAAATTACTAAATTCAAAATCTTAATATGCAATCACGTGATATGAAAAAATTAGCATAAAAGATATAGAGGTTTTTTTATAGTTTAAAAAATTTTAGACAAATATTAATATACATAATATTAAACCGACAAAATAAGAGATTTAAAGTTTAACAAGTTCAACCGATATTAGAACTTCATAAAATTGGATAAAGATTAAATAAATTTTAAATTTTAATAAAAATAAATTAATTTATTTTAATTTACAAAAACTTATTAATTTACAAAAATTGGCCGAGAATGAATTGATAAGTTTTTAAGAACAATAGTTATTAAACTAAATCGAATTGAAAAATTAAAAAACAAACCGTAAAGTTGGCTAATTCAAGATTTTCACAATTAAACTGGTCAAATTAGTTGAGTTTTTTAAACATTGAATATTATATAAAAACTAACCTAAAATCGATTATTCAATTTAATCCTTATATTTGAACTAAAATAATATTTAAATTAATAATTATTAATTTAATTTAATTCGAATTAAATATCTAAATTGAACCTACATGTCTTTTAGGACATTATACATTTTTTTTTTCCAATAAGCAAATCATGCTCCAAAACTCAAAATCAAGAGACAAGTGGCGCGAGCTTAAAAGGGCATTAAAGAGCTTATTGAAAGGAGTTTGAGCTTATACGTTTCATGTAAGTTGTTTGGATCAACACGTTTTAGTCTCCAAACCCTAAAAGACCTAAAAGGATTAGAAGGGTTTTAGGGGGGCTTATTGACCATAAACATCAGATATTTAGAGCTGACCATTCAAAGTATATTTTGTGGACAGCAGACTCGACGATTGCACAAGTTTGATTATGTAAGCTGAGAAGGAGAACCAAACCAATCTCTTCTCAACAGTGTTAAAGACGACAAGAAGCTGAGCCAATCCAACCCACCATGCACATGCCAACACAGTTAAAGTCAAAATCCATTACTTGCCCACTTCACTTTATAGTATTAGCTGCCATTTCTGGAAATCTCAAGCTCCGAGTAATCTTATAGTCGGTTCTTACAGTCCCATAAGTTCATCAGAAGAAGACAAAGCTGGAAATATAATATAAGAGAATCCAGACAAGACAACCACTTCTTGCTCTGTTGATTCTTAAAGAGTAACATCACCAAGTTGAAAACAAGATCCAGCCACGAAATTTAATTAAACCCCTAATTTAAAAAAGTACAAAAAGAGACCAACCTAAATCTAAGAACATGAGATTTGGATCAGAGAACAATGGAGGTAGGGTGTTAACTCAGGAACAAGTACAATGAGCTAAGAATCTGAAGAAGGGTTCTCAGGCTTTTTGCAGAGAATCATATGCATAGGAGTGAAAATCCCAGTCTCACCACCTCTCGTCAGCTGATCGGCTGTTTCGAAGAGCATCTCATGAACATCTACTGTCCCTTTTGGAGCAATCCTCAAGAAGGCCAATACAGTCACCAGTATGTGATTCCTCCAATATGCGACCCGACCCATTTTGAGCCGGGTCCACCACGGTTGCGCCGGCGGCTTTGCTAAGTCCTTCTCTTGAACCACCTTGAACCCGACTTTCCTCGCCGTCGTCTCAATGTCGGCGTAGCTTCTCAGACCTGGAAGAGCATCACCTCTCTCGATGCCTTGAATGATGTCCAAGTGTTGCGGGTCGTTAGGTTTGTACTTGTCAGTTGTTACCCATTCGTAGGATACGTACATAGCTCCAGGCTTCAAGACGCGAAAGATCTCTGCGTATACTTGTTCGAGCTTCGGCGCGTGGCATGTGGCCTCGATTGAGTACGCGCCGTCGAAGCTGTTGTCGAAAAACGGCATCTCCAGGAAGTTCCCACAGACAACCTCGCACAGCGTGTCCAAACCTGCCTTTTTGTTGTGCAACCGCGCGCGGTTCACCTGGTACTCGTTAATTGTGATTCCAACAACATTGGCGCGTGAGTGTTTGGCAATGGCGCGCATCGGCCCACCAACCCCACACCCGACGTCCAGGATTCGATCTCCAGGCTTGGCGTTGATGAGATCCACGGCCATCTCCTCGTGGAGGCGCGTGGCGTCCCGATGTGACTTTCCAGGGACGGAGGGCGAAAAGTGGAAGGACTGTCCCCAACCCCACTCGTAGATATCGGTGACCAAGTTGTAGAACGTGTCGACGAAGTCTGGAACTTTCTCGGTGGTTTCAATCTCCTTTGGGCGGCGGAAGAAGGACCAGTACTGCTTGTACTTGTCACGGACTTTATCGGAGGAGATAGCGCCGCCGGAGAGGTCGACGGCGCGTTTACCCTTTTGCTCGGCGGGACCCAGAATATAGACGAACCAATAGAGACCGCCGGCCAACAGAGCTCCAGTACAGATGAGAGCGAGAGAATCCATTTTTTTGAGAGGCAGGAAGAAGAAGACACAAAGTGTATGGCGTTGTTCTCTTTTTATTTGGTTGATTAATGTTAGCTATAAATCATAAATTAGTGTTAAATTATGGTTACTAGTAATTAATTAACCTTGTTAATTATCTGTAATATGGAATGTTAATTCCGATATAGTTTTACTTTTTTAGTAATTTTTTCATTAAAATGTTAAAGTATTGAAAATTTAATGGTTTTTTAATATTTTAAATTACTTAAAAATATTTTGTGAATATGAGAAGTAACTACTGAACCCGACCTAACCTGACCTAAAGTTAATGAGCCAGGGTCGGGTTGATTAGGCCTCAAGTTTGTTTTTAGGCCCTAAATAGGTCTCGAGTAGGGCTCGATTTCAGGCTCAGGCTAGCCATGCTAGGAAAAACAACATCATTTTGTACCTTTAATTAAAAATAATTAGCCAGGTGGCTTAAGCTTGAGCTTTGGCACGAATTTGCCTAGATTCGACCCAATTCATTACCATCTCTAATAAATATATATATTATTAAGTTTATATTAAACTATTTTAAGAGATATTATAATTAAGATAAAGTTAGAATAATATTATAAACTTTTTCACATTGTTTAGTTGGCCAATTTTTTTTTAAAAGTTTAATATAAAAAAGGTTTTTTTATATTTTGTTATTAAAATAAGATCATTGAAATAATTTTAAATTATAAAAATATTTTTAAAACTAGTGAATTGATATTATATTTAATTCATTAAAAAATAATGCATGATTTTCCTAATTTTAAATAATTTTTCTGATTATTTTAAAAGATTTCACAATTAAAGTCAAATTAAAATTTTTGTTACAAATATAATAATTATTCTTACCAGTGAGTGGGCTTTTACCCTTTAAATTTAATGTATATAAATGTTTCTACATACATGTACTTCACTTCCAATCTACTAACCGGCATGTCCCCTTCTATATCTGCAAACACCTATCTAGTGGCATCAATTCGGTTGTTTCTGTTTTTGTGTGTCACTTTGTATGCGAGATATGAAAATGGGAACAACTACCCTCTGCTCCTATCTAGTAGGAGTTTGAAGTTTGACTCGAAAGTTAGTGCCTATTTGGTTAACTTTAAGAAGGTGAATAAGTACTTTTTTTCCCCGCAAAAGCTTTTTTTTAATGACTGTTTTGTTGTAAAATAAAAAGGCACTTTTTTAGTAGATATAACTTTTTTGACAGCTAAAATACAACTTTTTAAAAAGCTCAAATTTGAAGCTTCTAAAAAAAATACCTTTTTAGCTAGATTTTTCAGATCAATTAATGAGCTTATTTTTAGTCTCTTTTGCCTTTATTTTTTACACATAATTTCCAAAATACTCATAAACTCATCTTCGCGTTTATTTTGGGATTTATATAATATTATTTGACTTTTTTATATGCATTAATATTTATTTTTATATTAATTTACTTATGTTATAATATATACAAAAGATTTGGTTAGATATATTTTCATTTATGTCTTATATGATTTAAAATTATATAATAATTAATATATTATACTTTGCATATTGTTTAATATACTTTAAATACTATTTAGATGTATAAATAAATTTTATTATAAAATAAAATATAGTTACAATTAATAAAGGTGCCTTTTATTTTTATAATGCCATGCAGTCAACTGTTTAAAGCTTTTTCAAAAAAAGTTGTTTTTTAATTGATAACCAAATAGTCAACTGGCTTCTTAGAAAAACTCTTTTAAAAAAAGTTCTACTGATATAAGTCAATCCAAACAGACGCTTAATGTATCAAGTTCAAATTTGAGGTTAAATATTATTTAAATGGCTAGTCACCTTGACCCAATAGCCCAATCAACACTCGTTTTTATTATAAAATGATATACTGTAATTTTAAAATATATTTTATTCAAAATGATTTTTTTTTAAATTAAAGACTATAGTGCATAAGGCTCTCCTCCCGCAACTATGACATTTTTGTTTACTTGACAAATTTTTTTCTAAAATTAAAAGAAGGAAAATAATTTCTTCCACAAATGAAGATTGTTTTCACGAGATATATGTAGAAATTCCTATTTATTTGTTAATGACTCGACCATAGACTAATCCCACTTTTATTTAGAAGTGTTGAATATATCCATAATTTTGAGTTTTATGGTACTCCTACCAAGAGATATGTGAAATTCAGGACATCCCAATTTGATTAAATGGGATGACAGTTTCTCATTCTAAAACTATAAAATCGAACTTTCGATCAAATTGCATGTTGCAGTATACTAAATCTTCTAATTCTTTAAGAAGTTGATCTAAAAGATTTGCAATATAACTAAGAAGATGTTTCAAATATCACACATAGGTTATTAAGTATGCCAATTTGATATAGCTCTTTTGATATCTTTGTATAGAAGAATCAACAAATTTGACTTCGCATTTATTACAAAAAAGTTATTTTTTCGTGAATCAAACCTATAACCTTGTATTTACAAGAAGGTAACTTTACCGGTTGCTCTAAAACTTACCCTTAACAAATTTTCTATCATAATTGTGTGATCTCTTTCTAATTAACATTGACAATAAATTTTGGATCTACTCCTAAAATTTTTAAATAAGCTCGAACTCTATTTAAAACTTACTAGGCGTTTGGTTTGAGTACGAAGTTAGCTATGGATATGGGCATAATAGTAGAAGGAGATGGGGATGGGTATGAAAAATTAAAAAATGATGTTTGGTTTGTAACTTGAGTTTTTGTATTAATACCAATAATGTTGTTTGGTTTTTTGCATTAACAGGAATGAAAGATAATACAAGATAATTTTTACCCTCAATAAAAATGAAAACAATTTGCCCTGCATATGTTTATTGGGGCTATCTCCATATGTTTGTAAAAAAAATTAATTCTTCTCTTTATCCAAAGGTTAAGGCTTTATCAAAATAAAAAAGGCATGACTTTTATGAAGAAACAGACGTTGGATAAAGATGAAGGGCTTGCGTCTTTATACGAAGGTTAAAAATTGTAAAAAGTGTTTATGTTTTGTGTTCTTGAAAGCCATTAAGAGCTTTACAAAACAAATAAACAAACACCAACATAGAAGACGATTCACTATGTGTTTTTTTTCTTTTTTAAAGTTAAAATCATATACGAAAAATCAAATTAAATCACAAAACAATTATAAAGGGAAAAAAGGAGCAGATTGGTTTTATGATTCTCGTTCAATCTATAACCATATGCACTTTCACATTATCAAACTATATAACAGATTGGTTATTCTCTTGATGAAATCATAAAACGAGAATATATAAGAAAGAAAGAAAGGAGCAAAAGCCCTATTTTTAATGAGATGAAACCAGGTTCTATTTAATTCATTTAACATCAAATTAAAACAAGGGATTTCAGAAAATATACCTGTAGGCGCATAACAAAAAATTCCTTCGTTTATGAGACGCGATAATGCAGAATGAGAGATCTTAAGGAATTGAAAGGCAATAAGGAAGTAAAGAGAATGGTAGGGCAAAAGCTGAGGATAAAAGAGTAAAAAATAAACGTAATAAAAACTTAGATTGTAATGAAACTCAATACCCACGCCCTTGGTGAGTTTAGTAGATTCCCAAATTTAATGAGATAAATCCATTCCCCTGGAATTGAAAATTCCAAAGCAAACAATGTTTTTTTACGATTTTTCAATCATTCATTTCCAAACTTTCAAACCAAACGCCCCCTTATTTAGACTTTAAATATTTTAAAGTTATTAAATCATTTTTGAGAGTTTAAAATTTAAATTTTATTTGTGTTAACCATAATTAAAATGTCAATTCTATCTTGTAACATCATTCTCTTTCACTATAATTATTTGCTTAAGTACATCTCCAATAGCTCTTTACGTGACGTGCCCTCCACACCCAAGATGTTTCGCTATTATACTTAATGGCTGTGATAGGCTATCTTTGAAGAGTCTTGAACAAGTTGCATTACGCATACGTACTCACCTTAATTCAACCCAAGTCCTGTCTTGATCATCTCTTCGGATAGGGGTGATGGACATGTTAAAATTTCTTCTTAGGGAGTGAATAGGCTTGACAATTGGGCTCGGGTTCTCCTCAGGCCTAAATTTAACCCTAAAATATGTTTTTCAGTTTAAGCTCGAAGTCTAATTAGAAACAAGGTTTTAAACACGAGTCTAAGGGTCCGTTTGGTTGAGCTTTTGTCAGTAGAGCTTTTGCCAGTAGAGCTTTTCTGAGAAGAGCTTTTTTTAAAA
>JAOQMR010000006.1:740090-760181 GCA_027563865.1 Erythroxylum pelleterianum | reverse complement strand
TTGTATAGGATGATCAGGAATTTTGCCTAAAGCAGCATCTCTTTCATCATCTGTAAGTCCCTCTATCTCACTCAATGGACTATCTAACTGTTCATTTTTTGTTGAATATACGTTTCAGTCCCAATACTCTTACACAATTTATCTCCAATCTGATTCATAGTATCACTCAACATTCTAGCAGCAACAATAAGTGAATATGTACGACTTGCTTCTCTTGTATCATTACTCCTTTTTCTTCTCCTTGCTGAAATATTTTCAGCTTGTCTTTCAATATTTGAGGTTTGAGGGTGTGTAAAGGATTCATCTATCTCATGCAAATCATACTCATATTGATCTTCACCACTTTCATTTATCCCACCTACACCTTCTTCCATTTCCATTTCCTCAAGAATATCCGCAATAGTTTGTGCATCATTTTTAGTTACACGATCTTCTCCATAAATTTCAGTCAGTTCATCATAAAAAGGAAAGCTCCTCCGTCGAAATTGAGCTGCATCTTTATGACTCTTTAACCAGATGAAAAAAAAAAACTTCAATAATTTATATAACTTACAAGAAAGTAGTTAAAGAAAATACTTGAAACAAGATAAAAGTTCAATACTTACAATTAAGTAAGAATCCCATACATGATCTTCGGCAATGATGATTTTCCTTTTCGTATCCCATCCAAATCCACTAGTATCTTTTTTTATCATATCATAAACAATGCTCCACTTTTTCTTTAAAGTCTTAATCTTAGACGCTATGTGAGGTTTGACCCTTAAGTTTGAATTAGGAAGCTTTGTTGCTACCATTCTTTCTAATTCATTGAGATACCCAGCTTTAAATCTAGTATCAGCACTGTACGTTCCCACATTATGCAAATCAACCATGCAGGAAACTATGGCAGCATGCTCATCATAAGTCCACCTTCGTCTTGTTCGTTTTGAACTTTGAGTGTCAATAGTTGACGGGGAATTCATCGACATACTTATCTAACAAATTAAAGCAATACAAATAAATTAAAAATAATCATCATAACAAAGGAAAAATAAAAACATTCATAAAATTGTGCATATCAATTAACATTAAGTATCAACAGCTAACGAGAACAATATAGTCTACAATAACAATGTAAAATATAAACAACAAAGAGTACAACAACTTACATAAACAATAATATAAAACCTCCTAACACTGAAAACAAAATAGAAAACAAAAAAATGTCAATTCTCATTTTGCCTAGATGTTCGTCATTCACTGAACATTTCGCGTGCCAATCTAATTCTTCAATTTATCCAAGCATTAATTGGGTCAATAGTAGTGATAGACTCTTTCTCAACAACTGGATTGATATGAAAATAATCCCCTAAATTACTCTCCAAGATATCAAAACTCATCTCCTGCCTAATAAAATTATGAAGCAAACAACAAGCTAAAAATAATCACCTTGAACAAAGTTTTGCTAGGATAGACCAACGGCCTATCTGTTTACCGCTGAAAAATGGACAATTAAACTTTGGATGTCATTTTTATGAACTACCTAAATGAATGTTCTGACTTCATATGACACAGTTAGTCGAAATGACAGTAACAAGCATAATAAGCCCATAAACTAAGTACCGGATGAGCAGACTTGTGAATAACCAAAAGAATAGCAAAGCCACTAATGAGAGAAAATATGTACTTGCCTTCTCCGCCAAGTTCTCCTTTGGAGGAAGCAGCATAAATTCTGGAGTTGTGCCTAACTGACCCGAGACAGCCAGGCTCTGGTCTGAAACAGTAATTTAATCAGTGATGAGGACAACATACATCATCCCTAGAATATGATAACTAAATCTGGTAAGATCCAATGTAGTAGTATTCCTTCTACAAAAAGACGAGCAACTCCAGGAATTATATTGCATTTGGTAGTGCATAATTACCGTCGAGGAGGGTAATTAATAGGTTTAATTCAATAGCATGATTCCACTTAGAGGCTTCAACTTATTCAATATAGATCCAAAGTTTAGAAATTTACAAGATGTGGAGAATCACCTTAATATAACCCAGAAAACATTCCAAACAAATAACAGTATCATTCCAACCTGATGATCAAGATATAGACTCCAGCCTAATAATATAGCTTCTTTGTTCACTTTTTTGTTAGACACAATCACAGAGATTTTGAAGAGAAAAAAGATAATAGCATAATTGCTTTCATTTTAATAAACATATTGTGAATTTAGGTAAACAGCTAACCATTCTAACAATCCTTGAATTACACCTCAAATCAGAATATATACTTTGAGGTTTCATTTTTCTTTTCTATTTTTTTTCCCATCTTCAGTCAATGGGGGGAAGGAAAGCCATAGAGTAGCCATCTCTCTGTCAGTAGAAAACTCAAAATCTCAATGACATTTAAATTAAACTTTGTCTTTTCGCCTTAAGCATTCGATGAATAGCACAAGGAAGAACTTCCTATCATTCCCAATCAATTATCCTCCATATTCCCAAGGTCAAAACTAACTTTAAGCTATTTAATCACCAAATCATGCAAATATCACCAAAAACCTCATAGAGTAATTCCACATTCTACATAAGTAACTAGCAAAACTCATTCGCTTGCAATTATCAATTATAACTCAATGAAGAATTAGCATAACAAAGCCAATCATAAAAGAAAACAAAAACATAACGAAAATATAGAACATGATGGCCATTCAGAAATTCAATTTTTTAGGTTTTCACTACATAATTTCCAATTTCATCCAGTCCCTTATTGTGTTAACACAATCAATATTCCAACAAAATAATGCCATCAGCAGAAATTCAGCAGGTAAAAGTGAAATAAAGTTTACACTCACGTGCCCTCTTCTGCTCCTGCTCATCATTTTGCTTGCCCACCTCTATCAAGCTCTTCCTCAAATCCGCAATCGGAATCCCAAGAAAGCCAGGGTTTGTCGCCATCTTCTCCTCCTCCATTTTCCTTAACTCCCTCAATCTCTCATTCAACTCCTCCAGTGAAAACCAACCCTCGTCCTTTCCTTTAACCTTTGGCCTCAAAGTCCTCAACTTTTCTCCCAACTCTGAATAAGTATACATTTTCACAAATTCAGAACTTGTTGACACATCGGCGCTTCTTTTATCCTTATTTAATTCCTTCCCAAAAACATTTTCCGGAAGCTCTGTCGTCCTACCAACCACGGTGGACTTAGCGACGTGGTTTTCATTTGCAGGTTTTAGCCTCAAACTACTCATAAAAGACGACATGGGTGTTGCATCTCCACGGCTGTTATTCTCATTCTCTGAATTCTTGGACCTCCTTTGTTGCAAACTCCGCAAACTCTCTTTTATAATGTCAAATGTAAGAGCCCCTGAAACTGGTTTGTTGCTGATGTCGTTGCTACTACTAGAGCTTGATTCGTTAGTTGCACCAACATTTTCTGATTTGGCCATAATGTTTCTCCCGTAGATTTCTGGTGTTGTATCTCCACGGTTGTTATTCACATTCTCTGAATTGTCGGACCTCCATGGTCCCAAACTCTCCAAAATCTCTCTTAAACCGTCAAATGTAAGTACCCCAGAAACTGGTTTGTTGCTGATGTCGTTGCTACTACTAGAGCTGAAAGAAGACGAGGCTGAGTCTTTATGCGACTGCTGTGGTTGAGAATTGTTAGAGTTTTGTTCTGAAAATTGACCATTTGGCCTATAAAAAGAAGAAGAGAAGAGGTGGCAGAAAGAAGGGATAGTAAGAGATTTGTGCTTGGGTCTAGAGAGAGAAAGCGCCATTGAAAGAGGTGTAGACGGAGGTGTGTTGAGGGTGTTGGTTCATAGGGTTGCGAGGGGATACCACTGTAGGAAAATTCCGGGAGGAACATTACATGTTCCAGCAGCGGAAAAATAAAAATTTTGTTACCAGGACTTTCCCGAATCTCAGGATCCAGGTGTCGATATGAAAACTCAAACCTGAATAGCCAATAGAGACTATCTCTAAAAGTATCCACGCAGAGATCAGAAACCTAACCGGGACAAACCCCTTTGCCCGGAAATAGCTAGAACAGAATAAAGCCTGCTAGAGCTTACCTCTGTCCTGGAGAGCTTGAGATTAGACAGTGAAATCTTACTTGGAGTAGAGAGAAAACGTTGATGCCTTGATGAGGAAGAAGAAAATTCAAAGCTTTTCCACCTTAACACTTAAGGAAACTCAATTTCTTCTAATCCTAGCATGAACGTCTACGGCAAAAAATGGACAGGTGATTTCTGGTGTTTGAACGAAATCTGATCCCCTGTCCAGATTACTCTGGACTAACCCTGTCCAGAGTAATCTGGACCATCCACTTTGTGAAGTGAAGTGAATGGTCCAGATTACTCTAGACAGGGTTGGTCCAGAGTAATCTGGACAGGTGATTTCTGATGTATTTGAACTGGGTCTCTTTTGCCAACTCTTGTTAAACTATATCCAACTTAAAACCAATTTAATTTGACATGATCTATGGATTTTGAATTGAATAAGATAAGATCGAGCCGTAGACTAGCATCCAAAATTTGAATTTCTTGATTTATTTTCTTTTAAGTTTTTTAATTTTTTAAATGAAGTTTATTTTTTAAAAAATTGGACCCCACAAATTCTAATTAAAAAAGTGGTTATATGGATTCAATTATTTTTAAAATTTATCATAATTGTTTTGAAATTGTAACAATTAACTCTTGTTTGGGCCCTGGAATCCTCTGCCCGTATTCTCACCCTAATCGGTCCCATTTTAATGGCTGACTTAGATCAAAATGAGACAAGTTAGGATCAGAATACGGAGGGAGAGGATCACATCCCTTGTTTGGGTGGGACATGATCCTCTACTCCTTTTATATATTGATAGTTAGAGATAAAGTGAGACAAAATAAAGAAACCATATAAATAAATAGTTGAGACCTGAGATAGAGATGGAATAAAATAAAAGAGATAAAGGATCTGAGGGGCGTTTGGGCAGCTGTTCTTGTTTTTATATGTCTATAGCCTTTTCATCCGAGTTTGAATTTTCTGTTTATGATATCTTATTCTATCTCAAAAATTTTAATTATTTATCGTAAAATTTACGATAAATAACTAAAATTTATGAAATAGAACGATAAATAACTAAAATTTACGAGATAAAATAAGATACGTGATATTAGACAGACAGCACCTCTCCATCGTACCAATTCGTTAACATTTCATATATATAGATGGGATGGAGAGTACAAGGGTACAAGATGGGATGGAGAGCAATCAGGGTGCCAGTGGGAACGGGGAATGATCCCCCTCATTTGACGCGGAAAAGTGAGAAACCAGCCATCACGTGCCGGTTTCCTCGTTGTTATATACAAAACATTACCCTGATATTCCGTTCTGATCTCTTCTATCTCCTCCCGGTTTTCTCCAGCCAGGTCGCACCTTCTCCGGTCAACGGAGTTGGATCCGGCGGAGAACCCCAAAGCACATTCAGCGATCATAACCGCCGGTTCACTTCAGGTGTGGCAGCATTTCTCTCCGTTGACGGCCAAGCCACAACCGCCACCATCACCACCTTCGTCATTTAAAAATATTCATACATGTCAAACGACGAGGCTGTGTACCTTCATGGAGACCTCGACTTGAAGATCGTCGAAGCACGTCGGTTGCCGAACATGGATTTACTGTCGGAGCATGTCCGACGATGCGTGGCCGCATTGACCTCCTGTCAGCAACCCTTTTCTCCACGTAAGCAACTGAGACGCGGACACCGTAAGATCATCACCAGCGACCCTTACGTGACGGTGTGCGTCGGCTCGGCGACGGTTGCTCGCACGCGGGTCATCTCCAACTCGCAGAACCCGGCTTGGAACCAACGTTTCAGGATTCCTCTGGCTCACCCCGGGAACCGTATCGAGTTCACGGTCAAAGATGACGACGTTTTCGGTGCTGACCTGATAGGTGTCGCGTGGGTCCCCGTCGAGAGAATAGTCTCCGGTCAAACGTTTAGCGAATGGCTTCCCGTCGTTGGGTCAAACGGCAAGCCGCCAAAGCCAGATTGTGCTTTGCTTGTGGAAATGGTGTTTGTTCCATGCGAGGACAACCCTTTGTTCCGATATGGCATAGCAGCGAGTCCTCAAAAGTATGGAGTCCCAAATTGCTATTTTCCTGTGAGGCACGGAGGGTCCATGACTCTCTATCAGGACGCACACGTGAATGAAACAATGATGCCGGAGATTGGGCTTGAAGATGGGAAGATCTTTAAACACGAGCAGTGTTGGGAGGATATATGTCACGCGATATTAGAAGCTCACCACTTGGTGTATATAATTGGTTGGTCGATTTATCATAAGGTGAGACTTGTACGAGAGCCCACTAAGGCATTACCGAGTGGGGGCGACTTGACTTTGGGAGACTTGCTAAAGTACAAGTCTCAAGAAGGTGTTAGGGTGTTGATGTTGGTATGGGACGACAAGACTTCCCATGATAAGTGTTTCATTAAAACGGTACGATATTTACATTTTGTCTGGTAATAGTTCGTAAATCACGTACTTCGAAAAGAGTGTATCATTTTGTTATTTTTGGGCTTAGTTGTTCAAACTGAGGGATTCTTTGAATTCAACTGTTTCATTAAAAGGGTATGATCTGCTGTCTCGTAGTAATTCGTAAATTACATATGCAGACAAGGAGTTTGATCTCCGATAACATTGCAAATGATATGTTAAGGCCTTACCTCGAACACTTGAGTGCATTATTTTGTCATTTTCGGGTTTAGTTAATCAAATTGAGGTGAATGTGATTGTTCAAGGAGTTTACTTTGGCTGCAGGCTGGGCTGATGCAAACTCATGATGAAGAAACTCGCAAGTTTTTTAAGCATTCTTCTGTGAATTGTGTGCTGTCACCGCGTTACCCCAGCAGTAAGCTTAGCATTTTCAGGCAAAAGGCATGCTTTTGAACCTTTTCTTAGTAGAGAAGAAAAACGAAGCATTAATCAAATTCAATTGCATTAAGGTTCTGGAGGAAGAAAAACCAACTTTTGAGTCTGATTTCTCCTGGCCAAAGGGAAACTGTTGGAATCATTATGAATTTGCTACAATCTTCTTAATCATTCTTCTGTTATTCATTGATAAGCAACTTTTGGATCTGATTTCTCCTTGCCAAAAGGAAATGATGATGATCTTGTTAAATATGTGTTCCAGGTTGTTGGGACCTTGTTTACTCATCACCAGAAGTGTGTGATTGTTGATACACAAGCATCTGGAAATAACAGGAAGATAACTGCTTTTCTTGGAGGTCTAGATCTTTGTGATGGCCGATATGACACACCCGAACATCGATTGTTTCGGGATCTCGATACCATTTTCAAAGATGACTATCATAATCCAGCAGTTTCTGTGAGTTCGTGTAAACAGCATTTTGTTATTATTTAGAACTCTGCATGAACAAGGTCTGATCTTCTTTTCTCGATGATAGGCAGCAAAGAAGGCTCCTAGGCAACCATGGCATGATTTGCATTGCAGAATTGAAGGTCCTGCTGCATATGATGTGCTTACAAACTTTGAACAGCGTTGGAGAAAAGCTACTAAATGGTCGGAGTTTGGTCAGCGTTTTAAGAGAATCAGCCATTGGCATGATGATTCCTTAATCAAGTTAGAAAGGATCTCATGGATTTTGAGTCCATCACAATCTGTTCCAAGTGATGATCCTAAATTGTGGGTATCTGAGGAAGATGATCCAGAAAACTGGCACACTCAGGTTATTAGCATTTTCAAGCAGATCTGTTACTGTCCTTCTCATTTTGTAGTACTGAGATCCTCACCATGCTTCCTGAACTGACAGGTTTTCCGATCTATAGATTCAGGATCTGTGAAAGGATTTCCTAAAAATATTTTTGAAGCTGAGGCTAAGGTTTGTTTTTCATACCTGAATTGGCTTATATCTGGAGATAGAGGAACTTGACCATGTTTCACCACTTTTTCATTGCTGAAGCTCATAAATCTATACATGGGACTCTCTTTATCTGCAGCATCTTGTTTCAGCTAAGAATCTAGTGATTGACAAAAGCATTCAAACAGCATACATTCAGGCGATCAGATCAGCACAGCATTTCATATATATTGAGAATCAGTATTTTATAGGTTCATCATATGCTTGGACTGGCTCCAAAGATGAAGGTTAGAACACAATCTTACACATTTTTCTTCTTTGATAGTTTTTGCTCAGCAGTTTGATTTTGAACTCTGCATACGAACATTTCTCTTGAAAGTTGCTGCTCTTTGGTACGATTAGGTGCTCATAATCCAATTCCTATGGAGTTGGCTTTGAAGATTGCTAGCAAAATAAGAGCAAAGGAGAGATTTGCAGTTTATATTGTCATACCAATGTGGCCAGAGGGTGTGGCTGATTCTGCTTCTGTGCAGGAAATTCTCTTTTGGCAGGTATGTGCACCACCTTAGTTCTGCTTTTTCTGTATATTAATTCTTCTTAATTATCACCAATTTTTTCTTTATACAGGGACAGACAATGCAAATGATGTACGAAATCATAGCGAAAGAGTTGAAATCCATGAATATTGTTGATTTGAAACTGCAAGACTATCTGAACTTCTATTGTCTCGGTAACCGGGATAACATCCCTAGAGAAGAGTTGGATTCAATGAATTTTTCTGCTCATTCTGGCGAATCGGTACCTATGCAATTTGAAACTTTTACTTTTACTTGCTTGATTAGACCATTAGGTTCAAAAGTTAGTTCAGAAGAATGAGAACCACACAAGAGTAAGCAATTCAGGGATGATTCTGAATTCTAAAACTTCTCTGAATTGTTTTCAGATGTCAAATTCTCAAAGATTTCAACGTTTTATGATATACGTACATGCCAAGGGAATGATAATTGATGATGAATATGTCCTATTGGGGTCTGCAAATATAAATCAACGATCTATGGCGGGTTCAAGAGACACTGAGATTGCAATTGGAGCATATCAGCCCAAGTATACTTGGGGAAGTAAAGGCAAACACCCACGTGGCCAGGTTTTTACTCTCTCCTCTCATCATCTCCCCTGTCAAAAGTTACGCTACAGGCTAGTTTTTCCAGGAACTGAACCTTTTTTAACATAAGCTACTGAATCATCAGGTTTTCGGGTACAGAATGTCTCTCTGGGCTGAACACTTGGGGAAGTTGGAGAGTTTGTTTCAGGAACCTGAATCTTTAGATTGTGTCAGGACTGTGAACAGTATTGCTGAAGAAAATTGGCAGAGATATGTAGCAGAAGATTTCAAGCCATTGCAGGGTCACATTCTGAAATACCCTGTGGAGGTTGATGAGAATGGGAGACTCAGTCCATTGTCAGGACACGAGACATTTCCTGACGTCGGTGGTAAGGTGCTTGGAACACGCTCAAATACTCTTCCTTCTGCATTAACCACATAGTTTTTTGTTGAAACTTGGCATCCAGTTCTTACCAGTAGTAAAAAGATAGCTTGCAACTTGATCGATTCTTTCCAAATTTACGGTTCTTTGTACTAGTTTTGC
The DNA here is from genome assembly GCA_027563865.1 of Erythroxylum pelleterianum. Taxonomy (NCBI): domain Eukaryota; kingdom Viridiplantae; phylum Streptophyta; class Magnoliopsida; order Malpighiales; family Erythroxylaceae; genus Erythroxylum; species Erythroxylum pelleterianum. Next base: position 750,700 of record JAOQMR010000006.1, on the reverse strand, counting down.
AGTTTACTTGTAACTGGTTACTGGGTTGGCATCGAATCCAATGCCATTGTACCATCATGTAAGTAGATTACACCGAGAAGATGATGGAAATATAAAGGGACTAGAAAGCTTCTTCCAAGTTCATTACACAGACTAAACTAACAAATCTACACTTAAAATTCTTAAAGTTTTGATATTTATAAACCACTCTCAATCAAACTTATTTTTAACTAATATAATAAGTTGTTTTTAATATACTCATATTATTTTATCATTAACTAATATAATAAGTTGTTTTTAATATACTCATATTATTTTATCATCGTCGTCATCATTATACTCAGTCCAAAATCTCATAATAAAGCAAGATCTGAGAAGATATGATAGTATACAGCTTTACCCCTACATAGTAGATAAGTTGTTTCCCATAAACCCACAATGCAAATGTAACAATAAAAAAATAATGCAATTAAAAAGTAAATAAATAAAAAATTATGTAAATAAAATTATAATAAATACATAAATAATTTATTTGTGTAAATAAAATTTATTTGTGATTTATAAATTGATTCTTAATATTAATATTTTGTTCATGTAACTATTATGACATAATTTATTAATTAATGATTTATAAGTACAAAGGTATATTCTTATGGTAAAAGCAAATGGAGATCAAATTGGTTCATCACAGACAGTATGAGATGAGCGAGTCTTCATAAGAGCATTGAGTTAATTAACAGTGATCTTTCCCACCATACCTGCACCTTGGTGAGGAGCACAGTAGAAGGAGTAATCACCTTTCGCTGTCAAAGTAACAGCAAAAGTTTCACCAGGTGCATTTAGAAGATCCTCATCACTCATGGAGATCTTCGAAGCATCAACTCCACTTGGGATCTCGTCTTCGTCAAAGACAACGTTGTGTGGGAACCCAGCATTGTTCTTGAAAACAATCTTCTCTCCAGATGCCACAGAGATGTTGCTGGGAACGAAGGCCAATGAACCATCATCACCTCCAAGCAAGACCTCGATGGCCATGGCATTAGAGGCAAGCACTGCACTTGCTGCGGTAGCCACAAAAGCCACACCTAGTTCCTTCATTGAAGCTTTGACGCTGAACTTTGAGGAGAGTGTGGCTGGTACCTTGAGAATGGCGTTCACTTTGGTTGAAGATGCACCGTTGGTCTTAAGACCGGTGAGAGATGGGATGGTTAGAGCTCCAGAGGTGACACTGGCCATTGCTTACAGTTTCTGGTATTGAAGGAGGTCAAAAGATTGCGTTAAGAAGAAAAGGTTCAAGTAGAAACATGTGTGGCTTGAAATTGGAGAAGGATGTGTGTGAGAATTCGTGGGATGGTAAGAGAATTCGTGGGTTATCTTTTGAGGATTGATATGATTGGTGGTTGGATACTGGTTCATGACGTGTGAGTGATGTGACTTAAGCTTGACAAAGAACCAATGGGGATATCGATACTTTTCGAAGACCTTGGCACGAAAAGGAAGTATAATTACTCGTAGGGCTTTACAGATACCATGTGCACTCGGAAGGTTATGTTGTTTCTTTTTCTGTAAACCTAAAAACTAAGGAAGTCTAACATTATGAACTCAATTGAATAATGGTTAATGCACGACAAGGAAGTACAATGATTCGTGTAGGGCTTTAGAGAAACCATCTTCACTCGGAAGGTTGTGTTGTTTCTTTTTCTGTAAACCTCAAATCTAAGGAAGTCTAATGTTATGAACTCAATTGAATAATGGTCAATGATTCATATTATGAAATGTGCTGGCACAACATGCTCAACCAAAAGTACAAAGAAACCTTAAAGTAAATTAAAAGGTTTGAAAACCCTAAACATAGTACTCTGTCCTAAAAACCTACTTAAGAAACATATTGGAAAGCAAGAATTGCTCCTTTGTGAACAAAAATGAAGGAACCCTAGTAGATGAAATGGTGGTTGTTGATACATGATCTAATAACAAATCGTTGGTATTACCGAATAACTAAATAAAATAAATAGACCTTCTTTCTGATCATATATAGACAAATATATGCATGTCGAGCTCCCAAAGCCCCTCATTAAAAGATACAGCTACCAAAGAACTTCCAGAGGTTAAATCCAGTTTTTGGTTTTCCTAGGGTGAGAGTAACAGCACATCCAGCAATCTTTCGCCAACCATACTCAATCTTGCTATCATATGACAAATCTTCCAACAATAGTGACACCACAGTATGTTGAATCATATATATTCAATGTGTAGCCCTACACTTTCTATAACTAATAACTAATTAGAACATATAGCTAATAAAATGGACTAAAGATAAACCCACACAACAACACGTTCAATTTTCACATAGCATAGTCCAAAATGTCTTATTTGATTCAATTTGTATATAAACATGGCTTCCTGAATTTCACCATAGACCCAATGACAATCCAATGTATACCAGCTGACCCAGTTCATTACAAATACACCATTGTCAACAGTGCTTAAAGTGAGAAACTATACACAAGGACCATGAAAGCTAAATCTTCCAGTAAAAAGGAACAGAATATACACTGAGCCTAAAACCATTTCACCTCATTAGAATCGGAACCCCTTGTTAGTACCCTCGTTATTATCATCACCATCCTCCACATCAAACAACTTGAATCCACCAGCCCAATTCGAATCTCTGAAATTGAACTCAGGGCTCACGTAGCAGTTCATATCGTGAAACAGGTTCAAATTATCCACCAGCTTATGAAACACATTGCATCCGCAACACTGACAAAAAATTGAAAAAGAAAAGGAACAAAATAACAATAAGAAGTTTGTTATAATGGAGCGAAACGGTGTCGTTCAGGAGAGAAGAACAAATTACTTGCACGAAGACAGTGCCGTCGGTGTAGGCATGGGGATTTATGGCGCGAGTAGTTCTTTGACCACAAACATTACACGTGAAAGCCACGCGCATCCGCCTCCGTGGCGATTTGGTGAAGAGCGACCATGGAAGAGTCGAGACGTTCTCTGTACTGGACGCGCCCTCAGGTCCGGCAGGCACGGATGGTCCTTCCATGCCCGAGCCGGTGGTCCAACCTCTCACGGACGCTGCACTCAGAACCAAACCCATCGCCGCGTCCTAACCCCCAAAAACACATCATTAATTACCAATCTACCATCAACTAAATAAACTTCCATTGAAGTTCTCCGTTTACCTTCGAAAGAGTCGGGTTGTTGAAGAAAGGCACGATGCTGGAATCGTTGGAGTCGGATCGGAGATCCGATTCGTTTCCATTTTCTACATCGGAGCAATTCCGTCCAATCAAAACTCAATTCAAACAAGAGAGGATCGAAGAGAAAGAAACAAACAAACAGAGAAGGATCTTACTTTTGGAAGAAGTGTTGAATCGGAGGAGTCTGATCGGAGAGTCCTTCCATTTGGGCGAGAAGAAAGAGATCGAAGCAGACGAGGAGGAGACGATTGCAGGGGAAGAGCTCAACGTTTCCATTCTCGACGATTTTTACAGAGAAATATCTTGTCCTGCCACTTTTTGGTTCGTTTGGTACCGGTCCTTCGTGTTTTTATTTGATTGATTTGGGCTTTAGGCTTGGTTAATAGGCTTTCAGTAAATGTAATTTGGGCTTCTAAAGCCCAATTATGAGAAATTTCTTCTCATTATCTTTTGACCAGTTAAAAAGGAAATATTACGACACTACATGAGCTCATACGTGCTGTACGTGCTAAAGCAAATTTATTTAGTACACTAGTACAGGATAACGACAACGACCATAGCCAACCTACGAACTGGAGTAGGCAAAATGTGTCAAAATCGCTGACGTGTTAAACCCGTTGAAGCTTGAACCAGCGGCGGCAGTATAAGCACCCATATTAGGAAACACCAACCAATCGTTAACCTGAAGGTCCGGTAACAGGTGGTCTTTCATGACGGTGTCAAGTGCATCGCACGTAGGCCCAAACACAGTTGAGGTGTAAGCACGAGTTGAAGTGCATGCGAGAGGTTTACACGTCAACGTTGCATGATCGAAGATGATACAGTTCATGGAACCATAAATGCCGTCGTTGATCCAATACTCAGGTAGCTCACCTCTCACACGTTTGCCTATGACAGTTGTTGCCAACGTGAAGGCTGATTCGGCGAAGAAACGTCCCGGTTCGGACATTATGGTTAAACCCTGTTCGCTTGGGAAGTAGGCTTTGAGAGCTGATTTGATGGCTATGGCAGCGTCATCGAACTGTAAACCACCTGTGAAACCACCGCCGATGTTGAGTATCGTCATCTTAGGCATGCCCATTTTCTCGATGATCTCGAATACGCTTTTGGCCTCCTCTATAGCGCCTCCGAATGCGGCTGGGCAAGTGGCGGCACTTCCAATGTGGAAGGAAACTCCAGAGAGGGTGAGTTGTGCAGCTTGGGCTGCTTTGAGTAAAGGCACAACCTCCTCCGACAAAGCACCGAATTTTGGGCCTAACTAGCACCGCGCACCGCTCTCTTCCGATGGTTTAATTCGAAGCAGCAACGCACATTTCGGGTTCCATTTTCGGATCTTTTCAAGCTCGTGTTTTGAGTCGAAAGTGGTGAGGTTTACGCCGCCTTGACGTGTGACTCTTGCTTACAAGGGTTGGCGTAGATAATCTGGTCCGGTGAGATTCCGAGAGACAGAACGGTTTCAATCTCCGCCCGGCTTGCACAGTCAAAGTTGGCACCGAGAGCAGCTAACCAACCGATAAGAGCTGGTTCAGGATTGCACTTTACAGCATAAAATGGTTGAATCATTGGGAGATTTCAACACCACTTGTCCATTTGCTCCGAGACCACTCCTAAATCGAGCACGTAAAATGGTTCTTTAGCTTCATTTCTCTTCAAAACAACAGATTCAATGAAATCTGTTAAGCCATCTTTTGGCAGAGCCGCGACCCTTCTTCCTCTGACACCTGGTGCACCAATCAGAGCTTGAAGGTTCCTGCTGTTCGAACCTGGTCGGGTTGGTTGAGATGGGACCGGGCTTAGTCACAACGAACCATGGGCCGATCGTCCAACTCGTCGAAGAAGCCCAAACCAAGCCCGTCCAGACCCGTCTCATGATCTATGAAGCCCATCAACATTAAACGACTCTCCATGCAGAGATAGGATTTTACGTAAAACCTAACCCTAGCGTCCATCTCATATATAAGGTACGATTCTATGGTGATGAAGGTACGTACGATCATAACCTAGTTTTCCGCATTCGGCAACCTCACCTTTACCAAATACCTAACTTGATCGTCGGAGGGGCGAATCGGATCACAACCCCCGACGTGCCTTCTTTGTTTTGCAGGTATCTTCACGCCAAGGTCTTCATCAAGAATAGCTGACTCATGGATCCAAACGGTAACGTTCAGTTCCGCCAAAATCCGGCAGAACCAAAACCCATTAGTAGGCTCATAACTTTTGTTCAATGAAAAGAACAATAGCTTGAGAGTTCAGGAATTGTTCTTCAATGGCGATTTATATGGAGAGGTAGAAGAAGTCTTTCATGTGTTTCATGCCTTGGAGACCCAAAAATTCAAATCAGCGACCATGTACATACCAAACTCTTACTGGTTCTTTTTCTCTTTTCCTCTTTGAAACATGAACATTCATGCACAAAAAAGTACGGACTAAGGACTAAAGTCGTATCTAGTTCATGAACATTAGCCTTTGTAATGTTCTGTATAAAGTGATTGCCAAAATTATTGTTAATCGGTTAAAACCTCATATGGATTACCTCGTTCAGGAGACCCAGTGCAGTTTTATTCCTGGTCGTCAGATCACTGATAATATCATCATCGCTCAGAAAGTGATCCATTCGATGAGGAAGAAAACCGGTCACAAGGGATATCTTGTTTTGAAGGTTGATCTGGAAAAAGCCTACGACAGAATTAGCTGGGAGTTCATCCACAATACTTTAACGAACATTGGTATCCCTCTGTTTCTTATCAGGATTATCATGAAGTGTGTGACTACGGTCTTTTTTCAGGTCGCTTGGCAAGGTACTCTGTCTGACCCGTTTACTCCTTCCCGCGGTATTCGTCAGGGGGATCCCCTTTCATCCTATCTTTTTGTACTTTGCATGGAACAGTTAGGGCACCTCATTTCGCGGGCAGTTACTCGCGGCCAGTGGAAACCGATCCAGTTGGGTTTATCGGGCCCTCCGATATCTCATCTTTTTTTCGCCGATGACTTGATTCTTTTTGGTGAAGCTACTGCAACGCAGACACAAATAATTACCCAGATTTTGGACAACTTTTGTCAGGCTTCTGGGCAATGCGTTAACTTCAGTAAAATCAGGATATTTTTCTCTAAGAATGTTCTGACCCAAACGGCGCGCCACCTGAGCCAAGCCCTTCAGTTTACGCAAACTAACAATCTTGGGCGTTATTTGGGCGTCCCGTTATTACACGAGCGTGTTACTCAAAATACGTATCAATATATTTTGGATACCGCTCAGCAGAAGTTGAATGGGTGGAAAGCTCGTATGCTTTCTTTGGCCGATCGGGTTACTCTCACTCAATCTGTCATTGCTTCTCTTCCCATATTTACCATGCAAACGGTTCGCCTCCCTCGTCAACTGTGTGACGATCTTGAAAGAATTATGAGGACTTTTATCTGGGGACCGCAGGACGGTCCCAAGAAAATCCATCTGGTCAATTGGGAGGAAGTTTGCAAACCCAAGAAGGCGGGGGGTCTTGGCATTAAGCATATTCGTTCGATGAATGATGCTCTCCTCATGAAACTTGGCATAGATGTCCTTACTAAACCTTAGGTGCTTTGCGTTCAGACTCTGCGGGCCAAATATAAGGTTGATATGGTGCATCTCCCCCAAACCTTGGCGAGGTCTGGTGTTTCGAGTACTTGGCGAGGGATTGTGGCCGTTTGGCATTTCATTCGGCAAGGAGCTATATGGCAAGTTGGTCATGGGCAACGCATTCTTTTCTAGTTGGACCACTGGTTAGCTGATTGGGGACCCCTTTATTTACTGGCTCAGACAGACATCCCTGAGAGTCTTCTGTACGCTACTCTTCAGGATTTTCAGGACGACAATGGCCAATGGAATTGGCGAGTCTTCCAAAATTATCTCCTCGCTTCTGTTTGCATGACTATTGCGTCGGTCACTGTTGGCCTTGGTGAGGAGGACAGGTTGAGCTAGGGCCCGACTTCGAATGGACGGTTTACCGTTGCGACTGCTTACGACCTGATTGAACAAATCCATATTGATGATTTCAATAGTTACTGGGAGGCCATATGGAAGTGGGCGGGGCCTCAACGCATCAGATCTTTTCTCTGGCTAGTGACTAAGCGGAAGTTGCTTACTAATCAAGAACGCGTGGCTCGTCATCTTACCATGGAGGCGGGATGTCCCTCCTATGGTCAGGAGGAAACGACCATTCATGTTTTACGGGATTGTCCTCGGCTCAAGTCCTTCTGGCAGCACCTTCCTGTTCCCATAGTTGGTGGAGAATTTTTTAGTCAGGGGGTGGACCAATGGCTCCACGTTAATCTTCATCTTCCTGTGCACATCCAACAGGTCGCGTGGGCTACTATTTTTGGGGTTGCCTGTTGGTTTCTGTGGAAATGGAGGAATAACAACATATTTGAGCCGGGTTTTACTTGGCCTACTAATGGGCATACTATTGTCATGACTTACATGAATTCGATCATTAGAGCCCGTACGCTGGAAAATCATCTCTTTTCGTCTCAAGGGCTGCCTTTGGGCTCATTAGTTGGGTGGACTCCTCCTATCGCTGGTTGGGTCAAGTTGAATACGGATGAGGCCGTGCAACTAGGCTCTACTATAGCTTCTGCTGGCGGTCTTCTTAGAATCTGTCAGGGGCACTGGTGCGGGGGCATCTTACAGCGGCTTGGCGTCGGCACACCTATAATGGCGGAGCTCAACAGGGTGTATTCGGGGTTGCTTCTAGCCTGGGATTGGGGTTATCGCCGCGTGCTGCTGGAAGTGGATTCCCTTGAGGTCATTAATATTCTTTCGGCTTCCCTTTTTGATCTAACTGAGCTTTCTGTTTTGGTGACAGGTATTCGCGACTTGATTCGTCGTGACTGGGACGTACATTTGGCACACATGCCTCGCGAGGGGAAGCTGTGCAGATCATTTGTCTTCTCTAGCCACGATCGCGGCGCCAGGCCTACATTTACTGCGAGAGCCTCCCTGGAGTCTTTTAACTGAACTTCACCAGGACCAGCAAGGAATTCTTTACCCTAGATCTCTGCGTCGAGGATTAGATTATCGGAGCTAGTCTCCTTGTTTTTCTTTCCAGTGTAAAAAAAAAGTCGTATCTAGTAATAATCATGTGGAATGCAAACAACTATACCCATGTGTGATTGCGGCCCTACCCACCTATACAATGACGACTTAGAGAGACTCATGCGAGAGTTTGTTTGGAGTTCAACGGGTGAGAAAAGGAAATTGCATTTAGCTAATTGGGAAATAGTTTGTCAGCCCGAAAAAATGGAGGGTCTAGGAATCAAACGAATCCGCTCTACCAACGACGTCCTATTGTCTAAATTGGGTTGGGCGTTGATTACACAACCCCAAGCTTTATGAGTTCAGAATTTAAGAGCTAAATATCGCATTGATCCACATCACATCCCTCAGACAATAGAGCAAGTCGGGGCTTCGAGTCTATGGAGGGGAATGTCGGCGACTTGACAGGTAGTTCACAGTGGACTAAAATGGCAACAAGGAAACGGACGAAGAATCATATTCTAGACGTATAATTGGGTAAAGGACTGGGGACCACTTATTCATGTGGTGATCTCCCCAATCCCCGAAAGCGCCCTCTACGCCTCTGTTGCAGACTTTAGGAATGCAAATAACACCTGGAAGTGGAATGCAAATAACCCCCATTAACGTCGATAATACAACGGAAGATACTTCCCAGTGGAAACAAACAGCTCATGGATGGTTCGCAGTAGCGTCCGCTTACGAATTAATCAAAGGGAGACTCACTGATGAGCATAGTAGCCTATGGGATTTAATTTGAAAATGGGCAAGATCCCAGCGCATTCAGGCTTTCCTTTGGTTAATGATCAAAGGCAAACTGATGACCGATCAACAAAGAGTAACCCGTCACATTGCTACGGACAGTAGGTGTCACTACTATGGACACGAAGAATCTACCCTTCACACCATTAGGGATTGTCCGAGAATTATAGCCTTTTGGGAAAAATTCCCCCTGGAGATAGTGGATACGGACTTCTATTTACAGGATCAGGTGTGGTGGGTAAAATCTAATCTTACGAAGCACCACCAAGTGCGGCAATTCGACTGGATTTCTCTCTTTGGAGTAGCCTGCTGGTTTCTATGGTACTAGCGAAACAAAAGTGTGTTTGACCCTGACTTCGATTGGCCGGAAGCAGAGGACAGAGCCGTTCTGGAGTACGTAGATTGGATAGAACGAGCCAGGATAGCGAAAAGTTGTGTGCTCCCAACCCAAGGACTTCCCATGGGCAGGCTAGTTGGGTGGATCAAACCGCCTGAGGATTGGGTTAAATTAAACACTGATGGGGCAGTAAAACAAAGCGGAAACATCAGTACTGCTGGAGGCATACTGCAAAACTAGCATGGTCAGTGGTTCGGCGGGTTTCTACAGCACATTGCAAGAGGAACCCCACTCACTGCAAAATTTTAAAGAGTTCAATCGGGTCACACTCTAGCCTGGACACTAGGATATCGACGAGTTATCGTCAAAGTGGACTTTTTCAAAGTTATAAATATTTTGTCTTCTTCCAATCCAGTTTTATCTAATGAGCAACGTTTGGTGACAGGTACCCGAGCACTACTCCAATGACCTTGGGAGGTGCAGCTGTAGCATGTTCATCATGAAGGAAACCAGTGTGCGGACCACCTAGCCTCAATTGCAGCCCTAGTCAGTCTAGGATTGCATTTTCTCTAGGAGTTGAGTTTTAATTTAGCCTCTAAGAGTTTCAATTTTTGGATGGAAGTTGAGGATGAAATATTGTTTCAGTTTAAGAATAGTTTGGAAATGTTTGGGACATAACTCTCAAATTACTGAACCAAATTGAATGATTTTGTTGTCGTTAGAAAATTAAGACAATGAGGAACATTTTTCTAGAAGGAAGTGTTGCCAAATTCTTTCAATTGTTCTATGATAATTAGTTAAGAAGTTAGAAGTATAAGATGTGAGGTTAAAAGATCAAAGGAGGGTAAAATGGGAAGAACCACTTAAGTGAAGGGCAAAATTGGAAGAGCAATTAAATAAAAAGGCAAAAATAAGAAAGAAGAGGGGGAGTTGTAGTGGAAGCCATAGGAGGAGAAGAAGAAAACGTAAGGGAGAGAGAAAGAAGAAGGAAAAATAAAAAAAGGTGGGGAAAAGGGAAGAAAATCGTGAAAAAGAAGGAAGAATCAAGCTTTAAGGTAAGTTTTCATCATCATCTTCATGTTTTGGTTAAGAAATGAGTGGTTTTGTTGAAATCGAGAAACCCTAGAGAGATAGAGGGATTTCGTGGAGGAAGAAGAAAATGGTGAGACCTTTGGATTTTTGGGTTTCTAAGCTAGGTGTTAAGCTTTCTAACCTATTTGAACCATGGATAGGTTAGATTGGAGCTTGATTAGGGTTTAGGGTGATTATGGAA
>JAOQMR010000006.1:727664-739990 GCA_027563865.1 Erythroxylum pelleterianum | reverse complement strand
ATTATTTATTTATTCAACTATTTATTCATTTATAGTTTATTTACTTGTTATTTATTTATGTATTTATGTATGTATTATTTATTATTTAATTTATTTATTTATGTATTTATTTATTCTTATTTATTCTAAATTTTTAGGAGTTAAGAGATTTTTAGTATCGGGCTCCATAAATGGGGTCCAATTTATGAAGTGGGATAAATGACCCTTTCCAGGAAAAAAAAATTAAGTACAAGGATATTAGGATTATTAAGTCAATTAGAATATTATTAAGTCGTGAAACGTCGGGCACCGGTATCGGGACTCAATAGTAGGATCTTAGGTTAGGTCAAGACTTGGGTTCCGGTATCGGGGTCCGACAATGAGATTGTGGTTGGAAATTGTGAATGTTAAGGTTCATTATTTGTCTATATGGATATTTGTATATGTATGATTAAGTGGCTCATTGCCAATGGCTATGAATAAGTTAGCCACTGAGTTGTGTAGCTCAACCCATGATTTTTCCTCCCCGGGTACAGAACAAGAAGGTTAGCGATCCTTGCAAGACATTTGGACAACTTCGAGATAGATAGCCTTTGTACTAAGCTAGTTTGAATTCTTTGGTATAGATTATTAAGCATACCAAACAAAGAGTATTTCATTTGTATTGTTTTAAATTGGTGATGTGTATTTTTTTATTGTAAATGAAGTTGTTCGAATGTTTATTCGGCTTAGTAATGAGATTGCAAAATTTGGGGATTTCCTTTTGTATGTGAATGTATCTTTTAAAGGTTGGAATTTATGTTTTGGAAATGAATTGAGAACTTGAAAAGTTCCCTTTTGTTTAATTATGTGAATTTAAAGCTTGATTATGATGGATATGCATAATCTATTTGTTGAGATTGCCAAGTGTTATAATAGCATGTTGGAGTTGGAAAGCTTGTGTGTTATGAATTTGGATATTGAAGTTGAGAGTTATGAGCATTAGAAGTGATGATGTTGTATGAGAAGTATGAACTTGATGTCTATAATGAATGATGAGAATTTGTGTGTTTTATGAGTTAATTGACTTGAGGTTTGGGAGTTGATGTATTTAGATTGGTATTTGAATGATTATGGAATTGGAATGTGAATTATGTATGGATGATGAGTTTGAGAATTGAGAAGTTTATATTGTATGATTATGTTTAATTTAAGTTTGAGAATGATATATGTGGTTATCCTTGATTGAGATTCCCAATTGTTGTTAGTGTTTGAAGAATATGTTGAAGTTGAGGAGAATGTGTGTGATGAATCCTTTGGAGATGAGATTCAATGATGTTTAATGTTGTTTTATGGATTTGTAGTGGTTTTTGTGGTGTTGGAGAAGGGTTTCAGGTAAGGGAAGGCTAGGAGGGGTTTAGGAACCCTTGAAGAGGGCTTGGAGGGTGAAAAATTGGTGAGACCCGTAAGTTACACGGTCAGCCCGTGTGAATTTACACGGGTCGTGTAAATTTGGGCGCAGGGGACACATTTCACCCGTAGGTTACACGGGCAGACCGTGTAATTTTACACGGTCTGTGTAATTTGACCCTCTTAACGAAGAAATTTGAATTTTTGGTCTTCATGAAAGTTGTAGTCCTGAATGTCTACTTTTTAATCGTCCAAGAACGAAGTCAATCCGGTATCTATAATGAAAGCTATGGCGTTTGCACCAAAGTATATTCAATAGGAATCAGGATATGAACATGTCGGATTCTTTCGATCATAACTCCCTCGTCTGACCTCGAAATGAAGTGATTCTTGGACCAATAGATTCCTAACATGTATCTTTCTATACATAATAAGGTTGTACCAATTGGAGTTGATTCAATAGAGTTTGAATTAGAACAAGTGAGGGTTCGGGTTGAATAGCGTAATTGGAGTATGTGCACACTTAGGCTTTTCAAGTATATTTTGAGTTATAGAGCTCCAATTGAAGTGATTCTTGCTTCAAAACAAACTAGAGACTTAGAGTTATGATTTCTTTGAAGAAATTAAATTGAAATTCGAGTTTGAAGATTTCCAAATTTTGTTCACAAACAGGATAAATGAGTTTGAGCATGGTGACCGATATGTATGGGCACACCATTGAACAAATTGTGAGTGAATTTTTGGAATGTTTTAAGAACGAAAATGAATTGATAATGTCTAATAAGGGTCCAATGAAGAAAAAAACCCATCAAGGTTATAGGTACACGTTCATGTTTTAAGCAAGAGGGTTGGGTTCCGGAAACGGTGCTCAACAAGGAGCCCCTGATAACAGTTTTGGATTTAATCTACAGGGACAAGCAAAGCGCACTGTACCGCCGCAATATGCACTAGCTAGCTTGCATTTGTATTTTTTGTTTTTCTTTTCCTCTGTATAAAAAAAATAAAATAATCACGTGGAATGAGAATCAAACTTTTATTTATTTGTTTGGTTATTGATAATAAGCAAAATAGTAACTAAGGTGAATTTTAAATAATTTTGAACTTTAATTTTTAAAGAGGGTAAAGGTATAGGTTGGAAAATATAATATTAAAATATTATCAAGATATTGATTCTTATTAAATTATTATTATTAAAATTATATATTGCGATCTTTTATGTTATTTTTTATATTCAATACTAAATATTAACATAACTATTAACTTTGTTTAATACTATACTAAACATGCGTAACCAATAATTTCATTCTTATTTCAATTTTTACTTTCTAACCCTATTCCTATTTTGTTAAAAGTTTCATGAATTTTTAGTATTAAATTTATATTAGACTTATGAGTTAGAAGTCCTTTTAATTAGTGTTTCACATTTTTATTTGATTTCTTACTATTGTTTATAAATAATGTCTTTTATTATAATGTTAGGTATATTTTAAAGCGATTATTGATTGAAATACTTTTCAAATTTTAATTTAATTATAATTTTACGGAGTTATTCATGGTACGTCAATGTTTAAAACCAACTGTGAACGAATCACAAGCATAGTAGAAAAATAATATTTTACGGTTTCCAATCGTATCTTAATAATTGTAAAATTTGAAAAAAAAAACATGAATTGTAAAGTATCAATCATACCTGATTTGTGTTTCCAGTTGAAATCTTTAAACAAAATCTTCACCATCTCAACCATCAGTTGTTTAATCGTCCAGTCTTTAACAGTATCTACAAAAACAATTTTCAACCTTTTAAGAGGAAGAACAAGAGGTGCTAGTCTATTTGTTTGTTCTTCCTATTAATAGAAAAATCCTTAGGAAATTTACTTATGTTAAAATTAAATTATTTAATTATAATTAAAATCACATTCTATTATAATTAATTTAATTTTAATAAAAATCAAATATCTCATATTTGATCCTTAAAGTTTCTCAAACTTCATAATTAAGTTCAACTTAATTAAATAAAATTTTCTTTCACAAATTGCTATTTGATGCGTGACCTATTAGGTTCCTAATATATTAGCAATTATTATAAATTATAATTATAATTCACAATTAGAATCAAATAAATTAAAACTCCTTTTAAATTTATCTTAAATTATCCAATTAAATAATTTATAATCATATATTAAGATTGATGTATAGCAATCATGACCATCCAAAAATCAATAATGCCAAAATGATTCAACTTAACCTGTCTATGCATGGTTGTGATGTATAATTTAATCCTTTCATCATTCAATATTCTAATTAGACAGAATATGAATATAATGTCTTCTTTTTTGATCCAATAATGTTCGTTCTTGTTAATTAGTAATTGATTTATAATTAAAATTTTACCGTTATAGATTAGCAATGATCTATGAAATTCTCTGACCAGAGCGAATTGACATTTGAGGTCAGAGAATTTCATAGATCACTGCTAATATATAACAGTAAAATATTCTCTCTAATTACTTTAGAGTGATGAATCCTTTATTGACTTATTCAACTATCTCCTCATAGTTCATACATATGAGTACTACCAAAAGAATTATCCTAAGATAGTTCATAAGTAGCATTAAAACACAGTAATTCCCACATGAGATATCTTGGTAATCTCAAGTCTAAGGATCAATTATACAACTATCGTTATGAGAAAATCCAAAGACATATAAGTAATGTTTCATTTGTGATTCTCATAGTCGAGTTAATTAGTTTAGTGACTTATTATCTAATAATCACGCATGCATTAGTTTAACTATCTTTATACTTTAATTTATAAAATCAATTACTTTTTCATAAGAAATAAACATAATGTGTGATAATTTTACCGTTTCAACAATATCCCATTTTGATAAAACTGCAACTAGGAACATTTAGGAGTCATTAGTAAATGTAAATTAAACCTCACAATTATGATGTTATCATAATTTCAATTACATAGTAATTGTTTCATAGATTTTATTTTCAGTATTAAAATATCATAAGTAATTAACTTAATACAAAAGATAAAGATAAATAATGTCTTTTGCATTAATAAATAATAATATCATACATCAAATTGCATCTAAATGATTGGTTGAAAGGGTATAAACTAACAGTCAACACATCTCATATCATTTTTTTAGGTTAACAAACACTCAAATAAAAAATTAACTTTTTTTAATTAATCGACTTGAGCTAACTTGACTAGGGTTGGCAATGGGTCAGGTTAGGCCAGGTTGCTATATCAAGGCTAGGTTTGATTGACCCGACCTAACTTATTATTTTTTAAAAAATTTCAAAATGATGTCATTTTGTCATTACATGTTGGGCTTGCCCGAGGTCTGACTCAAGGATCGTTCAATCTGGGCCTAATCTGTTGATTTCTATCGGGCTAAGTCCGGGCCCAATTACCAAGCCTAAACTTTATATACAGGACTTGAACAACATAAAATTTTATCAAGTAAAGAATTAAAACGATACTGTTTTAGTTATTTTTAATAAAAATATTTTTTGATTAATATATTCCTTAATAATTTAATTTTTTTTTGGTTAAATGGACCCCAATTGCACCAAACCAAAATTGTCATTTCTAATATAATTATTAAAAAAATTAACAGGCTTTCAAAACGTTAAGTAGCTTTTGAATCAATTGGTATACATTTTTAATAGAAACTCTTGTCATAAGTTTCAAATGAATTGAGTCTACATGAAACTTTTAATAAATAAATAATTATTTTTAAATAAATGATAAACTACCATTTATCATTCCCAATAGCAATTCTACAACCCTAAAATTTTAGTGATTCTTAGGTATGGTATTAGATAAGACCTAACTTACATAATAGATATAATAAATATTTTATAATAATTATTATAAAATATCTAAATTGTAAATACAATTTACCCTCATTTAAACCCAAAAAAAGGGGGAAAAAGGACGTCAATGTGAATTTCTATGAATGCCCAAAAAATGCAAGTATCATGTACAGTAAAAACTCGATAAATGAATATTTGATAAATTATTAATATCGATTAAATGATAATTTTCTCTGATCCCGACTTTGGCCAATGGAATAAAATAATAACATCACTAAATACATAAGATAATAGTTAAAAAAAATCCTTGAGGCCCACTGAAAATAAAAAATAATAGTTCATTAAATAAGTATGAAAATTACGTATATAATTCATAAAATAAAGCACTTCCTAAACAATTTTTATTTCAAATTTTACGTTTTCCTAAAATATGTATCTATAGTCAGTTGATTTTTCTTTTCATGCGAACTGAATTCAATTTCATTTTTAATTTTTTGGAGGGCATAAACTACATTTGACAAATACTTTGTTGACCTTTTAAGAGTATTTGATATTGTTGATTGACTAATAAAGAGATCAAACTTTTGTTGAATCCACTGTTGCAAATCTTTTTTACTGAATCTTTGTACTCACATAATGTTTTTCTCATCTCATTAGTTATCGTAAACTTTTTTAAACCTTTCAAATGAGTAGCCATGAAAGAGAAGATATAATATATGAATTTTTATACTTTGGTATATGAAGTTAAAGTATATGTATCTATTTATAAACTCTATACAGTACTGTGTACTTGATACAATTCACAACATTTCATATTCTAATGTACCTACATGCACTCTATTTTGAATCACGCTAATCTAATATAAATAAACTTATTTTTGACAAGATTAATAAACTTAGATACAATGGATCATCATTAATTAATTGTTTATTTATTTTCTTTTCTTAGTTACGGAAAAATTAATGATTTAATTTGACAAATATAATGTACAAAATAAAAATTATTCTATAAAGTAATAAAAATTAATTTATCGATAAAATAATAAAATGTTCATTTATTGATAAATTAATAACTTCGTATAACATAATAATTTTTTAGATTCTAAAAAGATTCATTTATAGAGGTTTTACTGTATGCTTATAACGTGACAAATAAAAGGAAATTATCTCATCAATCATCTTTGATTTTCCTTTTGAGAACCAATTCTATTCGTACACTTGGAAAATTTGAAATATGCTTCACACTCTTGAAAATGCAAGTGAACTTTGTTTTGAGTTATCATGAACCAAAAACATACAAGAATACTGAATATATACGTAAATTTGACTTCTGATTTTTAAGCTTACGGGAGAAGTAACACATCAATCTTTGGGGATTAGATCTCCTTTTATGGTTATAGTGTTTTTATCATATTCTATTAAATCTTATATACACATTTATGTGGATCCTTACGTAAATGTATGGATGAGATTTAATATAATAGGGTTGAAACAAAGTAACTGAAACAGAGGATTTGATGTACAATATTTAACTTTTTAGGAGTTGAGATGGTATTTGGGCCTGTAATTTACTTGTTTGTCCCATGGGTCAAGCTTGGGTTAATTGAGTCAGACCGGACCTGAAATACAAATAACCAAGACAACTTTATTTTGTAAAAAATATTTTTGTTTATACATTTTTAATTAAAAATACAACTCAAACTCGGCAGCCTATTGTTATCACTATTTGTGATTCAAGTTTATTGGTCCCAAAATTGATGCATAAATAAAATGAGAAGAAAGAAAAGAAAATTTTACCTTTTATTCTTTAAGGTTAAGCACAATCTACCACTTTCTAATTTTGATTTTATATTTCAATTATCATATGATATTATTTAGATATTCATATTTTATTAATATGGTCTCTATTTTTGATACAAAATATAGTTTTGAATTTATGAATAATTTAAAATAATATATTATAATTGTGTGATGATTAAATGAATAAATGATAGTTTTAAATAAAATAATTAAAATTTAGAAACTTAAAATACAATACGTTTAAGAGGCCTAAAGAAGCTTGCCCGAAGAGAAAGTAGACAAGCAATGATGGGCTTGGGATTTGGGCCTCTTTGTTTACTGTCATGGGCTCTACTTCTCGTTGTGAATGTATAACTCGTGACTGAAACAGAGGGGTGGGTGGGTAAGTGAGTGAGTGGGCTCATCGAAACCTACGGCCACGTGGCATCACGTGTTTACCTTTGAAAAAGACGAAAAACTGACGATGAACATGAAAGGTTTTGACAATCCCAAACTTCGCAGAGTACCTGAGTACGGTTTAATCTTACAACATCGTACATGGTGTCTTATCCGATCGATCGTTCTTTTTGGACTTGCCCATAGTTTCCTCGGAAAAAACGAGTGAAACGTGTAGGGTGGTTGGGGGTTTCAAGCACCAAACACGGACCAGTCACTGTCTGGTTCCCTTATAGGCTAGCTTACTTGAAGTGGACGAAGCATCTTCAAAGTTCCACAAATCTAATAATTACATGATATAAGCCGTAAAAGCTTCAAATAAAGAATATCGCATAAAATAATAACAATTATTTAGCAAAATTATACACACCTTCGCGACGGAGCTATACATCTTGTTCTAACATTTCATGAAAAAAGGAAATATTTGCTATAGTCAGAATACTACTTACATAACATACCAAAATGTTTTTATTGGTGTTTTGCTGATAACGTTCAACAACGAAAGTGTCATCTCAACTATAACACCTGATTTCAACATCAGGTTTAATGATCCTATCTTATCTAGCATGAGAGACTCTATTCTAATTTTTAAAATTAAATACAAATTGTTAGAAGTACAAATTAGTATGTGTGTGTATATATATATATATATATAATATTACTCTTGAATAAATTTTAAAATTCAAATTTTAATAAAATTGCAGTTGATGAAAATTATTTAGATTCTAAAACTCTTGTATCTTTATTTATTTTTGTCACATACAACTTGTGTTTAATGTTTAAGAATTTAACTGATTTAATTATAAAAATTTTGGACAACTAATTTTTTAGTTCAACTTTTAATTTTTCGATTCGATATATTTTAATAGTTCTTGTTGTTAAAAATCTATCAGTTTATTAATTAATTGGTCAGTTTTTGAAAATTGATTAGATTAATAAATTAAAATAAATCAATTAATTTTTATTCAATATTAAAAAAATTCTCTTTTAATTATATTTAATATTTAATTAATTTTATAATACCAACTAAAATTTTAAAATGCATGTCTTGCCAGTATACTCCCTGTCCAACTTCCAAATTTGGTGAATAAACGTTGATAAAATAAGACTGGACCACGTCAGAGTGTCATCAATTCTGAACACACACATACACAGACCCACGAGCTTGCTATTCCCGACGTGTCTCTCTAAACGAGTATTTCAACTGCTACAGGACCATGCTTGCATTTTGGAATCTTTAGTATCGGATGCTTAAAGTGGGCGATCCAAATAAAGGTTTAGTTAGTGCTTGTTCGGTTTCCAGTAGCAGCGTGAAAGGGTCCTGTTGTGTCATGAGTGTGATGCATAGTTCCACCCTAACTTGAAAACAGGTGTTGGTTTTAATCATTAAGCTAATACATCTGTAAGGTGGCTAAGATTCTTCTATGAGTCATGATTAGTGATGATAGATTACTGTATTGGTTGCTCATATTTCAGTTTTAAATTGAGTGTTTTGGACGCAGTTTAGATTGATATTAGTGGTGATAAACTTGAGTTAGAAAAACCGGTCGGGCCAAATCTAACTTAACCCAAATTGCAAGGCATGAATGAGTTAAAGTGGTAGTGACCATACCATATTTTAAAGCAGCCGATAAGGAAAGGCAATTCGATCTCCGATAGGTGAGGATTAATGTTATTGTTGAGTGGAAACTGAGCCATCCAGCATTTTCCATTGGATAGGAGTGGAGATGTATGACGCAGTGGTACTAATTTTATATGAAAAATGTCAAACTCAGACAATTCTTTTTAGACAAAGCAGTACAGTTATTTCAATATATTTGAATTATTTGTGCTTGAATGATTCAAAGTAGACTAGTTGATAATATAGAAATACACTGTGGACTATATATATATATATATTTGAAACAGAAAAACTCGTAGTAACTATTTTTTAGATACGCACTGGAAAAATATCTGAATTAACGCAATAGTTTGCAAATCACGTCAACGGATACTTCATACTAAGCAAGCTCTCTGTATAACAAGTTTGACCGAAAGAGTGTAAGTAGGAAGAATCGAACACAAGACCTTTTAGCCTCATGCCTCTTTACTCCACCAACTCGATCACCTCTAAGGGACTATATATATTTACAACTTTCTATTACATAATTACTAGGCGTAATTAAATTTATAACTCCCAATATTGAGACTAGGATAAACAAAAATATACTTTCATAGGTTAATAAATACATTATTACAAAATAAAAATAATTATATATTTAATATTTTAAAATAATTTAACCATAAAAAATGTGATTAAAATGTGGGTTTAGTGGCATGAGAACTTTCTAAACGTGTCTTCCAGTACTTGAAAAATCTTAGTTTGAAGTATGTTAAATTCTTAAAACTTTGCATAAGGTTCATACCACTCAAAGTCCTGACTAGAGGTTTACGGAGATATTAGGAAACCACTGAAGATATAATAGAACATATCTCTACAAGCACGTTAAATCTTTTGTTTTACTTACTCTATTTTATTAAATCTTATACATATATAAAATTTAATGAAACACGATAGAAATACTATAATTAGAATAGAATATCTGATTCTCTCTATAAAAGCTCTAAGATACACACAAAAATCATAGCTAAGATCTCAAGTATGCTAACCTAAGACAGAAGCTCAAATGAATGAAGTTATTTTAATTATTTTAAAATTAAGTTTAATTCAAAAATTAGATTAAATTAATTTAAAACTTGACTAATTTGATTTTTTATTCAATTTTACAAATTGTTATAAGCTCATAAAATTGTATTAAATTTTCGTCACAAAAAATGATTATTCCATAATCAATCCAAAAGGCATGAAAGGATTCTAAAGGTTGTTAGTCAATTAGATTTATGGATTAGTTTAACAAATTACTGTAGATGTTGCATTTTTTTTTTACTTTTGTATTACGATGACATCATCACAATTGTATATGTTGTATTTTTTTATAACAAACCCTTTTAATCTTTTGTCGACTAAAATACATTAAATTCCTATATTTTTTGCTTTATTTCATTGTGTCATCTATTTTAAAAATAAAAATTATTTTAAGCATGAATTATATTTTAATCGTTAATAAATAAAAAATTACTAAAATTACCATTGTGTTCACAATTATACTTCATGAGTGTTAATTTACGGAAAAAGTTATAAAATTTGTTTTATTTATGAAAATTTTTTTTGAAAAAGAGAACTTATTGAAGGTGCAATTTTTTTCATAATTGTACATTATAAGTGTTAATTGATAAAAAAACTACAATTTTTTTATGAGTTACTTACTTACCATTACTTAAAAAATATACAAATAATAAATAATAATCAGAAATGTCATTTTCTTTAAAAAAATATTTATTTTCTTCCTAAACTTTTCAAATCTTATTGAATTTGTTCACTTCAAAATTAAAAAAAAGGAGATTAGACATAGTTCTCTCATATTCTAATTTTCTTTTCAACAGAGTTAATGTCCTCTGCAGTTATCCTTCTAAAATAACAACGGGTAATTTTAACAGTTCACAGTTTTTTTAAGGCACGAGGGTAGATTGGAAATGACAATAAAAAGTAATAGAATATTTTTTTTTATAAATTTTAAGTTTCTTTGACTGGTAGTTAAAGGGGCTAATAATTTTTTTTTAATTGACGGAGACATAATATAATAAGAGGTAAAAATGTAAAATATAAGTGGTTAAATGTATTTTTGCATAAATTAAATGGAGAAAGCGGTGATATAAGCGAAGCAAGCAAAAAGGTGAGGCGTCGTTAGAATCCACGTAGATGCGCGCTTATGGGTGCGCATTGCGCCACTTCTTTTAAACGTTCTTCTTTTCTTAAGCTCCATACTTGTCACGCATGTCCTTCTATATATATATACATATGTTGAGTGAAAACATAGATAAACTCTCAAAAACCATATGCCTTTTAGTTACAAGTATGTTGAAGCTTAACCGCTTCCATTTCCAGTGATTGCCGATAGTCTTCTAGAAGCATCGTCTTCAAGAACTAAGCAGCAAACGGATTCTTCGTCATGGGAGATACAGAGAGTTGCAGCAGTAGAGCGGTGGATTTTGTTGCGAGTCAGAGTGGAAACCAGAGGCAGAAGATAGAGGTGTACAATGAGGTGCTTTGTCGACTCAAAGAGTCCGATGAAGAAGAAGCGAGCCTTCCTGGCTTCGAAGACGAGCTCTGGGCACATTTTTATAGACTTCCTACCAGGTAATGTAATATTACCGAAGCTTGAAGTTGAATTGATCGTTGCTTTAAAGAACTTAAGAGAAAGATGTGATGATAAGTCTGTAATTTAATGGAATCTCATGTTTGGTACCCGAGAAAATTTTAGCATCCGACTCCGTACCTTTCCTGCTTTAATTATTTTTAAATGTCACTTCGTCTAATCAAAACGTACTTAACTTGTATTAAGCGTGATTGTCCTTTTCGTATATTAATATTTTATATACTTAAGCAGAGTTCATACTTTTTGCAGGTATGCATTAGATGTGAATGCGGAGAGAGCGCAAGATGTGCTAATGCACAAAAAATTACTGCATATGGCACATAGTCCTGCAACGAGGCCGGCAATTGAAGTTCGTGTTGTGCAGGTATGAATGCGATATTCGGTGATTTAATACAGTAATACGGTTTAGGTATCTTGAGTTTTGTTGCTTTCCTTTTGGTTGGCAATATGCTTATAGATTCTACTCTATGATTTCTACATAAATTATTTTTCTACTAAGCTAATGTCGGTTGCTGATGCATTATTGTACATAAAGAAAAGAATGTGTAACTTGTGGTTGCTTATAAAACATTTGTTTATCTGGTTTGTTTGCAAGTTTGAATGATCAAGTCCTTGATTTTGAAACATAACTGA
>JAOQMR010000006.1:700419-721720 GCA_027563865.1 Erythroxylum pelleterianum | reverse complement strand
TCCATGTTGCTTGTCCAACTGAAGTGACCTTCAGTTTGGAGACCATAATACTCTTCCTATAATTTGAAATGCTTTGGAGTTACTAAAATAGTTTCATGAAAACTATGTATATTTTATTTCAAGGATAATTTTGGAAAAAAATATTACAAGTCATTCCATTCCATTCATTTTTAGTATCACTTCCAAACAATGGTTAAAGGAGTCTCTCTCTTATTTTATTTAAACTTCCAAACAATGGAGTGGCTCATTCCATTCCATTTCATCATAAACTCCCAAACATACCCTAAATGATCGTATTTGAAAATGGGGCCAAACTCAAACTGAGTTTTGGTTCGGGTAGATGGTCCAGTATTACGGTGGACCGTTCTCAGTGCCAAATTCTAGGGATAAAATGGAAGGGAGGACGTGTGTTTGTTAAGAACAAGAGAAAGCAAGGGGTTTAGAAGTCTTGGCTTAATTTCTCAACCGTGGAAGAGCGAAATGGCAAGTCCAGTGGGAGTATATGGACCACCATTTGTCAACAGTAACCTGTCTCTTCGAGAAGGACGTTAATTTTCAGCTCATTCTTGTCACCCTCGCCAAAAGGGAACGTAAGAAACCTGCCTAACTTCCTCAAGCTTCAGGTACTGCACACCTATTCCTTTCGCTATATTTCTGATTAAAAAAGATTTGATTCTATCTCTATAGCCTTTTGGTCAAATACCAGCTTTTGAAGATGAAAGCATCTATCTTTTTGGTATACAGTCACTTTCATCCCTTTCTTAGCTGTCATACTTTTTTGTCATACATTTTCTAGTATAACTGTATTTTAAATATATAATTATTAATGCTTCTATTATAAAATGTTCAAAAATTATTTTAATAAAATTGAAGAGTTACATAATTTATTTAAATGTTAATTTTTTTTGTTAATATAGAGATATATTTTTGAAAATGAGTTGTTCAGTTTTTAAAAATTAAACACTGAAATTAAAAAAATTAATCATTTGTAATTCGATATAATTTGTGTTATTGTCGTGTCTAGAATCTTGATTAATTGGGTGGTTTTAATTACTGGTACTAGAATCGAGTTGAGGGGTGCTGATTTTTGTGCTGTTTATTGTATTTCAACTCTATACTATTTAATATCATCTGCAAATTTTACAACAAACTGCGTATGAAACTAAATGGTACAAAATTGAAACATCATGCAATATACGGAGGATCTCATCTCACGCCATTTGCGAGAAGTATGCACACACCGTGTTAGTGAATATATAAAACTAATTAAGTTGGCCTCACATAACAGTTTAATTTATTGTGGTGAAACGGTCACTTAACATGATATCAGAGCTTTTATGACCAAGTGGTCGTGAGTTCAAATCTTACCACCCACCTATTATTCAGCACAAGGTAGAGTAGGCCTGTGTAAGTTTCAAGCTCAAAGGACTTTCACTTGAGGGAGTGTGTTAGTAAATTTATAAAACCAATTAAATTGACCTCACACAACAACTTAAGTTATTGTGGTGAAACGATCATCTAACACAAAGGAAGCAAGACCTTATATGGCACAAACCCATTGGCAAAGGCAAGTACAGATCCGTGGTTGGATGCTGAAGGGCGGACCTTAGATCTAGACTTTAAATTCGTGGATACTTCAAAACCCCTTAAGCCTGTCAGTTGGCCCAATTAACAAAACAAACCCACTTTATCACCGCCATTAATATCAAATTTGTTTTAACTTATAATCCATTTCGCACCATCTTTAATGGAATCGAGTTCCCAGCAAGAAGAGGAGATTGAAGGCTACAACAGCAGCAGTGTAAAGAAGGCGAAATTGCAGTCAACACTCTCAGCTCTGCTCAACGATCCTATTCTCTCCGATGTACCGAAGAAACCAACTTTATCGGACGTTGATACTCTCATCAGCCTTGAATTGGGCAGTGCCATGCGAGTCTCCGTCCTCAAGCTAGATGGCACCGAGTTTGGTATCTGTTTAGCTCTTTGTCGTCTCTTATTGACATTCTGTCGAATATGTATCGTGCGAGTCTTGAGTTGTTTTAATTCTCGTTTAATTCTTGGGTTTTTGGTGAAGATGTGGCGGTGATGAACACAGCAACGGTTGAAGATCTGAAGCTGGCAATCACGAAGAAAGTGAACGAAATGGAGCAATCTAAGATGGGCCATCGTCATATTTCGTGGTAAGTTCAATTTCGTTGAGAAAAGTGCCAAGCAAGAGGATTTATTGGAAAGCGGTAATTGTTCTTAATCGGTAAAAGTTACACTGGTTTACAGGAAACATGTGTGGGCCAATTTTGCCTTGTCACATAATAATCAAAAACTCGTTGATGACAACTCTGTTCTTCAGGATTTTGGCATACGCAACCATTCTCGGGTACGAGTTCTAGTGAAGATATATGTATACAGATACATCTATTATTTGGATTTCAAAATAGAACAAGGCTTTTTCCCCGGATCATCTTCGTTTAGTTAGGAGTATTAGTTTGTTGATTCACTTGATGCGTGTGCAGGTGCAGTTTATTCACCATGTCGTGTCAAAGAGTTCAGGAAAACATTCTCAACGCAGGAAACATCGATTCTTCCACGGCCTTAACAAGCAATATTGAATTCTGCATGCTTGTTTATGTCTTGGAAATTTGACAGCAACGTGTGTAGAAGTGAATCAGACATTAGACATCTGAGGATCAGGACGTCTGTGCTTGACGTAAGATTTCACGCATGTTTCTCGATAATTACTTATATGTACTATATTCAATTCACCTCCATGCATAACTCATATATGGATTTGATTTTCTTTATCTACAGAATGCTTTTATTTTATACATTAATGATCAATATGGTATTACTGCATTTGGCAAGCGGAAAAAAGGGCAAGCGGAAAAGGGAAATGAAAATTGATTGCATTTGATGTAATCTTACCCTTCTTGTATCTACGTATTTGACATAACAAGATACTGTTCTTATCTTATCTATTCCTTAACAATAGTGTTTGTATCTTCACTTGGCAAGTCCTAAAATGCATATCCTGTCTTTATCACGAAGTACGAACTTGGCCTTTACTGCAGCAGTGAGCTATTGATCAAAGATGATTGATGACACGGCCATCGGCCTACAGGTTCTTTGGTTACATAGTTATGAAAATAGAGTAGTCATATGGGTTAGAGTAGGGTCATAAGACATCTATGGATGTATTAGACATGCTCATCAGCGTTCCTTATGTACATGCTAGACATAGGAGTTGCTGACCACTGCATAATACCTATAACTTCTACAGCTTTAATGGTTGCTTCTTCCAATTTCCATGTTCTGACGCAGTTTCTGTCTCTCTTTATATTCTTTCAGTTCTCTCTTGTACCTTTCTTTGTCTTTCAATCCAATGTTCTGGTAAACCTGACAAGCAAAATAACAAAGTGATCCCTTAGTTATGCCACATGCAATCAATAACAACTAAGGAAGATGAACAAGTTGGTGTTCTAAGTGCTGTAATACCACTCTCTCTTCTGCACTTAGATTGCTCCATGACTGGCCAATCATCTTTGTAAACTCTCTTTCTCTATTAGGATATAGAGATTTTAGCTTGTAGTGCTTTTCAGCAAAGAAGAAATTGTAACCACTGCGGTTGGGTTTTGGGTAGCTAGGGTCACCGGCTCTTCTGCTCCTCCTCCTCCTCATCGAATGGCGACTTCTACGACTCTGAGTGTATGGAATAAGGGCATTACCAGTTTCAGGGACAGAAGTTGATGGCTCAGAGTGGTCTGGATGGTAAAGCACTCCTCTAAGAACCTCTGAACCCAGTTTCACAGACACTATATAACCGCAATCAAATTTTCCCTCAATTGTTCCAACAGCTGAAAGATGAGAAGACCCTGCAGAAATGATCAGGATGGTTAAATTTAGCAGGAAGCTTAAGAAGAACAATAATGGTACTATGTTAAGCTGTGGAAAACTGGTTTAACAAGCATGCTCTTCATATGTCTCACTTTTCTTATCTATATGGATGGAACCTGCAGTCACTACCCTTCTGATGCACAATACTAGACTGTTGGCTACAAGTAATCATCAATAAATTATGCATCTTTGAGTAAATCATTTCATTCATTAGGCATTCCGTGATGCCTAATTAATTACATCAGGTTTGAAGTCATTCATTAGAGAAATAACTAGTCAAAAGCTATTTATGTAACATCAAAGTACTGATAACATTGCACAGCTAAAGAGGACCTGAGGTGTTGGATTAATCTTGACCACAAGAGAAACAAATCCAAACGGTAGACAGAAACATCAGAGGAAAAAGGCTTCAAACTTACGAAACTTCATATGATAATGGCAGTGACCTTAGCCACATACTCGGCTTGTAAGATAAATGTAGTGGGACCACATTAGAGAATTTCTGAAATCACTATAGTATCCATGGCCTTATAAGACAGAAAGCTTCCCAACTAACTTGGCACCTTATATCCTGGAATTTTAATTAAATATACTTGGATGATTATACAAGTTGGACGATCAATACATTTGTGGTGTGTGTTTGATATTCCATTTATCCTCTGAAATTTTCCTATATATTCAAAACTCACCTTCACTTGGTGGATCAGGACTGTCACTTGCAGGTTTTGCAGAATATTCCACAATAGCCAGTTCAGATCTGAATGGAGAAGTGTTGGTAGGAGAAAGTAGAGCTGTGAAGCAGCAACAGGATTAGTAAAAAAGAAAGAGGAAAACAGGATGAGTTAATTAGGGACAGAGCATCCATAAATAGGCCAACAAAGAGAGAGAGAGAGATAGAAGGCAGGGTGGGGCAAGCAAGTGAAAAGCAAAATCAGAGTTACCTGTTGGACTACACAGTGGACCCTGAATCTTAAAGAAATGAACTCGCTCATAGTGAAATAGAAGACTAAAGTAATGCTTTCTCAATACAAAAGAAGCACTTGTTGTAGTTGGAGAGAACCTGAAGACAGAACCTACTTCCCTCCATTTCTTCTCTGCAACAACCTAAACCGAGAGATTCAGGTTTTTCCTCCATTAAAGCTCTGAACTTTCACTAACTCGTAAAGCAAGTTACATGTGTGTAAAAAGACTCGAACCTTTTCATAGCCACCCCTTCTTGTAGCTTCCACATATAGAACATGCAAATCCAGTTCTTTCCCTCCGATCACCGGTATCCTTCAGTACCAAAAAAACAAATAACACATGAAAAGAAGAAAACAACCAAAACCCTCTTCTCCAATCCCAAGAGGAAGTGTATTTTTGAAGAGCAGAGTGGAAATAAAGCGTACATGAACTTGGTCCCCATTACAAAATGGAACCTCCTCAGAGTGTCCCAGAAAATAATGGGGTCCTTGGCAATAACTTCATGAGAAGCAAGAGGAGCAGGATAACACTTTTCAGTCACACCATCCTTATCATCTCTTTTCGCCGTCGCCGGTGACATTTTCTCGCCGGAAAAAGGTTAAGCAGGAATGAAATATGAAGAGTTGGTTTTTGGAGAAAGAACAGTAATGATGGTAATAAAGAGAAGATGATTCGACTATATGAGAGTAATTAAAAGTGACTCTTTTTCCTCTATCTTAATGAGTCTTCTGAAATTAAAAGAATAGACCTGACGCGTGGAAGGTAACGGTTATGCAGCAGAACAAATTGGCTTTTTCTGGGATTTTGAATGGCCAATCCATTATCACAAATCCTTTAAGCCCTTATTTATTTCACAGACAGAGAAGCTATGTTCATTATTATTACACACTACTACTTGTTAACTTTTCTCAGTCTCTTGACTCTCTCCTCATTTCTCAATCTCTTTGTCTCTATCTCTTTATCTCTCTCCCCTGTAGTGTCATTCGGAGGCTGACATCTTCTCTGCAAAACTGCGAAAGCTTTGATTTGGGCATCTTTTATTTTTATTTCTTGTTATTAGTCTATTTCTTTTTCTCACAGAAACGTTGACATGCACGTCCCTAGCTAGTTTGGTTATGGCTTCTTGGTCTTGGCCAGTTAGAATCTGACCATATCTTAGCGTACATCTGTAGAAAGATATAGCCTTTCTGGACCAGCGAGTGTATCGACTATCGAGTGCATGAAGAGGTCGGGTCAGGTGGGTACAGATTACATGCTTTGATTCATTAAAAGAAAAAAAGAAAAAGAAAACCCCCCTTTTAAGGGTAAGTGGATGACATGCTTGATTCATTTTTCCAAAAAAATAAATAAATACCCTTTTTTAGGGTAAGTGGAGTTTCAATCTAATTCAAAATAATAAAATTGATCCAATCCAAAATTATATTTAAATTAATTAACTTATTATATTTAAATTAATTAACTTTAAGCATCGGATAAAATTATTTTTTTTTTGTAACTTTAAGGTTACAAGTTTATATTAAAAAGGGTCTTTTCGTAAAAGTATAAATGAAATATTATATATATTATAACCCTCTTTAACCTTTACAAAACAGCAAATTTTGTGTAAGGAATACATTAATTTTTATTTTAAGTGGATTTGATTAAAAATAAATATTTTAATCAATGTGATCTAAATAATGTAATTTCGATGTTTTTTACAAATTACAAGTTTGATTGACCAGTTAATACTTTTTTTTTATTTACAAAGAGAACGCTAAACAGCGATTAATCTAGCTCCCGCATAGCTCTGTGTTTGTCCCGTTGAATGCAGAATATGAACACGAGGAATTGACCGGTTAATACTTAACACATAATGTAGTATGAATTGTGATATGGAAAGTGATAGGCTATGCTCCTAAGCTCTCGCAACCACATCTTACTGTACGGTTTTCCATATAAAACCAACTCCAAATTGGTAATGGAGAGAGGAAAAAGGATAGAGTATGACAGTTTTGGGTAGGCCTTTGGTAGTGTGTGTTGTGTAGACCGAAAAGGGATTTTGATCTAAAGGCCCGGGTTAGTGTAATTAGTGGATAAGTACTTTTGCCCATTTGATCCGACCTATTTTCATTTTTGTAATTCATTATTTTAATGGTATAGTATTATTAACTATATTTGGTTTACAGTTTGGACTAAAGTTTTTAGAAGTAATCTTTCAGGGTCAGACATTCTGATTAGCACGGATACATACAGTTGAGCATTACCTTTACAGATTCTACCCATAGGTCTCAGGTATCGATCACTATTCAATCCATATACTGAAATGAAAAATGTGTTTAAACTAACTCAGGTTCTTACACAATATACTGCACTACGAGATATTCTTCTTCAGACATTGACACAGAAATAGCAAACTTGGTATATTCGTCCTTTTGAGATTGCTCCTCAATTCATTCATCAAAGTCGTTGTCAGAATGAACTGGTAAAACAAATTTGAGCTGTTTCAACAACTTGAGATCTTTCTTCGTTTTGTGAGAACATTTATTTGCAAAGTGTCCTTGCAGTCCACTGAGAAAACATCAAGTCGGTTTATATTGATGTGAGGACTTTTTGAAAAACCGAACAAATCTTCTTTTTGTATCGCAGATGATCAAGATCCAGACGATTATACTTGTACAGGTCTAATGATAAAACAATCCAGACTTGAATCTCTATGAGAGATGTTGAAGTCGTCTACATGTAGATCTACTTATAGATCTAAGCCAGAAGTTCCTATTATGAGTCCTACTCTTATACTCTGTATGATGACAAAGCCATACGAGGAAGACTTTTCTTCATTAACCAAGAGTACTGACGATTCACAGCAGGTTGTCTATAAACCTTACATTTGAGCCACAAGAATTATTTCACAAATAATTATGCCAAGTAGTGCTCCAGCTGAAGTGACTTGAACGTACTAAGGTTTTAATTTTTGAGTCCGACTTGACTTGAACCCAACTGGTGTTGATATTTCAAGCTCAAGTCTGAGATTGATTAGGTTTAAGTACCTTAAAATTCAGTCAGGTTCGATTAAATTTATTATTTTTAAAAATTGAGACGATTCAAAACTTGGTTGGGTCTAATTAAATTATTTTAAAAAATTAAAATGATATCGTTTTGTTTACAAATTTCGGACTTTAAATCAGACAGCTCGAGCTCGATCTAAAATTTGAAAGTTTAGTTAGCAAACTTAAATAAAATTTTAAACCTCAAACTTAATTATTTACAATTTTGACTTTATTGTCATTTGAATTTATTTAAAATTCAATTAATCTGGCTTAAATTTGGTAAAAATTAAAAATTTTGAAAAAAAAAGGTCAAAATTCGATGTACTTCAATTTGGACTTATGTTTTCTTTAAAAAGATTGGGCAAGACCCAAGTTTTAACAGCACCCCAAGTTCAGCCCATTGCTATCTCTTCTTAAGTTATTAGTTTATGAAGATTTGTTCACTTGATGGGTTTCTGACTTTGAAAGATGGCATTTGAAGGTTATAATGTTAGCTTCTTCAATCTACTGTCTTTTACACAAACTTGCGTTTGCTCTTCCTTCATCTTCTTCCCTTCAGTTTCACACTTTCTCAACTATAGACTCATTGGTTTCGACTTTAATATGTTCTTTAACCTCCTGCAATGAAGTGCTCGGCGTCTCTTATTGCCGAGCACTTCATTGCCAGATCATAAAATCAGTGAGTTATAAACATGGCTTCATTGGCGATCAGCTGGTGTCGGGTTATGTTAGATTGGGTTGTCAAAACGATGCTCAGAACCTGTTCGATGAATTGCCTGATAAAGATATCGTGTCCTGGAATTCATTGGTTTCTGTGTTTTCTCGCAAACGGGATTTTGTTAGTTGTTTGAATGCTTTCTCAAGGATGAGGTTTGAGTTTGGGATGAAACCCAACGAAGTTACGGTTTTACCTGTAATTTCAGCTTGTACAGACGAGGGAGCTCTTAATGTTGGCAAATGCGTTCATGGGTTTGCAATGAAATCGAGTTTGGTTTTGGAGGTTAAAGTTGCGAATGCTCTGATAAACTTCTATGGGAAATCTGGACTTTTTGATGCAGCTTATCAGTTGTTTGAAGAAATGCCGATTCAGAGCTCTGTATCGTGGAATTCAATTATTGCAGTTTGTGTTCGCATGGGATTAGCTGAGAGAGGGTTTGGAATTTATGTAATGATGAGAAGAGCTGGAATTGTTTCTGATCAAGCAACTTTAGTAACGTTACTTCAAGCTTGCGAAGTTGTAGGATCAAGGAAAATGACAGAGGCAGTTCATGGTTACATCATTAGCTCTGGTCTTAATCTGAACTTAACTATAGGGACGTCTGTGTTGAACTTGTATGCCAAATCTGGTTTATTGAATGCTTCACGGAAGATTTTTGAAGAGATGACAAATCCAGATGCAGTAGCATGGACCGTGATGCTTGGAGGTTTTGCTCTTCATGGATGTGGAAGAGAAGCAATAAAGCATTTTGAACTCATGGTTGGAGTAGGAACGGTGCCTGATCATGTAACCTTCACTCACTTATTAAGTGCCTGTAGCCATTCAGGCCTTGTGAAGGAGGGACAATTCTACTTCAGGATTATGTCTCAATTTCATGGAATTGAGCCAATAATGGATCATTATGCTTGTATGGTTGATCTTTTGGGTCGAGCCGGACTTTTGGGTGATGCTTATAACCTTATAAAAAGCATGCCAATGGAGCCAAATTCTGCTGTTTGGGGAGCTCTTCTTGGTGCTTGTAGGGTTTATGGCAACACTGAACTTGGGATTGAAGTTGCAGAGAAAATGTTTGTGTTGGAGCCATCAGATTCAAGAAACTATATAATCTTGTCGAACATGTACTCTGCTGCTGGACAATGGAAGGATGCTTCAAAAATGAGAGCTTTAATGAAGGAAAGAAACTTGACAAGAAATAAAGGGTGCAGTTTTATCGAGCATGAGAACCGAATTCATAAATTTGTTGCAGGTGATCAATCACATCCCATGGCAGATCAGATATACAGGAAGCTGGAAGAACTTGTTATGAAAGTTCAGGAAGCTGGGCACGCTTCAAAAACAGAATTTGTTCTTCATGATGTTGATGAGGAAGTGAAACAGGATTTAATTAATAAGCACAGTGAGAAGCTAGCTATTGCATTTGGAGTTTTGGTGACTAATCCTGAGATGCCATTAATCATAATCAAGAACCTTAGGATATGTGATGACTGTCATGCTGTGGCAAAGCTGATCTCACTGATTGAGAAGCGTGCTATCATAATTCGAGACACAAGACGATTTCATCATTTTACCAACGGGTTGTGTTCGTGTGGTGACTACTGGTAGACATTTTGAGTTTGGTCGAACTCAAATTCAACCCATAAAGTTTGAATTAATCAAATTTTAAGTTAAATTCAGTTTAAACTAAAACTGAAAACTCAAAAGAATCCAATTTTAAGTGCCCATTATTATAATTCGAGACAAGATGGGCTCGGAATTCAGCTCATCCCAATCCGAAATTAACAGGCCAAGCTCGACTCAACCTAAAGCCCGACAAAACATAGGCAAAATAATATCATTTTGAATTTTTTTAAAAAAAATAAAAAAGTCAATCTCGTCTTACTCGGCCGCCCTAAGGGCCATACCCAAGGTAGCTGGCTTCAGATCCTCTGGCCCAGGTACTTCGGCTCTATCCTGTGCCAGATAATCTGAGCCATCCACTTAGATGATCACTCACTTAAGTGGATGGTTCAGATCTTTTGACACAGGATAGGGCCAGAATACCTGGGCCAGAGGATTTCATCCTAACGTAACTAGGCAAGTTTGGGCTGATTGTCTTCTTTAATTTTAAGCTTAATTTTTTCATTAAAACATAAATACTTAGAACTGCTTTATTTGGACTCTTTTG
Source organism: Erythroxylum pelleterianum (assembly GCA_027563865.1). Lineage (NCBI taxonomy): Eukaryota > Viridiplantae > Streptophyta > Magnoliopsida > Malpighiales > Erythroxylaceae > Erythroxylum > Erythroxylum pelleterianum. The sequence goes on along the minus strand of JAOQMR010000006.1, from coordinate 710,961 downwards.
GACTGGGACGGTGATCTTACATCAATACTGGGCCAGTGTGATATCGGCTCAGCCTAATAAACTGATAGTTTGGTTTTTTCTTTTTGCTGCAACTGAATTGGCAGAGTTCAGTTTGTACTGTCTTTGGTGGATTCGTTTCTTCAGTAATACGACAGTCAAGATTCTTATCTGATGATGTCAGTAAGTGTAAATGCAACTTCCAACAAACACACATGACATAACTGCTTTGGTAGTGATGACCCATTCTGAGGAAGGACACCCTTGGAATTACCCATCGTATATGGTTAATGATTGAATTTGGTTCGATTCCATCCGATATCTAAAAAGTATAAATTAATTTTAATATTTTTTAAAATTTATAAAAATAATATTATTTATTTTAAAAATAAAGATTAAAACGATATTATTTTATAATCATAGAAAATAGGACTTTCAAGTTATTATCAACTTCATTTTGTTACCATGGATATTTTTTTTAATATAAGAACCAACGGTATCTATTCTTTGGATACGCTCTGGGTAAATCTTCGGATTGACGCAATAGTTTACAAATCACGCCAACCCGGTACTTAACATTAAGCAAGTCTTGTACGACAGGTCCGATCAAGAGAGCGTAAGTAGGGGATTTAAACACAGGACGTTTTAACCTCATGTCCTCCTAATCTACCAACTCAATCACCTCCTAAGAGGTCTCGAGAATAAATATGCATGAACTATTTCACGAAATATATATCTTAATAGTCCAAAGTTTCGATAGTTAACTATGAATTTTCTAGTCAAAAAATAATGTCAATAAAGACGTATTAATACGATATCTCGAGGTAATTTTAAATCTATTTAATTAAATTTATTGTATTAATTTTAAATTAAATTTATCTAATTCGAATCAAATTAAAGCTTTTAAATACTTAAAAGAAACAAATGAAAGATAAAAGTTCTACAATATGTGTTAAATAAACCATTAAATATATATTAAATCGTAAATAATATCTTTTATAAATCAATAAATGTGACAAAAGTCACCTTGTATGGTAAATATTATTTGTGAACTTAATCATTGAGGATAAAAGTCTTCATTTGAGACTATTAATACGTGAAAGAGAAAGAAAGATATAAATTGAATGTAGTTTTCTTAATGATGTAATCTTGACCTGTTCATATGCTTTTAGGAAACTTTTAATATATAACCATTGACTTATTATTAAAAGTTTATTTAACAATTTATATATTAATTACATAACATCAAACAATATACAACAAGCCTTTTTATTAAGATAAGGGATTTAAATGTATCCTAAGATATTATATAAATAAAGGTTAAGGTTAATTATAAAAAAACTCAATCTTTTGTCAAATTTTTAATTATAGTTCGAACTTTAAAAAGTAATAATAAAATGCAAAAACTTTCAATTTTTTTCAATTATAGTCCAAACTTCAAAAAGTGACAATAAAATATTCAAACTTTCAATTTTCTTCAATTATAGCCCGACGTTATCTGTTGTTCTTCTGTTATTCTCAGCACTTTATTTTTTGTTTGCTCTTCTAACACCCTAAACTACTCTTTCATTATAGCATATTGCACCAATAAGTTATTCGTTTTTAGCACATGTTCTTAATGTCCTTAATATGAGGGGGTCGGAGCTGCATAATTTGAAAATCAAAGGGGCAGGACGTCGAGAAAACAAACTGAAAATGAAGAATTAAACTAAAATCAAAGCATAAGTTCGTTGGGGTTGCGTAATCTGATTTAGGTCATTTTTAAATAACGACCAAAATTAACATAACAAATTAAGATATCAGTTAATCACGTAATTAAAATAACGACGTCGTTTTAATTACGTGATTAAACGATATCTTTATTTGTTATGTTAGTTTTGGCTGATATGTATTAATAGTTAAAGTTTTTGAAACACGTAGTAAACTACGTTAGCAAACTTAGAGGAAACACTAACGTTAGGTTATAATTAAAAAAATAAAAATTTGAGTATTTTATTGTTACTTTTTGAAGTTCGGGTTATAATTAAAAAATTAAAAATTTGAACATTTGATTGTTAATTTTTAAAGTTCGAGCTATAATTGAAATTTTGATGAAAGTTTGGGTTTTTTTGTAATTAACCCATAAAGAATATTACAACGGAAAGGAATTTTTTCTTTTCTTTAATCTTTTTGTTTTATAGAATTACGTATTGCATTACATATTTTTATATTTATTTTATATTATTATATTATATGTGGATCTATTAAAAATAACTTTTGTATCATTTAGAGTTAGGCTGCATACTATTGTACCTCCCAAGACTTTCCGTGAAATTCTCAATGAATGTTATTGTTGATGTTGTTATAAGGTATTTTATGAATTTAAAATATATTGAATAATAATATTATTTGGAGGTAATTTTTCTTATATTTCATTATAATAAAGGATAATGTTTTTGGACTTTCTTCCTCTTGAATTGACACGAACCTCTTATCTCATCCAATTTATCCATATCTTATAGCCTATCCCTTTCTACTATCCTATTTTAATATAATATCGTTTACTTCTTCAATTAGGATTGAAAAATTACCACATAACCTAATCTAAATTAATTAGATTTTAAATTACATTTAAATTAGAAAATTTGATTGAATTAAAAATTATTTAATAAATGAATATTATTATAATTAAACAAATTAAAAATTTTAATTAAAACATGATTAAATCAAATTAAAATTAAAATTAAACCTCGATTAAACCAAACACGACTTTCATTTCCATGACTATCTTAACCTGAACTGAATAATTGAATGCTTCCAATTTCCATTACACCTATTAGGCATATCAAAATCTCTGTTTTAATGACGATATTTTAATCCTATTTTATTAAATCTTATCCGTTTTTTTATACAAGTTCGATATAAACGTGCGAATGAGATTTGACATAACATAATAAAAATAACATAATTGAAACAAAAAGATCTGACCTATTACGTGACCGGCAATTATTAAACTTTGTTTTAAGTATATAATTATATTCGTTAGTCGGCCGTGTCGATACTCCCGACATCCAAAAGTCCGGCAACCCCACTTCTGAAAATGGCTCCCTGAAAGGAAAGGGAATTGAACGATTGACTTTTGTATCCAAAGCAATCAGCTAAGCAGTTTTCAGAATCATCCGTTCACTTTTCCCCATATAACTTTGGAAAGAACGTACAATTATATAAATTAATTGATTAAAAACAGATTGTGATTCTAGAAATTACCTAATCAATGTTTACACGCAAAACTTGATATTTTTTTAAAAATTAAATTAATTTTTACTATTTTTATTAATGTAGAAAATTAATAAATAAAGTTGTCTCGTATGGAAAGAGGCGTATAGATAAAGCGAGTTATATATAAAAATATAGTTGCATTAAAATTTTAGATTAAGATACGATGTCCTGTAAATTTCTACCTAAGGTCCCTCAAAATTTTTCATTAGTGTAACATTAAGTTGGCGAAATTTAACGAATAGAGATTCAAAAAATTGGGTCAAAGTGACTCAAATAATTATATAAAATTAGGAGAAGCTAAGATCCACTTATAGGTTGAAATATGATATTCTAGTTATATATGAATTTACTCGTATTTGGTTCAATTAAAAAAATAGTTAAATTTTGATACTTTATAAGATATAACATTAATTTAATTTATATCAGTCGTAATTAATTTTAATAAATATTTATTAGACATTGGTTAAAGTTATATTTTTATTTTAATAAATGTATATCTTTATTTTTATTATCACTTTTATCCCTTATTTTAAATACAGCAAGTATTATTTTAATAATATAAAATAGTACTAAAAATAATAATAAATAATTTATATTTGAGTATTAACAAATTTAATAAAAATAATATTCATGAGAGCTAATTTATTATTTACGTGTCTCGTAAGGTAACTTTCTTGTCAATCAATCCCAATCTGAATAAATAATTGCCATTAAGATGGGCGTGTATGGCACGTTGCGTCCCATTCTCAATAATCCAAAGAGCATGACCCACCGGACAGTATTAAGATATTTCCACAAGTAATTGTATTTCACATCTTTTTACACATAATTTATAAATATCAAATAAGTAATTGTTTTTGAAGTATATAGTTATTAATATATTTGTTATATAAAATTTAAATTTTATATTAACAAAGATGACGAAATTCATAATTTCTATAGCTTTCAGTCTATTAATTATAGTAGTAAAATACTAACGAAAATAATTTTAAAAATTAAACTTGTTATTTTATGAGTATTTATCAATAAATAATATTTCCAAAATTTTTCTTTATAGAATTAGTAAAATTGGGACCGATTGAGATTATTTGTTATTCATTTCTTAATTTAGTTTTTAAATAATAATAAATTTTGTATTATTAAAATTACTAACTATTTCTAATAATACATTAGATAAAAATTAAAGATGGGATTTTTTTTTATTTTTTGTCATATATGATTTTATTATTAATTAAATAACTATAATTAACTATTTGATATTGGTTATATTAAATGATCATTGATATAATATAATATAATTAGTTTATAGTTATTTTAAATATTTAAGGTGAAATATCATTTTAAAAATAAAAATTTAAAATGTTAAAATTTTTGAAAATTTAACAATTTAAAATAAAATTAATATTTTTAAGTTATTGTTTTAGTAAAATGACGATTTCGTTGGTTATAAATTTGAACGAGTGAGAAGCAATTATTAGTTGGAATTCAAAGATAAGGTTAACCCGCCAATTGTGTTAATACAGATTAAAAGACACCATGATTGTGATGCATATGATTTTGTTTGTTTAATGGGTCACGCTCACACACACAAAACACGAGAGAGAGAGAGGCCCAGATAATGGTCCATCACTATACGTGTCAGTGAGTGACACACCCGAGACTTGACGGAGTTTTTGAGCCAGTGCTCGGTGCAATATCAATCCATTAAACGGAAGATGCTTGGGAATATACCAAACTTTCACCGTTTCACGTCCTCGCCCAATGCCATTAAGCGGCGTCAAAGGCCAAATCTTGGATAAGTCTTGTCTCTATTCTCGTCTTTTCATTCTTTACCATATTTGCTATATAATAACATCTTCTGTAGTTAAAAGTCATAACTTACTAGCCCCAACGAATCCCAAAACCTTTTGAGGGTAAATCCAACCATGTCTTCCTCAACTATTCTCTCCATTTCTGACCAAGAAAAGCTCATCCAGAAACTGGGTATCTTTAAGATCCATGGAAGAGACAAGCGTGGCCGTAGGGTTCTTCGCATTATTGGCAAATCCTACCCTGGTAAGCTTTTATCGTTTTTTAAATTTGGTTTGGCACTTGAATTTGGATGGTTTTGGTTTACTGATTTTGTTGTTGTTTCTATGTCGATTAGCTCGGCTTGTGGGTAGTGAGGCTTTGAAGGAATATTTGGAGGAGAAAATATTCCCTGAATTGGAGGAGAAATCATTCTCGGTTGTGTACGTGCACACCGGTGTTCAGAGAAGCGAGAATTTCCCCGGAATCACCGCTCTCCGATCAGTCTACGAGGCTATTCCGATGAACGTGAGGAGTAATCTGGAGGCTGTCTATTTTGTACATCCAGGTCTACAAGCCAGACTCTTTCTTGCCACCTTTGGTCGTCTTCTTTTCGGCGGAGGGTAAGATAACAAAACTGAAGTCACCTTTATCTTAACGAAACCAAAAACCATTCACGAATCTCTACTTTGCTCATCTTACCTTATATTCTGACAAAACTCTGTTTTTTGTTTCCTGTCTTGAACAGGTTGTATTCGAAGGTGAAGTACTTGAACAGGTTAGAGTTTTTATGGGATCATGTAAGGAGGAACGAGACAGAGATGCCGGAGTTTGTATATGAACATGACGATGAGTTAGAGTACCGTCCGATGACGACTGATTATGGGTTAGAAAGTGATCATCCAAGAGGGTATTGTGCATCTTCAGTGGACAATCCAGTTTCGATGTACTCAATGCGATGCATTGCGTAGGAATTTCTCTTGTCAGCTTGATGAGTTTCACAATGTACAAAAGAAAAACAGGGTCGAGAATAGGTTATATGGATTAGAGTATACCTTGTCTTGTTCTGTGTAGGAGTTTCCTGGGAGTTTCGTGTCTGATTTAGTACAAAACTACCAATTCTGCTTTTGGAATCTGAATCCAAATCTCCGAACCATTAAAGATTGTATATAACATCACAAATCCCAGTTGTATGTAACATCACAAATCCCAATCCTTTGAATCTGTTTAGAAACTTGAGTTGAAGACAGAAATTGGCTTATGCAATACTCCATTCCCTAATCACACATTACTAATTGAACCTTGGGAATCGAGGACAGAGACCATAAAGAGGATACTTCATTACCATAAAGAGGACACATTTTGAGCTGCAGAAGATCTGTACTCTTTATTATGAACTTATTCGGTACTCCTTTAATCTTATGAACTTATTCGGTACTCCTTTAATCTTAACTATCCAATACAATAAATTAGATGGTTGAGATTAGAAGGGACAGAGGGCACAAGTTAGATGGTACAGAAGATCTGCCCCCTCCCCATTTTGGGTATGCGGTCGAGTTTATGGAGTTATCTTTCCGATGTATTTAATGATCACAAACTTAATTGGTATAAAATACATATAGTCAATATTTTTATTTTTATTAAATTTTACATTTAAATAAATGAATAAAAATTTTAGCAATTTTTAATTAAAATTTAAATTTTTCGATAAGTATTTTTTAAGCATATTTTAATTGGATTAAATTGAGTTTAATTTTTAAAATATTTGTTTTTCATGATTAATGGTAATTAAACTAAAAATTATCAAATATTCTTGATAGATATTTTTAAGATATGATTTATTTTATCTGTGATCTTTTTAATTTTTTAAATAAAAATAAATGAACTATAATTTATGATTATATTAAGGAGGTGCTTGAATTTTTGAGTTTGGGAAGAAAGAAATGAGCAAAGAATGAAAACTCGCTTAGGACAATACTCCATATCCCAATATAGTATGTTCATTATAATTCTTATTATCATTTGCCTCGTCTAGGTCAAAATATGACTTTCATATTCAGTTCCGAATTAGTGGATGCCGCCAAGAAGAGTGACGATACCATACTCAAAAAGGAAGAAACTCATATGATAGAAGCAAATAGAACTTTTGCACATTTTCGTTAATCCATGAACAAGATATATATAGACCCGTAGACTCATGGAGCCATATATCTCGATGGAGTATGGTAAGGGCAGAAGAAAGTTCCAGAGGAGCGGTAAAATGCATAGAGATCGGAAAAAACATCAACGGCGAAAGCACTCTGTTAGGCTGAGATTGACATTGTGAGATGAAAGTTAGGGGAGCGAATAAAATTAAATACTCCAGTAGTCTTAGCCGCAAACGATGGATACCGAGTGAACCAAACATACCGTAAGTGTTATATAACACCATATTTAATCACAATTGTATTATGTATAATATGATTTTAGTTGCACAACTTAAAACTTAAAAATCCAGATAAATACAATCATACACACCAGAGCTCAGACAAATTACAAAGAGTTGCATTCACTTGCAGGGAAGTCCCATGTCAGGAAGGAAGAAGGATTCGGTGAAACCCATAGCGGTCTAGAATCTAAGCTGCGAGAAGAAGAAGGCAACGTTTCCAAACTCTCATCCTCCAACTTAAAAATGCCCATATCAGGTTCCCCATAACAGCTGTTCTCAGAGTAATCATCTGTGTAATAGATTCGATCTCCCAAACATCCTGAGAAATCCGAAGCTTGTAAAGACAAAGAACAGTTTTGCCCAATAAACAACATAGAATCACCCAAGGTCCTAACCCTCTCCCATTCTGATTCCCTCCAATTTAGCCTAAACACCACAAACGTTCTCGTTTTGTAGCCCAAATGCTCTGGAATCTCAGCTACATCGTCCAAATCCAAATCCATCTCCACATCGATGTATCTCGTAACAAGCAACAGTTCTTGTCCGGACCCGACCAAGTACTGCAAATCGCCGCCTAATTGCGGCGTCATAACGAGAAACGACACCGTAGGTGAATCACCGGACACATCACAAACGACTGTTTGACCGAACTTGTTCACCGCATAAAACAACCCGTTAAAGTACACAACATCTTCGCCATAACCAGGGACAGTTTCCAGAATTGCCCATGACTGGTCTCCGTGTTTACAGTAAGCTAATTCGTCGGAGTGAAGAATTGCCATAGCCGCGAAACGATTGCGTTTAGGGCTTGAAGATAACACCACTTTCTTAATGAACCAATCACGCATGTGCCTTAAACTCACCGTTTCAGGCCTTTCGCGGTCATTTAAACCTCCCACGGTCACGTACTCTCTCCCGACATTGGAGTAACTAAACGCGATGACGTTTGGGAAGGTTGAAACAGGAGGCAAATAAACCTTCTCGCGCGTGATTGGGTTCACGAGAACGATTGTGGGTGAATCGTCGAGGATCGTGAGCCAACCGTGAGAAGAACCGCAAAGGCGTTTGTTGTGAGAAGCTTCTGGAAGGTTCAGGAAATGGAATTTGCCTGAGGAGAGATTGTAGAGTGCTCGGCGAGATGGGTTCGGTTGCCTTTGGGGGAACATGAGCCATGGGAGCTGAGGCGGGAGGTGGTCAGGGCATTTGATGGTTGAGTACCGCCATGTACGGCACACACTGCGAAGGCGGATGTAATCGGCGTAGATTGTTAGGCGTTTGGCGATGGTTTCTACAATCTCCGGTGGGAGTTGCGTCCAGTCGACGTCCATTTTCGGTTGAACATTTAGCCTTTGTTTGGATGCTTCATGAAACAAGGGAAAGGAAAGGATTGCATTTCCCTCCCTTTTTCACCGAATTGGTGGGAAAGGGAGGGAAATACAAAATAAACATAAAAATGCCCACATTTCTCTTCCTTTCCTCTCATTTCTCTCCATTTTTTTTTGTCCAAACAATGGAAAGGAGGAAAAATTCCTTTCCTTTCCTTGCTGTTAGTGTCATTTTCTAATTTCTAACGCGGTCTCTTATGTCTTCAAAGACGTGTTTCATGGTGTTACGGCTAGCTGGCAAAGCCATGTCACCACCAGCCAAACCGTATATAAGCACACGCTTCCACTAAAATTCGCAGCAGAGCTATGCAGAACAAACCCACGAAGCGACCGCGGCAGCTCACCGAAGCTCCGGACTCACCACAACCGCATCTCTCGCCATATCCCCACCTGGACCAAGAGCAGGAATTTGCTGTCATGGTCGCTGCTCTTAGAAACGTAGTCTCCGGCGCTGCCACCCCTTCCCAAGACTCCAACTTTTACTTCCAGTCAGCAGTTTCCGCAGCCACCGGATACGGCGGTCCAGTGCTGCCAGCTTCTGATACGGATACGTGTAATTTGTGCAAGATCAAGGGTTGCTTAGGATGCAACTACTTTTTCACGCCAAAAGAACAATTAGAAGAAGACAACAAGAAGAAAGGAGCGGGAAAGCGAGGGAAGAATAAGAAGTTCAGGGGAGTGAGGCAAAGGCCGTGGGGGAAATGGGCGGCGGAGATCAGAGACCCTCGGCGGGCGACACGGGTGTGGCTGGGGACCTTTAACACTGGAGAGGAAGCCGCCAGAGCTTACGACAAGGCGGCTATAGAGTTCAGAGGACCGAGAGCCAAGCTCAACTTCCCATTTCCTGAAAACATTAACACTACAACTGCAACAACCAGTATGAGTAGTAGTAATACGGAGCAAGAAGAGCAGAAGAAGAGTGGCGAAACTAAAATGGAGGTACCAGCTCGAATGGAGAAAGAATTAGCTAATGAATTGCTTGCACAGGATGATGATTTTGATCAGTGGCTTATGATGATGGATTTTGGGGGAAGTTCGCCAGATTCTGCCTCCACTATTTGGAGTCAATATCAATAATATTCATAGCTGCCAAGTGAGTAGCAGTACTATTGTAGGATGATAAGTAGTAGATTTGAAGGGAATAATGTGTGAGTGATCAGTAGTCGTTTGTTATCCATCTTTCCTTCTCTTGTCGATCCGTTCTGTATTTTTAATTCAAGAACAGATCAATTACATTTCCATAAGGAATCAAATCCTACTTCTTCAATGAGAGAAGTTCATTATATATATATATATTGGTTTATATAATATATATATATAATGAGTGGGGAAATTGTTAGTTATGGCAGTTAAAGAGTGGGGAAATCAAAATATTACCTGATATGGTAAGGGTAGGAAAGTGGGACTGGGGTCCAGATATGCTTGCTACTAGCTCATTCCTTACAGACAAATTGACTGCCGCATCTCTCAATGACGCGCTTTTTGTTTTACTTTTATCAAAAGACAAGCCAATGGCAATCATGCATGTTTAACATGTTAACGAAAGATAATTTATTAGAGAATCTGATTAAATCCAAATAATTAGCTTGAGTTATTGTTAACAAAGAGTCAAAAATAGCTTTTTCGGGAAGCTGTTTTTATCTTTTAAAATTTGCGTCAATTTTTACGCAAAGAAAGCGTCTCTTC
>JAOQMR010000006.1:674964-689245 GCA_027563865.1 Erythroxylum pelleterianum | reverse complement strand
ATCCCTGTGGACACGACTCGGTTCTTACCGATTTATTACTCACTTCGACAACCGTGCACTTGCGGTTCACGAACACTAAGCAAAAGTGTCTCATCATTTCTATAAATATTGCAGTTCATTTTATCATTTGATATTCTAATACATATTTAATGTTTCTATACCTTTCAATATAGTATTTATCGAAAATATTAAAAATGTGCACCAACTAAAAAAAATGTGGGGAAGTATGATATAGTCGTTTTTCAAAGTCTCTATTGAGTTTAATGTAATTAAATATTTTTATAATTTGCAAATTAATTGAATACATCTTTTAAATTTTTAGTTATTGAATTATTATTTTTATCAATTCAATCAATTTAATTGCAAAGCAAGAAAAACATTCAAACTCATATCAAATTATATTTGGACGTATTGTAACCAATGATTAAAAATTTTAACTAACTTGACAGGTTTGATTTTTAACTTTTTAGTTCGAATTATTTTAATAGATTTTATTATTAAAAATTAGTTAATTTATTTATTAGTCAGTCAATTTTAGTAATTTAATAAGCTATTATAAAATAAAATAAATCAATTAATTTAATCTAAAATCACTTTTTCAATTAAAACTTCAAAATTTCTATAAATAAGGATAATTTCTTTTGATCATATTTCAAATTATATACTTTTATTTAATCTTCAACGGTTGTGTAACCGCTTAATATTAGTTGTACCGTTCAAATCTTAAACCTCTTATTCTAGTGGTTCACTTTTCAAAATGTTGATTCTAACAATCAAAATATATCATATAAAGAAAATAAATTTAAATTTCGTAAATACAATGCAAGATAAATTAAACCTTTTTCTATATTAATTTAATAGAATAATCTATTAAAATAGATTTTTATTTTATTAAATTTAAATTTTAAAATTGTAACGACACGTGTACAACCGGCCATACATATCAATTATAATAATCAATGCTCAAATCTTTCTTATCTATGACATAAAATCAATAACATGAAGGTTTTTCATCAATGCACAAGTTGTATACATGATTGAATAGTACAATTGAAAATCATTATTGCACGAGAGACCGCATGCATAAAAAGTGAGAATGGGACTGAAGGATTAATTAAGAGCCTCTTAAGCCCTAATCATTGATGGTTGGCAGCACAAATGAGATTGTTTTAATTTAATAAAAAAAAGTAGGCCTTCTCATATTTAGAAGACTGGGTGAAATCTTTTGTTTTGATTATAGTACTATAATTATCTTCTATTAAATTTTATTCACACATTTATGTAAATCTTATATAAATATATAGATAAGATTTAATAAAACAAAGGATTTGATGTATTAAAAGATTGAGGGTTTGAGAGTGGAGTCAAGTTTATAATTTTATTTACTTGTGTAATTTGTGAATTATATAAACTATTTTGTATATTCTATTCTTATTCACTCGTAAAGTGTTAGTTATACATTTGAGAAAATCAATATTGATCTTATTGTTATAAAAAAATGGTTGATTATATCAAATTTTGATAATTTAAATATTTATTACTTCAAATTTTAATTATTATTTACCTATTTAAAATTATATTTTTATATTACTTGTACTCTTCAATATCAATTTTTAGTAAAAAACTAATGTAAAGTAACAAAATTACTCTTATATTATTTGTTTTATGTGGTATAAATAAGCGAAGTATTATATCACACCCTTTAAAGGTGTGCTTGAGTTGGTAGAGTTGAGAGGTATGGGGCTAAAAGGTTTTATGTTCGATTTCTCCTACCTATGCTCTCTCAATCGAGCCTGTAGTGCAGGACTTGTCTAGTACGAAATACTCGATTAGCGTAATTTGCAGATTATTGCGTCAATTCGAAGGTTTATTCAGTACGCATCTAAATGATGGCGATTGTAGGTTTATTCATTTTTAAAAAAGTGTTATATCATGTAACATTTAAATACATTATTGAACAACGATTCATCATTTTTTGTTAAGTTCTTAAATAGAGAAGTATCCTTTCTTGGCATAAAATTTTTCTTGTGATATTTGTTTGATTTATTTATTTACTTGTCTTCTTTTTTACTTGTGAATTTATTTATTTATTATTTATTTAATTATTTACCTTGTTCTATATTTATTGAATGATTTATTTTATTACTTAATTTATAATTTTATTAAAACGTTTTTATTTATTTTTATTTTATTAGTATTACTATCTTTATGTTATTTTATTTTTGTTTTATTTTTAATTACTATTAGTTTAACATATATATACTTTTTTCTTTTAATTTCTTATTTTATATAGGTTTATCCGAAATAGTCTTTCTACCTGTTATGGGTAAAATTGAGTATTATTGGATCTTTACATACTCTAAATATTAGAGAAATTTTTACTTAATTAATTTTGTAGTCTTAAATAGAGATCGGATTATCCAAAAAAAAATTAATAAAGTAAATAATAATTTAAAAATGTGAAAAGAAGCTGAAATCAGTTCGTGTAATTTATCGTGTAAATAAAGCTTTATTAGTCAAAAAATTATCGAATGATAGAACCAATAGGTTGACATTAATGGTTAGTGACTTAAAAGTGATCAGGATTCCAACTTGCACTAATTAGCACCGGTGTCATTCATCTCACGCGGTTGACAAAACTTGCTGTTGTCGTCAATCAACATTTTGTCTGCCACTCTTTTTTTGTACAGGATTTATTTTGTCAAGATCGCTTGGCTCCCCACAAATACAATACCAAGAAGATCATCATTCTTCTAGCTCATGCCAATATTGATTGCCTCTATCCGGTGATAATTTCAAGTGAAAACAAAAGGTCTAAACCATTCTTACTGAAGTTTTTATAAATGTGTACGAGTCTCACGTAAATGTGTGGATGAAATAAGTTAGAATAGCACTGAAATAGCAAAAATAGAATAAATAATCTGGTCCCTTTAAACTTTAGAGTAACTATTTAAACTTTAGAGTAAAATAGAAAAGTTCATTTAGATTTAAATTTTATTTATTAATTCGTTTTAATTACATAGAGCAGCTGCTTTGGAAAGATACGAAGAAAATGATGCATACGGTATGACCCTTTTTAGACTTTTACAAAATGAGAAGTCTTGTGCATTAAATATGTTGACTTTGTTTCATTTGAAAACTTTAATTAATGTTAGTTAAAGAAAATATTTTATAATTTATACTATTCATTTTTAATTATAAGTTTTCATTTTTCACGGCATAGAATTTCCATTTGTAAAGATATTATTAAACTTTTTTAATAATGTTCAACAATTAAATTTAAAATGTGCTAATCAAAGAATTGAAATGAAAATCACATTATGATGAAGAATTAAATAACTATAGAGGCGAAATTTATTTTTAAGTTTAACGGTGGCTGCATCATGAGACTTTTATTAATTATTAAAAATAAATAAAATATAATTTAGGTAGCTTTTTTATTTAATACGAATTAATAATATATATATAATTTTATAATTTGATATTTTTATTTTAGTATTTTTATTTTAAAAATAATTTAATTATCATGCAAACTTTTTATTACATTTTATTATCTATTATTATGAAAAATTTAACAAAATATAACAAAAATTTTGTATAATAACTAAACAATTTATAAAGAAGTACATGATACTTTTCAAAATATAAAAATTGAAACAAAAAAGATTAAAATACATAAAATTCGGTCTAATTAACTTAAAAATTAAAATTTTATTGTTTTTTTTTTTTGACAAAACATAACTTCAATAAATCAAAAATTTTATTGTTTATAATATTGTCGATTAATTATGGGTATCTTATCTACCCATCACCCGACTTTAAACCTTCTTTCCATAACAACGTTCTTGCCCTTGGAAAGTTTTGCAAGCACAAGTCAACCGGCAGGTGCAGCACAATCGTAGGAATTAAATCTTCACATTCAAAGTTTAAGCTACTTTGTTGAATTGAATATGCAAAACTTAGACTAGGTGACCGACTCCGAGAGAAGAACTCCGCACTGCCAGAGCAAAAGGATGTTGACACTCGATAGCGTTTCTGTCCCTTTGACCACCACCAACAAGCATGATTGGCATTTTCTTTTGGCATAAAGCAGAACATTCCAATACCAATGGTTATAACTTTTTCAAGCCTCAGTAACGTGGGAGAGCTGATCGCTGGAGCCTCTCATGGTTCACCAATCATGAAAAAATAGTGGATTCTCCATGCATCGAGCTGTGCACAAACAGGCAAAACTCTACTCTACTACAAGTACCTTTCATGCCAACATTGCTCTTCGAATTTCGTCTTTCTTATGGATCGAACTTACTTTTCAGATAAGGAATTGTACCTTATAATTGAACTTTTGTCCATCTTATACAATGGCTGGGAATGACAAAGTTTCATACTTGGTCTTTTAGCGATCCCGAATTCAAGTAGCTAATTGGTTAATCAATAATAAGCTAAACTTGTTCTTTAGTAGTGGTCTAAGTAGTATATTAAGAATGGTTATCAGCCCTCTCTTGCTAAATCTAGCTGCTGATGCTTCAGGAGTGCGCTTTTAATTTGAGAGAATAATTTTTCTTGTTTTTTTTAATTTTAGTATTTGCTTTTTAGCTTTCCCATGTACAAAAAAAAAGTAGCATATCAAAATTTATAATAAAATATAATTTGAATTATAATGTTTTAAAGCGATCAAATTAAATTTGACATTTGCAAAATATTCAAATAGATGTCGAAGATTTAAATGAGATTAATTTTTTATCAATTAAATATCACACCAATACGGACACGATATTATTTTTATATTTAAAAAAATATTCTCCATTATCACATAATTAGTTTTAAAAATGACTAGAAAATGGGCTCCACCATTTTCAAAATTTTATAAAAATGTGTTTCATTACCATATGACAAGGGATATTCGCTGTCAAATAACCAGAAACTAAATCTCAATTGCTACGTAATAGTGAGATCTCATCTTTGTTTTTAAAAAATAATGTCACGATAGCATTGATATGATATTTAATTAATAGGAAATTAAATCTCACTTGCTATGTTAATTTTTTTTACCCACTTAAAGTTTGTATTGAATGTTTTGAAAATGTTGACGTTTAATTTGAGTGTTTCAAAACGTTATATTATGCTTTGTATTATGTTATAAACATTGATATTTAAAATATAATTTAAGCCTAAATTTGAATCCCACTTGAATAATCACTTAAATTAAGCTTAAAATTATTAATTTTTTTAAATAATTTATATAAAATATATAATTAATTAATACTTGATTATAAATTATGAGTTCAAAATTTTTGGTTTTGCTTTAAACGCTTGAGTGATTACTTAAATTGAGAATAACATTTAATTTTAAATTACTGATTTATTTAAAATATATAATTTATAAAATATTAATAAATACCTAAAAATATATCTCATATTAGGAGGATTTTCTGATGTTTACCTTCACACCATGAAAAGTTCATTAATTACTAGCTACAGCCTACAGGTGCAATCTACTGTCCCCACTCATTCTAAACTTCCTGAAAAGAAGACAAAAGTCTCACAGATAGGAATAAAAGTTGACTCTTGAAGTTGCACGAAGTGAAGGGAACAAAGCGTATGAACTTTTACAAAAGCTTAGATTTAAAAACTGTAAGGGAAAAAAGAGTTTTCTGTGCTCTCATGTCAACGTTTGGATAGTCCCCTTGTTTCTGTAACCTATAAAATTGGAAATATTTAACTGATATAAGACTAATGTTCTTGTTTTGAAGTTCTTAGTTAAATAATTTTTTTTATAGTTTCTGTCAATCTTTACCTTAAGTTGCATGCCTACCGAGTAGAAGACCAGAGTGACACAACTTGGTATGAATTGGACACTTGACCCTGGTAAGAACCTAGTTTTAGTTTCATGCAACGAGACCCTGAGGAAAAGGTTTCGTGGGCGTTATTACATTTACGTATTACACCAGTAGCCTGGCATTATATTGGTGACTAGCATTTATGCTCGTTACCAGAGTTACTATTCTTGAAATTTTGACTGTCCAATGATTAATCATGCTCTGACAAGAACCCCACTGCTCTGGTACTCTGTATCTGAAAGAGAGACGAAGTAGGAGAGAAGAGCGGGTATATAAAGTCGATATCGGCCCTCTGCAACTTCTACGCGGGTGAGTATGGATATCTTCTGTGTCTGATACGTTTCCAACTTTTCAAAATCTTAAGGAAAGTAAATGGGTATGGTGGTGGGTAGATTTGGAGCAATAAATGTTTGGAGTATGTAGGACGGATGTCGTTGGTACGCACGTTTATGCAATAAGTGTTGTTGTGGAAGTTTGTTCTTTAACATAAAATACTGTTAACAGTGATAAGAGATGGCTTTCAATATTCCAGGATGGCATAACATAGCGCTGCAATAGAAACAGTCACGGGGAATATATAAAGTTTGACCAAAAGTGCAATTTCGCATTAGAGTTATTTTTAGAATAAGTGTTTAATTTTTGAGCTTTTTTAATTTTATATCTAAGCTTTTAATTCATTTTTAAAACTTTAACAATTCAATTCAAAATATTAATTTTATTAATGTGATTAATAAATATACATTTACGATATATTTAGTGAATATATCGTATAATCAAAAATAACATTTTGACTTAATTTATATAAGTTTCAAAATATTAGTAACTAAATTAAATTTTTCAAAAAGTTTAGTACTAAATTGAAAATTCTTTAAATAAAATTAGAAATAATTATTAAAATTTACTTATATATTTGTAAATATTAAAACATAAAGTACCCGGTATTTATTATATAAAGAATTTGTTTTTATTTGAGTAAGTTAAATTTAAGTTAGATAATTATAATGTTATACTAATTAAGTTGACAAAATAATTAGTAAAAGAAAAAGATTTATTTAAATATTTTTTAAAAAATTAAAGTACATTTTAAACCTTTGACTATATTAGTTTAGAGATGTGGGAGTGATGAGAGTGACGTATCAATCTACAAGCCATCGACAAAAGGGAAGGTTTTACTCTTTTATCATCTCTTTTCCCTCTCTGCTCGCTTGTTCTGTGTAATCCGAGACAAGACATGTATCACAACATCGATTTTTTTTTTAAATTGAGTGCACAATTTAGAGAGTTTTAAAAATACGTAATTTTATATTTAATTAATATAAATATACTTTCAAAAAATACAAGAAAATTTTTAAAAAATTAATTAAAAGAAACCATTTGACAAATACTTAAATAAATAATTGTATGACATATGAAAATAAAATTAAACTCAAAATAAAAATTAAGAATAAATAAATAGACAAGTTCAAAAGAAATGGTATGGGCTAACCAGAAGGTCATGAACTCTAATAGTTGAAATAGTCTTTTGTAAAATACAAAGGAAAAATTGTGTTGAATTGATGGCTTTCCTCTCTGTCTACGACTACCTTGATTTGGAAATTTATTAATGAAATGAAATATAATGTGATATTATTCTATCATTTAATAAGAGAGTTTATAATAGAATATAATAGAATGAGATAAAAAAAGTAGCATTTTATATTATGTCTTATTCTATTATAAACAGTAAAAATGAAAAACCTTTTCATCCATCTCAAACAACAATTTTCTAATATTACATTAATCTATGTGTTACAGTTTGATCTAATTATAAGATATGAGACTTGAATCTTATATTGGTTAAATACAAAATTGATATGGAATTTATAAGGACTTTGGGCTCTCTACCCTCATAAGCTAACTTTTGGGATATGACTCTCATAAAATTCTTATCAATTGGTATCAGAGTCAGTCTTGGAGTGGCGGTCCATGGAATGGTAGCCTGGGAGTACCAGCCGTAACCAACGTGGCCGTGACCAACAAGGATTTCATAGTGGTGACCTGAAAGTGTCAGTCGTGACCAACATGACCGTGACCAATGAGGACATTAGTTCTTATGGAGGGACGAATGTTACGATTTGATCTAATTGCAAGGTATGGGACTTGAATCTCATATTGATTAAATACAAAATTGATATGAAATTTATAAAGACTTTAAGCTCTCTATCCTCATAAGCTAACTTTTGAAGTGTGGCTCTCTTAAAACCCTTATCACTATATTTCATTATTTTATAAATCATTCAATTTTATTATATTCCATTAAAAATCTTACCTTCAGTCAAGAAGGAGCTTGAGTATCGAAGATTGCCTTGCAATTTTTTAAAAAAATAAGTAAAAAATAAAACAAATAAATAAATCAAATGACAATAGAAAGTATGGGATAAAAAAAGGTAAGGGTTAGTGACATGACATGATGAGATAAGATTGAGATTGACCCAAGTTATCACCTTTTAATGGTATTACATTTAACTTAGGTCAAAATAACATGTTTTGAATTTTTCAATACTTATCGTGGACTTGTGAGGAAGAGGAATGTACCTAGGATTCCTCACCTCACAACATTAGTGCTTTTAGTCGTAGGACCCATCAAAGTATAGGCTGGCTTCTTTATAACTCACCGGCTCACCCTTAGTGGATCATCACACTTATCTTTTCTAATTTTGGATGATATTTTGAATAAACAATACAATAAAAATTTAAAATTAAAATAAAATATAAAATTAAAACAAAAGATATTAAACTACATGTCTCACTCTATTTAATCATTTATTTTATGTTAGAATTCATTACACAACTAGTGTAATCCTATAAATATTAAATAAAATTTAAAATTCATGTATTTTATAAATCATTTGTAATTATTATTCTTTAAATATATATTATGTAAATTATTGAAAATAATAATTTATAAATTATAGTAAAGAATCTATTTAATAAATTTATAATTTATAATTAAATGGCCTATTCAATAGGGGCAGAACATATGAAAATTATTTGTCGTTTAATAAATTATAGAAAAATCTTTAATTTGCAAAATTTTCTTATGATTTTTAATTTTCTAAAAAATTATTTTATTATATGACGATTAAATAATAATAATAAAATGTATGTATTGTAAATATTACAGTTAAATATTATTTATATGATAATTTAACGAACTCTTAAACTCGAGTTTGATATATTTAATTAGTCAATGTATTTATATTTTCTTTCTTATATTTATAAAAATTAAAAAATTAAAATTTTATATACTACATGAAAAGTCTATATGTTATCCTTACTTTGTTAAAATTCTCTTCTTTTGTCATTATTAGGCTAGGGAAAAAATTAACAGACCAAATTGACTTACTAGGCCTAACTAGCTTGTGGGATAAAAGGGGTTGTGTTGTGTGCTCTTTTCGTCAGAAACGAGGAGGTGCAAAAGGAACCATGAAACGGAAGAAAGGAGTTAGTCGTAAAAGGATAGGGTTTGGTCTGCTATGGTCTGGCTTTTTCATTACTATTAACGAGGAGAAGTGAAAGAATAAATCATGATGAGAGGTTTGATCCTTCAAAAAATATGCCCTATCTCTCTTTCTAGTCTCTTTTCACTCACTTTTTCCCTAACCATCCCTTTCAATTAATTACACCCACCACCTCTCTCTCTCATATTTACTCTTTCCACCATCTTCAATCTTAAATAGACCCTATCTGCCTCCATCTTCTTTGTGCATTGCTTTAGTTGCTAAACCTTCATTTCACTTGGTACGATCCAGGACTGTCCGTTTCTCATATGGGTTTTGCAAAGGGTTTCTCACAGAGTTTATTGGCATTCTGTCCACCTCCCAATCATCAAACTCTTATTTCTCAATTCATTTTGGAGGTGGATATACTGCCAACTGAGCTCTGTTGGTCTCTCTCTTTGTAAAACCCTCGTGATGTACCATACTGCTCGTTCTTTCTTCTCTTTAAAGAGAGGTTATCATCAAGGTAAAGGCTATAAAGAAACCTGCACACCCCCATGATTCTATATCTTGTTTCTAGTAAAAGTTTCTACCCTTATTCGCCATGTTAATGATGAGACTAACTTTACTGTCTGAACTTTCCTGAGTAGGGAAAAGAAAGACGGAAAATTTAAAAAGTTTCTTCTTTTCTTGTTTATATTTCAGGTTTCCTGCAAAAATCAGCTTACTCTTATAGTTCATGGGCTTAATTTCAGTTTTTTCTGATCCTTTTTCGCCTTCCAAACCTTAAAACTTAGTTCATGTGTATGTGTGAAGAGGAAAGTAAGATCTTAGTAAGCCCTAACTTATCATTAAGCAGAAGGAACTGGTTTGTTCATGAACATGTATGGCATGAAACAGATTTAGGGTTTCACGAGTTCCTACTTTGTATGGCCTTTAAATCTTATGACAAATCTTGTACTTGACGATGATGAACTTATTCAGTTCTCGCTATGGATTGGCTTTAGATGATGAATTGCAGGCTGTGAATCTATATCGGGTATAATCATATACTCTCATATCACAATCAAAAAGTGGAGATTTCAAATGTTCATGGTTTCATCATGCACGTGATAAATCATACATCCATTTAAGTTTCTGCTCTTTTTTTAAGTAGAGGGCAAGCTTGGTTTCGTGTGGACACTATTACTTAATACGTTTTTTCTTTACTTCTTCCCAACTACATACGTAGGCTCATGATTGAAACACTGACAAATGCCTTTACAAGTGACGGGAAAGAACAATAGCACGCACCGCTCTCCCTGTTTTTAATGCTTGGGGTCACATCCAATCTTGGCCGCCTGTGGGTGCCTGTGTCCATGTCGTGGCATTATCATAAATTCACAGTCAGAAGTTTTGGTTGGTTGTTCGAAGATGGCACAGGTTCGCTAGGAGTCGGAGTGGTTAGGTTTGTTGCTTGTGTCAGACAGACCTCAATGGTTTCTACTCACAAAGTTGCTTTTTCTATGTTTTGTAGTTGAAAGTAGGGTTGGAATTTCGACCCTTACCCTACTTGAGTTAATTAGATTTGGATTTAGTTTAAGTAGATTTGATTCGGATTTATGAGGGTTGGTCGGTTAGAGTTTTGAGTATTTAATTTGAACAATTAACTTTAAATTCAATTTGTCTTTGCATTATGTATGATGTTGTTGAAATTAGGGTTGGAATTTTGATACGATCTCAAGTTTACTGTTCGAAATTATGAGTTAAAGTTAGACTTTTACCATTTAATTCGAGTTCAATTGAACTTTTAATGGGATTATCATTGCCATTATATATTGTAGTTGAAAGTAGGGTTGGAATTTTGACCCTTACAACCAAAGTTTAATGCTTGAAGTTCAAGTTCATTGGGATTAAGAAAAAGGATGGCTTGGGGTAAAACAATCATTAAAAGATTGAACCAACAAACTAAAAATCTTGAATAGACTAATATTTTAATTCTATTTTTGATTTTTCAGATTTATTTTAATAATTTTGGAAATATTAATAATTTAATTAATTTTTATTAATATAATAAATAAAAATAAATAAAATTTTATTTAATGATATAATTTAAACTTAAATTATTTTATATTTAATATGTATTATATTTTAGATAATTTTTGGTCATATGTTCAATTTTTAAAACTGGGTTAAAATGATATTGTTTTGTTTAATAAATAAAAATAAATAATTAAAATAATATTAACCAAATTTTAAATTTGACTATATCATAATTAGACTATTATAACTAATTTAAAATTTAAATCAAGTCAAGTACTAATCATTTTTTAGCCTTTGTTTGGATCCTTACTTGCATAAGGGAAAGGAAAGTAAATATTGAGAGAAAAAGAGAAGAAAAGAATGTAAGAGAAATATGATTTCCTTTCTCTTGTTTGTTTTTCTAATTTATCAAAGGAGGAAATTGAATGGAAGAGAATTTTGTGAGATCTTTATGTCATTAATAAGGATACAATGATAATTTACTTATATTAGGCTTATCTTGTCTTGAATTTTCCCTCCTTTTCTACCAATTTGGTGGGAAATACATTTGGTTCAAATTTCTCTCATATTCATCTCTATTCTCTCCCTTTCTCTTTGTTCATTTTTGTCCAAACAATGGAAACCAAGAGAAATGCAATTCCCTTCCTTTCTTTTCTCTTGCTTTCCTTCAATCCAAACAAAGGCTTAATTAGTGCTAAACAAAGTCGTAGCATTTTACATTTTGTTTTTTTAGTTAAAGCATAGGTTTACTTGTAATTTAACTCAATATGGAGACCAAGTTTGTAATATAAGTAACTGCTTTAATACTATATATAAACATGTAAATCATGAATAACAAAGTAGCGAGTGATATTGGTTTTCTACACAGTATCAAGAAAGAGTTTGGTGAAATTTCTTTTACCCTATAACCATTTTCTTCTTGACTTCAACATCAATGGCTGAAGATATGAGAGAACCAAATCCAATGCAACTTCACAGATCTGATCACCCAAAAATGATTTTGGTCACTAGTTAACTAAATGGAAACAATTATCTATCGTGGAACATAGCCATGAAAATAGCATTAGGAGCTAAGCTAAAGCTTAGCTTTATCAATGGAAGATATGAGAAGCCACAAGATGAATTGCCAAATTTTGAGCATTAGTGAAAAGTGGATTGCTTGGTGACTTTGTGGATCTTAAATTCAACTTCGAAAGATATTGTTAAAGCTTTCTTGTACACAACTTTAGCAAAGGAATTATGGAAAGAATTGGAGGAAAGATATGGAGAATGTAATGGTCCATTGCTATACCAGATTCAACGAAAGATAAGTTTAATGTCTTAGGGAAATTTATCTGTAGCTAACTATTTTACAAAATTGAAGTTATTGGATGAACTAACATGCTTAAAGCCACTTCCTCAATGTAAATGTGGAGTAGGGAAACACGTTGCTAAATTTGAATGTAAAAATGAGTTAATTCAGTTTCTGTTGAGATTGGATGAGATTTACAATAGTGTGAGAAATCAAATTTTGATTATGAATCCATTGCTTAGTGTAAATAAAGCATATTCAATATGTTGGGAAACAGAAAGAAGTAAGCATCAATTTCACAGATGCAATAGAAAACGCAATGATGATCAAATCACAAGGAAACAAAAAAGAAGGAAAGGGTGTAGGAAAATCAGCGGCAATGAGAAAAGAATCAATTGATAAATCAAAATTACACTGTGATTATTGTAACATGGACAGACATACGAAGGAAACTTGTTTTAAAATTTATGGCTATCCAGAATAGTTGAAGGATTCGAAGGAAAAGAAGAACAAAGAAGACAAGAAGATGTATGTGAATCTAGTTAACGAAACAGATGAAATACATGGAACATTTTTGGATTGAAACTGGAAATCAAATGTTTCATTTATGATAGAAGAGGAGATTGACAAGTTCTTCAAAGGGAAAGGAAAAGTGGGGGCTGAACATGCTATGAATTTCTCACATTTTGATGATTTTGAAAGTATGACTCTCAACCATATTCTTAGTTCACTTGAGCTACTATAGTTTGGTTCTTAGATAGTTGACACAGGAGCCTCAAACCACATGTTTGTAAACTTGAAATTGATGAAAGACTCAACTGTCGTGACTAATTTTACACATGTTCATTTACCAGATGGATCCATTAAGCTTGTTCATCACATAGGTGATGTTAAGTTAAATGAACGAATAACCTTAACTGATTGCTTACACATTCCTTCTTTCAAATTCAATCTCTTATTTGTCAATAAACTCACCATTACAGCCCACGTGAAATTTAACTCCCAACCTTTTTTTTACATTTCCACACACACCACCAATATATCCTTATTTTACATCGTCACACTTATATCTTACATACATGTCATTTTTGGCAAATATGTCAACTATTAAGGAACCAAGCTCATATTCTCAAGCTAGAACAGATGAACATTGGTAGAGAGCGATGAAGGATGAGTTGGAAGCCTTAGAAAAAAATCAAATCTGGGAGTTAACTAATTTACCTCTTAACAAGCGAGCAATAAACTATAAGTGGGCATACAGAGTTAAATACAAGAATGATAGTACTATGGATAGATCTAAGGCTCGTTTAGTAGCAAAAGGTTTTCATCAAGTTAAAGGGAAAGATTACTATGACAGTTTTTCACCTGTTGCTAAGGTAGTGACGATAAGAACATTTCTTGCTATGGCAACTGTTAGCGATCTAGAAGGGGGGGTTGAATAGATCCTTAATCTTTTTCTAATTTTCTACAACAAAATCAAAAGTTAAATTCACACAAAAATAATTTAAATAAATTTAAATAAACAGAGTAGGGAAGAAGGGCAAACACTGTTTTTATAGAGGTTCAGTGCTAAGACTGTAGGAAAATCCCGGGAGGTACATCACATGTACCAGGTGCGGAAAACAAAAATTTTTG
This sequence comes from Erythroxylum pelleterianum, assembly GCA_027563865.1. Lineage (NCBI taxonomy): Eukaryota > Viridiplantae > Streptophyta > Magnoliopsida > Malpighiales > Erythroxylaceae > Erythroxylum > Erythroxylum pelleterianum. The sequence continues at coordinate 674,981 of JAOQMR010000006.1, read as the reverse complement.
TTACCGGGACCTTCCCG
>JAOQMR010000006.1:646623-658712 GCA_027563865.1 Erythroxylum pelleterianum | reverse complement strand
TGATCAGGGGAATGCTCATGAAACTTTTCTTCTATGTCAACAAGTTCGTCATTAGTGAACTCGACATTAAACGTATCATTAATTTGAAAAGTAATAAAATTAAATTTTTTTGAAGTTAAAGAGTTATATGCTTTTATTTGAAATTAAATATTTTTTGGTAGTTAGAATTATATGCGTTTATTTGATATTAAAGTGATTTAAATATTGTGTAGAAGTTGGTTGGAATTAAATGTTCTTATGAGGTTGGAATTATCTCCTTGGAAGTTTTGAGATGTAAAAAGTCAATATTAAAAAAGGATAAAATTTTCCGGTGATTAAAGAATAGCATTTGTGTTTCTTTTGATTAGGGAAGTGTTTTAAGGAACAGACGTGTATAACACATTATAAATTTTTTTAAAAGATGGCCAGTTCCATAGTTGGCTTTACTATTTTATTTTCAAAACATAAGGTCGATTTGGAAACTTAGGTCTTCCTTAGTTTTGTTAATTAAAACAGCTAGGATATTTAAATTAGGTGAACATATTCCCTTATTCAACATTTATGATTTTGTTATCGTAAAAAATTATCGTAAAAGTAAACTTAAGTGAATAATATAAAAAATCTTAATTCTCATAAAATTAAAATGAGAAAATAATTACATGAACATTGATTAAATTTAAAATTTTTTAATCTATCATCAATGTTGAAGAAAACTAATTAATTGATTTCAAATTTTAGTGCTTAGTATATGTTTCACAATTCTATACTTACAAATGATAGAAAACTATTCAATTCGTAATGTTATACTCGTGTAATTATTATTGATATGCATTAACAAAATATTTATTTTATTAATAATTAAATAAAAATTTAAAATATGTTTTCAATAATTCAAAAATAAGATTAAATTTGGAGGAATATTTTGTGCCTAATTTGGTTTTCTAAAATAAAAATAAACACTTGAAATTGATTTTCACAGTAAATAGAATTTAGATACTAGTTTTTTTAGTTTAAAAATACTGTTAACAAATTTATTTTCAAAACGATTAATAAATATTAATTTTTTGGTTTTGAAAATATTTTAAACTAATATAATTTTTATTAAAGCAATTTAAATTTTAAGCTGTTAAACAAATAAAAAAAATTTTCCTTAAGCAATTTGAACTTGATACTTGTTAAACAAGTATAAACTTTTAACATTATGTTTTCTAAAATAAAAATTAAACATCTAAAATTACTTTTCATAGAAAATAAAAATTAAGATGATAATTTTTAAATTTAAAATATTGTTAACAAATTTATTATCAAAAATTAAAAATAATGATTTTCAGTATTGAAAATATTTTTAACTAAATATAATTTATATTTAAAACAATTTGAATTTAAGCTATTTGTTAAATGGATAAAAATTCTTGCCTAAACAATATGAACTCGAAAATATTTGTTAAACAGATAAACTTTTAAACATTTGGCAATTTAAATCTGAAGATTAAAATTTTTATTACAATTAGTATTATAATATATTTATGATTAAAAAATCAATTTATGATGAGAAATTAGGAAAAAACTGAAGTATTCGAAACCAAAAAAAAATCCAAGTCAAGTAATAAACAATCTCCCTTATTTATCGAAGTTAAAAAATGAAAATCAGGCGATAACATGTTGACATATTTTTGATTTTGAATTATAAATATATAATTGAGTTCAACTTTTTGATGTAGAAATCTCTAAAATAATTGAAACAAATAAAGATTGTTTACGAAAATTCTTGCTCCCCCTCTACATGATTCAAATTATTCGATGTACAAAATAATCAGAATTCGTGTTTTTAACAACTTTTGCAGTATTCCAACAAAGCTTTTAACAGAGGAAGGGCTAACGGCTGCTAAGGGCCGTTCTTTACCTTTCTATGTTAGGTCGCTGCCCTCCACCAAGATATATTGCCTGCATTCGAAATTTGGGTTTCGCCAAGGGACGAACAAAAGATGTGTAATAATATTATTAATAAAAATAATTAGAGTTTCAAATATTAATAAAACAGGAGGTCTAATTAATATATTACACATCAAGTAATAATTTTATTTTTCATTTCGCTCAGTAGTTTTGCAGATCATATTAATACTCGAATTTTAAAAATTAATTACTTTTTCTGATTGCAGATTAAAAGCATTGTAAATTATAGTTTTTACAGGCAATTATATTTTTACTATTTTCTCTAAACATTATTATAGAAATTTATTTGTTTAAGTTATTTTTTAAATTATAATTTTCACTTCTAAAATATATTCGCCTTTTCTTTTCCCTTTTGAAAATTCAAAATTTTAGTTGGAGAAATTTTAGCCACGATCAATTATCTAAATTACATTAAAATTTTAATTTTTTAAACTTGCAATTACATTCAAAAGACAAGTTTGCAACGCTAAAAGTATAAATGATTTGTTTTAGAAATTTTAACAATACTTTAGCTCTTCCCTCAAAAAAAAAAAACAATACTTTAGCTCTGACAATTTTTATTTTAGAAAATTTAGAAATACTTTAAAAGTGTCACTTTGCTTATGTTTTGGAAATTTAACAACACATTAAGAATTAAGAAAGCTATAAATTTCTTTTTATTTTTATATTTAGGACCTATTTTATAATTTTAAGAATATTCCATATTAAATAATAAAAATGTTAAAGAGCATTTATGTCTTTCTTTTTATATTATTTATACATTTATAAATTCTTTTATGCTATTTTAATGTTTCTTATACTTTTCAAACATTTTCAAACTTGACATAAGACAACTTCTCTAAGAAATTAAATTAAACAGAAGCATAAAAGGTTTACGAAAGTTTGGTCCTTAAAATCTCTAATTTGTTGACTAACTAAAAAACCGTAGTGATACTAAAGTATTCTAAAGACTAATTTTCGAATACCAGTCACATATATATTTATGTTGTTTTATAATTTATTGTGGAAACAGAAAACAAACTTCTTTTTTCTTCCTTAGTACAAGTAAAGTTGGTATTTGAAGAAAATCTTCTCTTTAATTCACAAAATAACCATTTTTCATTCCGAAAATGAAAAGTAATATTTAAAACATATTAATAAAAATATAAGAAGATAAGTTATTAACAAATAAAAAAAATCTACATGGTTGAAACTAATGCCAAAAACTAAATATTTGATGCAAAATTCAGTCTTTTTATTCTAATACTTAATTTGAAATATTAAGTTCAGAAAGTTTTCACTAAGAATTTCATTATTTCTCAATAAAAATGTGATTTGCTAATTAAATATAGTGAAACATTATTATTAAATCAACAAGACACTGATATTTTAATAATTTTAAAATTTTATTTAAGTTAGGTACGAAAACAACAGTATTATTTTGTGACTTTGTTCTAAAGTTATTCGAAACGAGAAAATTGTTAACTATATTAGAGAAATTTCAAATTTAAACAAACTTTACTACTGGTAAAACAAGTAAATCTCTTACAAAATATGTTACCTACAACATAAACATGTATAGGTGAGCCCAATATCTTTTCCGATCCCAATATTCCAGTAAATTTGAACTCAGGATCTTTTTAGTGTTATCACTCGAAATCAAATACAATTGTTAAAACCCCAACTAATTTAGAAAGCTCTCATAGTTTATAGTGTCTCATCAGTTTCTACAATACTTGAATATCTTTAATTTTGTATAACATATAATTATGCACATTTTATTTCAATAATACTTAATTTTTATAATTAAAATTTTTATTTTTAAAAATTAATATTTTTCTATTATCGATTATATTATTAAAAGCTTAGATTTTGATGATATCAATAAGAGAAGATTGATTAATAATTTGACACATGCAATTCTAATTTATATTAATATGATTTCTTATATTTCTTTTTATACAAGAATAAGGAAGCAATCATCATCGCTCACCGCCTCAGGATATTCTTAACCCCATCCTGTGAGCTGAACATACCTTCTCAATTTCCCATAGGAAGGATCATTGACATTATCATCCCATCATATTCCAGTTGATCACACAATTTCGATCTAAGACCTTAAGAAAAATGTACATAAAACAACGTTGAGGATTTCTACTAGAAACAAGGAACACTAGAAATTCAAATTGCTTGATGAGGATTGTATGAAACTTACCAAATAACTTGTTTTACTCTGATATGATCTTCTCGCTTACGAATTCAGGAATTCATATATGTTCAAGAGAAGAGTCATGTGAATTGCTGAATCGCTAAGCAGCTTGAAGCTTCATCAAATTTCAAACAATATCTATCAATTTGACCTTCTGGATGTGTTGATTCACTATGAACTCGAAGCATCTCCGCGTGACATAGAGCCATATCTAAACATAGAAGAAGACATATGATGAGTACATACTCCCGTGATGAAGAAATGCAAAATGACAATATAAACATGACGACGTTTTAGACTATGTTTATTGATCCAGCAATTTATCATTCATCGTTCCAGAACAACAGAAGTAATTGCCAGTATTGGCCTTTTATCGCCGAGACACACAACAAATAGAAGAAAAGAAGATAACTACTCGGAGATAACATTATCAGTGAGTTAAGAATTTGAAACTCCAGACATCACGAGATTATCTAGTAACCATATAAGTAAGGAGAAGTACAGGAAATAAAAGTAAATACGGATACCGGATAATCGTAGAAACAGTTGCTAAATCGTGAAATCTTGAAAGATATCGAATACTTTATCGAAAAACAAAAAGACAAAGAGCAAGTCCACTTCTCAGTGCGCATAATATGAACGCAGAACAAGTTTTTGTCGAAGAGATGATTAAATAACCGTTCGACGAACCATTTATCATAAGTTAACCAAGCATTACATCACGTCGAAGAGAAGTCGTTCACAGTCGTAAAACAGTTGCTAAATCGTCATCGGACGATTTTACTTCTACTTTCTCCAAAAACACAGAGCCAAATCAAAATTGACATCTCAGTGCACATAATAAAAACTCAGAAAGAAGCTCATCGGATAGATGACCTAATAACCACGCGTTCGACGAGATATTTAACAAAACCGAACTAATCATAACATTACGTTGAAGATTAATACAGTCCTACCTCCTTGCATAGCAAGTGATTCACGGTTTGAGGAGTCAAAGATCGAGCGGCGGCGTCTTTGAGAAGCTCCATCACCTCGTCGTCGTCGGAGAAAGGAAGTCTCTCGATCTCCCTAGACTTCAAAAGCAGTTCACTGTAGAGTGTAGAGCAAATGAAGGCGCGTACGTGGAAGTTGGAACGTACCGCAAACTTATATATATGTAGAGAAAGAGAACGTAAAACGATCTCAACCGTTCGTTTAAATCTGAGCGCGTGATTGGGTAACACGTGGCATAAAAGCGGTTACTAAATCTTTCCCTTTTAAAAAAAAGTTTGAACTTTTCTTTTCCAGCTCTTGTTTTTTTTTCTTTCTGTTTTTCTGCTTATCCTTCGTGAACTCATGGGATCTCGCCGGTTAATTACTAGACATGCAAATAATCATTACATTGATTTAATCGTAAGAAAGAACAAGTACAGATCTGCTGTTCCGTTCGCCCTGTGCCTAAATAAATCCCAACTATTCATTATAACTGAATAAATCCCAACCATCCGTATTTAGGTAGCACAGAAGAACAAGAACAGCAGATCTGAGGCCATACTTTAAAGCATTTACTTGTTCGTGACTCTAATTTATGAGGGTCGGTAAATTAAACCTAGCCTAATCATCAAAGTCTTAAGTTTACTAAATGTCAAACTAATTTCAAATTTAAATTTAAATTTAACACTAAGAATCATCTGTCTAATATTAAGATATCCAATTTTGTTTAATGTCTAAAAAGCTCAAAACGGCCTCATTTGAGATATTGAAGAAGAGTGAACAAAGTAATATTGGATAGACGATTCAAACTCTAAATTTAAGAGATGTCCAAACTAAACGGCTTAAATTCCTTCACTAAAGCATTCTTTCAATTTAAAATTAAAAATGATAACATTTTAATTTTTAAATTTAAAAAACACAAAATTTTAAAATTAATTTTAAAAAATAAAGACAACAGGACGAACTAAAACTATCTCCTTGCCCTAACTATACTCACTCTTAACCCTATATTTTTAAAAATTCAACATAATTAGAAATACCAAATTAATCATAATCATGTCTAGTTAAATTGTCCCTTATGGGTGGTCAAGTTAGTATAGTGGAGAAGTATGCGACTAAAAGGTCCTGTGTTTGAATCCCCCAACCTACGCTCTCTCGATCGAACTTATCGTACTAAACCTGCTTAGTGCGAAGTACCCGGCTAGCGTGATTTGCAAGCTATTGCGTCATTTAAGAGATTTACTCAATGCGCATTTAAAAGATAATTATTGCGGGTTCCTTCATTTTTATATAAAAAAAAACTAGTAAAACTATTTTAATCAAATTCGCAATATGAGTTTAACTAATCCTTTAACTACTCATAAATTAAAACTAAATTAAGTCAAGTTTGAGCTAAATTGTTTACAACCAACTAGGCTCGAGCTCAAACTTGATAAAAAATATTCGAATTCGAAGTTAGTATTTAAGGAGCTCGAATTGGTACATAATGTTAAATTATAATAAGCTTTCTTATGGGATTTGAATGATTTAAGAGTTGAAGATTTTGAGAAAAAATTAATAATTGAATTTATTGTAACTTCAGAATGTTGACGCAAAAGTTAATATATTTTAAGAAAAGAAATAAAATTCAAAAGGGAATTAGGGATTAAAGTTAACGACTAGGCATTACTTCACCATCAAAAGAACATATCTTCAATCCAATTGAAAACCACCAGCACACTCGTTCCCCTCCAGATACAATTGAAACAATGCAAGCCCCTAACAGATCAGGCTACAAAACTTAAATAGGCTTTTGCAGTTCAACAATTCATGCCAATTCAGCACTCACCAAAACCGGAGACTTCTCCACAGTGGGTCTATAGCAGATATCGCGCCGGCTCCCTACATCCTATCTTCCCTCTTACGTGGGGCGCAAGTGATGATCTCGTCAACTCTGAGAATCATCTCAGCAGCCTCAGTTGCAGAGAGTAGGATGGCTTGCTTAACTTTGAATGATTCTGAAATCCCCAGCTCAGCCATGTCTCCAACCTGCAAATGATAAAACAACCACATTCAACAATGGAAAGTTGCTTCTCCAGTAAATTCTATGGAGCTTCAAATCATTTACACCAGAGAAAATGACAAACAATTTCACAAAACTCGAAAATGTTACTAGAAATTTTCACTTCAAGCCTAGTCCCAGGAGCAGAAGCAAGTGTTGATGTTTTGTGCACCATTTAGAAGCTTAGGTTTGTACAAGCTTTAAAATAATCTAGAATGTCAGAAACAAGTGCTTACAGATCCAGATATAACATCAATCCCTGCATTGCATCCTTCTTTGTGATGCTCGGCACGAATCTGTGCTATCAATTCAGCACTATCCAATCCAGCATTGTCAGCAATCGTTGTTGGAATTGCAACAAGAGCCCTTGAGAAAGCTTCAATAGCATGGGATTTCTTTCCTGGTGTTACACGGGCCAGCTCATCTACTTCCTTTGCCATCACCATTTCTGGCCATCCACCTCCAAGGAGAACCCTACTGTCATTGACAGTCTGTGAAAGCACACACAAGGCATCATGCAAAGACCTTTCTGCCTCATCAATGACGTGATGGCTGCCAAGAAGCAAGAACCAATTAAAACGTACAACTAAGGTCCTAAGTGAATACAAGTAATCTCAACACCAAATTTGAATCGACAACGTCCATGTGTCCAAGCTAAAAACTGAACAGAATACAGATTCACTGGAATATCAACTCCACAAATCAATCTTTATTAATGATCAAAAAAGGGTCTCGACAATTATCATCAGTCTATTCACCAACATACCAAGATTAGTTGAAAGTAAAGAAAGACCGTGATCAACACAAAATAGAAAATTCATGTTTGGACTTCAGAACACGCAGCCAAATTCCAAAATCAGCATGAAAGTAGCATAAATTTAGGATTTAGTAGCTAGGTTGACTTAATTCCATGATATCTTCATTACAATTGGACAAGGTTCTAAATAAGAACAAAATGATAGACATTATACCTTGCACCTCTCAGTACTATTGTGCACGCCTGACCCATTTCAACACCAGAAAAGTGTATCAACTTGTCTTCTCCAATCATAATTTCCTCAATAAGCTTGCAATGTCCAAGTTTAACTGACTCAGGATTGTCAAAGGTTGAAGCAATTTCACCACCAGTTACTAGAGCTAGGCGTTCAATCCCATCAAAATCAGCATGCTCAATAGCAAGTATTCCTGCATTTGCAAAGAGCTCCTCTGGGAAATTGTAGATTAGTTGCCTGTTCACAAAGCAATTAATCCCATGGGCTATTATCTTATCCACCTTTTCTCTCATTTTTTGTTTCTCAGCTGCTTCTATATCAGCAACCCTAGACATTGACTCAACACGAACACGTGCCCCATATATCTTCACCTTGTCAGTGTCCATGGCAGTATTTGCCACCAAAATCTTGGCATTCTCAATGCGTTTTGGTTGTCCTATTCCTATTTTCTTGTCAAGAATAAATCTGAAAAAGAAAAATGAACCACTTTGAGATTACTGAAAAAATACATCACAGTCAAACAAATGGGTCGAGAATAACATGCCAATAATTTGAATTGCCTCCAAGCTATACACTAGTATGTACATATACCCACCCCTCGTCGAGGAAGGAATCCTTCAATGATCCACCAGGCTTCTTAATAATTTGAATTGCCTCCAAGTTTGTGCTACCCTGCCATTGCAATCAGAGAAATAATATATACATTGTCCTTTAACTTTCAGGGTTATACAATGTCCGCAAATACACAAAAAGAAAAGTTAATGGTGTTATATTGACAGCTGCGATCACCTTTAGCCTCATGACAGCATCTACAGCCAGCTTTGCAAAGTATTCCTTGTCCTGTGATAATATTTTTGAACTTAAAGTTGTCATTGCAATCTTCATCAAGTCTGACTTGAACTTTTCTGCATCAGTGAATTTCTACCATACATTAAAGAGAGCTCATGGCCGAAGAAGAAAGACATAAAAGAACAATCAACTTAATTAGGAATTTCCAATTGAATACAAACTCAATGCTCAACAACAAGAAGTTTCTAGCATGGAAGTTCTAAACAGCTTGCATCACTGAATAATACCCAAGTATCCAGATGCTAAATAGAAAATTTTTATAAGTACAAAAAACTTATATAGACAGTGCATAGTACCTGCATTTTCTTTGTTATCCATAACCCTTTGCAACAAAGCATTGCGAGCACATTCAGCTGCCATTCGAAAACCTTACAACAAAGAACCACCATTCCCCGTTTATATTAGTTAAATTTAGCTCTAGCATAGCACATTTAACCTCTTTCTATACCCAACTATAAGAAAGGACATGTAATCATCCCACATTCTGCAATGGGTGAACTTGAAATGAGGTAGAAGCAAAGGATATACCTGCTATGATTGTCATTGGGTGGATTTTCGCAGCCACCAATTTCTCTGCCTCCCTCAAAAGTTCCCCAGCCAAAACAACAACAGAAGTGGTTCCATCTCCAACCTCGTCATCTTGAACTTTTGAAATGTCTAATCCACAAATTAAGGAATTTCACCAAGTAATTTTTTAAATTTATATAACAAAACCCCATGAAGTTATCCAAAAACATATAAGACAGCCAACTGCATCACATATTCACAATCTGATTCCAAACCAACATCCTTCCAACCTCAACCACACAGAAACACACACATAGAACAACAAAAGCAGAAAACTTAGGCACCTTCATTGCAAAGCAAGAAAATTAACGGTAAGGATACCAACAAGGACTTTTGCAGCCGGGTTGTCAATGTGAAGGGACTTTAAGATGGTAGCTCCATCATTAGTAACAGTGACTCCCCGTCCCCTCCCTGTTGATTGTAAGATCTTATCCTAAACCACCACACCAAACAAGAATCCTCCAGTATCAGAAACGAACCAGAACAAAGGATAACAACCTTTTCATTTCACAAAGACAAGGTAAAAAACTTACCATTCCCTTCGGGCCTAGAGTAGTCTTAACCAAGTCAGCAATAGCCATTGCACCCACAAATGAAGCCTGTCGAAACAGATCACACACACACAAACACACAAAGCCAATTACATCAGGAAACAAGATACAATATTTCTAGGAACCACAGATCATATAGCCTAAGTACCATGTATTATGAAATATCAATACCAGTGTACAAGACTCACCATTCTAGCACGCTCGCCTTTTTCTTCGCTAGCATCATCTTTAAGAATTCCCCCAACCTGCAACATTCACACTGTGTAAATCTCTTCAAGAAGAAAGGTTAAAAGAAACAACAGAAAGCGATTAGATTCATAAGTTATCGTACCGCCATTGACAAGTATCAACAGTAGAAGCTCAAAGTAAACAGCTGCTAAATTCAAAAATCCGAAACAAGAAAATCAGAACTTTTATTTCACTAAAATGCGCCGAATCGAACCTTACGATACGAACAAAGAAACGGACCGAACCTTATGATGAACTCGAAAGTAAACTGAAAGAGCAGAGCTTGGAGATTTTGGATCCCGCCGAAACCGAGTTAGGGCGTCAAGCCGGGGTTTCGCTCTTGTGGGAAATAAATTCAAGAAACTGTTGAATGATATCAAAGTAAATGAGGCGTTGAGAGCCGTCCGATCCTGGATGTACGGTGATGATGATTATTTTTTATTATTCTATACCTTTTTCTTTTTTATTTTGTGATGTAGACTCGAATAAATGTTGCTAATTCCATATCGAGCTTGTTATCGAATTAGTTCTAATATGATATGCACGGTTTATCTAATTTTTTAAATTTATAAAATAGTTCTTAAATTTTTTAAAATTTATAAAATAGTTCATTACTATATTATACAATTGTACTTGTAACACTGTCTCTAAAAGTTATAATAATAAATAATAATCACAATTAATTTGAAATAACAATAATTTTCAGATATTTCACATAAAAATAATAACTACATTTTATACGAAAAAAATCATCATCATATAAATATAAAATTAAGAACAATACAAAGTATTTAAAATATTCAATTTTAATTTTCATTAAATAATAAATAATAATTACATCAAAAACATCAAATAAAAAGAATAATAAATATTCTTAACTCTCAAATTATTACAATTTATAACAATAGTTCGTGATAAGGAATCAAATAAGTAGAATTGAAACATGAAATAAAAACATATATTATTTAATTTACTATCAATTAAATATATTATATATTTAATTAATAAAAATTAATTACTACTAAAATTATAAATATTTTAATTTAATGTATAAAAGTAATTTAATAATTACTAATAAATATAATTAAATTAAAATATTTTTAATATATATACATTTCAAAATTTTTGATTTAATAGGTAAAAATATAAAAAAATAAATATTAGTTTATAAATAATAATTTTTAAATTATTTATTTAAAAATAAAATATTTTTATTAACAAAAACTATATAAAAGATTAAAATAAATTTAAATAAAATAACTTATTTTAAGTTTTATTTAATGTATAATAATTATTAGTAATAAAAATATTTATTTTATTTAAAATTAAAATTAAAAAATCACAATAAAAATTAAATTAAAAAACTTTGAAAAATGGGAGGGGACAATTTTTTAAAAACTTTTTAAAAAAATTCATAATAAGTTCCCATATTTTTCAACATTTTCGATACTAATCAATATGTGGTCGATATTATAAATACCGTAGGTGACGGTCGGTTATTTACACTCAGTATATAAGCCTTATTTGGTTAATCACCAATCAGTCATTTTTTTAGCTGATTTATATTGTGAATAAAATACCCAAATAGAAACAAGCAAGAGAATGAAAGGAAATAAGTAAGAATCGACTTCTATTATTTATCAATGTGTGTATTTACAAAGTGAAATTCCATGTCCTTATATAAGACTCTTATACATGTACTTCATTCAATGAGAGAATGGGAAAAGCCTAAGTAATAAAGTAAGTACATGAAGAGATTAAGTGAGGGG
>JAOQMR010000006.1:624981-636885 GCA_027563865.1 Erythroxylum pelleterianum | reverse complement strand
TCGATTATACTTCACGCCGTTGTATGGTCTTTTCCGCAGAATATTTTGAATATTCGGGCCATACGCGATCCAACAGAGAGCGCAATAGATGTGTTGACTAGCTTGCTATTTACGTAGAACATTTTAATGTAGGAGTCACTTATTTTGATACTGCATCCGTTGGGTGCCATCTTATCCTTTTCGAGGATATGTCAGAAATAAGTTCCCTTATACTTGTTTCGTTTACTTTCCTTTTTAAAAAAACAATTATCTTTAAAAATAGAATATACGAGGAATAAAATAAAACAGGTACTTAATTTAGTTTATTCTTAAAAATTTATAATAATAATACATGTCAATGTTTAGTTTGAAAATATAAATTTATGACAAAAAAATAACGGAAAGATCAAAATATCTATTTTAATCTCCACTATTATTATTATCATTATTATTTTCTTTATTATTAATATTAATATTTTATTTTATTATCATTAATTTTCTTATAATATAATAATAATATTATTATTATTAATTTTCTTCTTCTTCTTCTTCTTATTAGTATTATTATTATTAATTTTCTTAATATTAATTTCCTTATTATTATTATTAATTTTCTTGTTATTATCATTAATTCTTATAATAATAATAAGAAAATTAATCAATAATAATAATAATAAAAAGAAAAAAGGAAGAGGAGGAGGAAGAAGAAAATTAATAATAACGAAAGCAGCAACAATAATAATAATATTAAGAGAGAGATTATCTTTACCTATTCCTACATTTTCAGGAATAGCTAAAGATACTTCCCTCTGTCTTTACCTATTCTACGCAGAATAGGCAAAGACAGGAAGAGGTATCTTTTGCTATTTCTGAGAATAACTAAACCTAGTATTATATATGTTATTTTTTAACCTAACAAAAGAATAAATATTCATTAGGAATACATACTATTCCACTCAACCAAACATGTCATTAGTGTTTTGGTGTATCAGGATGAAGAAAGAGTGATAATTTCCCAAAAATTGAATCCCACGTCAAAAATCCAAGCTTCCACAACTTTTGCTCTCGATTTGCTTTGTTCGGCTACTTTGTCGTGTGTCCTTCGCATCACCATTATCGAGGCCTCGGCTTCTTCCGATACCGAGCTTCGGCAAACCTCGGTTCAGGCCCTCCAGCAGTACACAAGCTTTGCACCATTTCTGTTTATACAATAATTTCACACTATAACAATCAGATTATGAAACCTGGAAATATTATAACTGTAGAAGCAATGGTCACCTGGCTTGAAATGTAACCACAACGTTCACATGTCCCCTGCTCCGGCATCTTCGTAGAAGTGGAAATTCTGAAGTTCTCGCCAGATTTTATAATGTCAAGTATGGCCCTAGGTCTGCAAGAGATCAATATGTCGATATGTAAATAGTGAAATAGCAACTAGAAGCCGAATCCTGTCCTGGCTTCAATAGCAGAATAGAATAACTGGGCAAAAACCTCATTCTCTCTAAATCTTTAATGAACTCCCGGGCAAAACCACGATATGCATTTGGAGAATATATACCTGCAATATGTAACGCCTTATTAGAGGGATACGACATGGCAAATGCAGTATATGTAACGGCCGAGATGAGAAGAAGGCAAGGCAGGGATAACAATTAAAGAAACGTGCTTAAGGAAAATGAAGATGGTGGTGGTAAAAGAAAAGAGTAATTACATTCAGTGGAGAAGTAGTCCAGCCTTTTGAAATAGGCATACGTGTGAATCTAGTTAAGGTTCTCCATCACTCACAACTGATACAGAAATGAAATCAGAAAGAACATATATTTCTATATTAAATCAAGTAATTAAGAAGCTCAGGATATATGACAATCTCCTTCTCATAGGTGTACTTGAAAGGCTTGCATCTCGGAATCGGACCATCTTCACCCGTTGTTATCGAGGTGCATCTACTCAATCTACAAAGATCCAGTTGTAATAAATAAAGCCAGTATAAACACAAGAATGAGAGCATAATGACAAATGGACATTGCATTACCGAGCAATATCACCACGCAAAATATTCAAGAGAACTGTTTCAGCAATATCATCTGCATTATGTCCTGTAACAAGCTTGTCTACTTTCAACAACGCAGCACCTCGATCTAGTGCCTTCAAATACAAAGACATCAAACAATCAAATCAAAGCAAAAAATTTGAGGAAAACATTGTTATGGTAGATAAAGACACTTGCAATATAGTCCAAATAATACATGTTTCTAATAGTTCAGAAACAAAAACAATTTAAAACCATTGATACCTGCCGCCTGAAGACACCACAAAAAGTACAATTGTTCTTCAGACCAATCATCTTCACTATCTCATCCATCGTCCATCCATACAAGTCCTTGTAGGAAACAATCTTTAATGGCAGACCGTACTAGAAAAAGAGCAAGAACCAATGTAGTAGAAAGAAAACTAGTTATGGAAACTTTATCAATTGGCCAAACAATCCCAAGATTCAATAACAAACCTGAACTTCATTTCTTTTAACTGTTTCAAGTGAATCATCCCTATATCCAGTAATCCCTTCATCAACCGACAAAAGGAACAAATCTAAGCCGTAATTGTGCCGGCGATTCAATTCCGATAACACATAGGCAAGCACCGTAGAATCTTTTGCAGAAAATAACAAAATATTAGAATACTAAACAGAGGATTAAACAAAAAAAAGCTTTAAAAAATAATTAAATCGGATTGTGAACACCTTTTCCACCAGAGGCACCGATAGCGATACGCTCACCAGGGTTGAACAGCTTGTTGTCTACAATCACTCTGTGGATTTCTTCCTCAAACACCTCATAGAAACACTCTCTGCATATCTATTTTTCGATTTCGGAAGATCAGAAGGTGAATTTTATTGAATCAAAATAACCAAGCACAAGGAGAATGAATGATATAAAATTTGTTTCACCTGGTCTAGGGTTTTAGGTCTTTTGAGAGCTGCTCTCCTCTGGTTACAAAGGCAACAGAGACGAGTCCCAGTCCTCCTGGGTTCTTTTGCCTCCATGTCTTCCATTAACACACTCACCCACAGCGCTTATTTAACACCGTCTTCACTCTTCAACAGTCTCTTATTCTTATTCCGTATGTTTTCACGTACACTAATTCAATATTTACGTAAATATACTCTAATATTAAACCAAGAAATTAAAACGACAGCAAATAACACCGTTTTGTACTTAAAAGGCCATTCCCAAAACCGATCTTCCCATATGACCAGGCCTAATTTGTCATACTTAAATGTAATATTTAAAAAATCAGGCTGAAATTCAAATTTGAAAAATTGAATTAATACTATACCATGGTAATAAAATTAAAAACTTTAAAATATAATTAGCTTTATCTATCAAAATTTTAAAATTAAATTAAAAAAATATTAAGTAAAAATTTATTATTTAATTTTAATTTACAAAACTTATTATTTAACTAATTAATTTCAATAAAATTATTAAAATAAATCAAACAAATTTAAAAAATTTAAAAACTGGACTAAAAAGATTAATCCGTTCAAAATTTTTATAATTAAAACAACTAAACTGATTTTTAATCATCGCGTAAATGTGTGCATCTCCAATTTCAATTAACCACAAAAGATTAGAAATTTATGCGCACAAATTCGAGAACTTAAAATGAAACTGAATATCGAAACAGGCTTGTTCCACAACTTACAATAAGGAGCATCTGATCATCCAAGCATTAGTGCACCTTTAGATTCCAAAACCTTTGATTGTCTACCAATAATCATACAAGACCTAAATTCCGTTGTGAACAAACAACCAGTAATTACGAATATATAGGTTGAAAACAATCCTCGGATTGTACAAGAATTTTACAAGATCAATGGCATTCGATTGCAAAGTGACTAGCAGAAGAAGCAATTGTTTCAAGCAAAATCCTGCCATTCTTGGCTGGTCGAAAACCCGATAGCAAATCGCTAGAAATCAACACTTATCCTGTCCACGGTCACCCTGAAGTCGTCGACGTACATCACGCTGCAGTATCTCCAGGTAATCCTGAACAAGTATAATCATCAGCTCACGCATTGCAAGCGAGGAAAAAAAAAATACATTAATAGAGCAATAAAAAACTTAATACTTACATTGGCTAGATCCTCATTGTTGCTCAGTTCACGTACAGCTTCAACAGAAGCGCTTCCATTTTGGTCCACTCTTACTGCGTTCTCAACTGCTGTGCGAAAAACATCGCCAGGTGTATCAAAATGTCCAATTCTTCGAGCCAATTCCTCAGTGTCAATCTATATAAGCATGATAAAAGGTAAGTGAGTACAGGGAAACAAATAAACTGTACAAAAGACACTCTGGCAAGCAAATGAACCCCTTGAGCGAAACTTGTGAGCAAAGGATTCATCATACCTGGTTGGCTGAATGGATAGATCTTCCATCTCCACTCAGTTTTCCATCATGAAGTTGCTGCTGGGATTCAGGTCGTGCGCCAACAAATGGTGGTGGTGTAGCTGATGCATTTCCAAAAACCTGGGAAACTACCGGCATCATCTGTTGAACCATCCTTGAAAGATCGATCCCACCACCTTGGCCACCGCCCAACCCTGAAAACATATTTCCAAGATCTTGACTGTCGACCTGCTGAGCAATTTGACTGACAGAAGACATTACTTGAGGATTCTGAGTGAGCTGTTGCAACATATTCCTCAAAATATTGGGAGAACCAAACCCAGTTTGTTGTGAGAAGTTTGTCAACAAGCCATCCAAAGCAGGGCTTTGCAAAACCTGAGACATTTCACCAGCAGCATCAAACTGGCCATCAGATTGTTGCTCTCCTAGAGGCCTATTATCAGCCATATTTTCCAAGGAGGCTGCCTGACCAGAAGGTGTGGTGTCCGGTCCTGCTCTATTTGATACTGCACTGCGGGATGCAAGAGATTGTAAAATCTGCCTGCCACTCATTCCAGTACCAAGGTCATGATCATGTGAGGAAGTGGTTGTTCCAGAATCACCATTCTTGACCAATGATTTCGGTTGCTTGACTCGCTTCTAGACATCAGTAAGAAATCCGTCAATTATTCTTCTC
This sequence comes from Erythroxylum pelleterianum, assembly GCA_027563865.1. Lineage (NCBI taxonomy): Eukaryota > Viridiplantae > Streptophyta > Magnoliopsida > Malpighiales > Erythroxylaceae > Erythroxylum > Erythroxylum pelleterianum. The sequence continues at coordinate 631,821 of JAOQMR010000006.1, read as the reverse complement.
TCTTTTCAATTACAAGGAAAAAAAGGCCTTAAATGACAGAAATAAATAAAATGGATATAATTACATAATCAATGTTTTTCCAAGACAAGGTAATACATAATTACAGGATCCGATTTATCATTTAATTCTCACAACACTGAACACTGATGAAAATATTGATAACCAACACAGAGCACTCATGTTTACTAAAATATCATGAAGTCATTGCTGAAAAACACCCCATAAATAGACGAATTAAAGCTACCAGACACCCCATTTAGCAACTAATTAAAGAACTTAAAATAAAAAAAGTTCGAATACCTTGCGGTCCAAACCCCCCAGCCCAAGTCCTATTGGGACAGATCTAGCACCATCAGGAATGTCATGCTGATTACTGGAACTTGTAGCATTTTCTGAAGTCCCTTCTAACTTAAGCAAAGACTCCTCACTTGAGGATCCTTCCGAGTAAGAATCCTTGGCAGTCACTAAATTGTCCCTGGTCTCATTGTAGCAAACTCTAGTTTGCTCATCCTGTGTTATCCTCAACATAACTTGTATCAGCAAACAAATGGTCAAAGGTCAGTATAAACAATCGTTGAGGTGGACAAAGACATACCTTATGGTCATTATCGGGCACAGTGTCAGCGAAAGGTACACTAGATTCAGCAGCTCCATTAACAACCATGCTATTAGAATGTTCATTGTTTGCGTCATTACCTGCACTACCTACAACAGTGCTTAGTTGAAATATTGTCATCAAAACCCATAATAACTTGTAACCAAGCATTCATCAGTACTTTTAGAACAACAGCAAGCTACCTGATGCTGGCTGGACTTGCATGTTACCGGTGAAATTCCTTAGCTGGGAATTAATTTCAGCTACTAAAGAGGAAATCGAAGAATCCGATGGTGGCTGCGGAATTGTAACACCTATACCAGGTTCTGCAGCATCGGGCACTTGAATACCACCAGCATTTGAAGGCACTGCAGCTGCAATCACATTTCTCATCGGAAGAACCCTCACAGTGCTAGAACCACCTGAACCAGTATTATTGCCACGTTCTCCCTGGGCGCCTTCTCCGTTACTTCCCCTCGTACCCAGGCTTGACAAAACTGGAGCCATTGAGCTGCCTAATAATGGAGTGTCAGATGGGAACTAAAAAGGTACTCATTAAGTGAACAGAAAAGGGCTTACTGTGCTAACCTGCATGAATATGTATATTAACGTGTCTTGGAGCATTCGGAACACCAACGGGACCAAGAGATGTTGGATTTGAAGGTGGAAAAGTACTGCTAAAAAGGGAATGGGTTTGAAGAGGGAATGGCTGCAAAGCAATTCGACAAATTCAAACAATATAGTCTTTAGCTTGAAGCCAAGTAGATGACTTTCAAATGATATACATGTAAAGAACAGTGCAAAAACTAAGGTTGAAGTATTAATCAATTAGCAATGCACTTGATGCGGACAGAACATGTGCCTGTAGAATCTAACATGTGGAGACTAAGCACCAAATTGCTAAAAATTATCCTTTCACGAACCTGGACCATTATGGGATTAGGCCCCGATGGAGATATATAAACTGCAGGCCCGGCATTTACAGAAGATTCTGCCTGTGATTGCAATAATTTTTTTAAAGAATTGAACAGTTAGAAATTAAACCAACAAAATAAAGAATTCAGACATACAGGAGATTGTCCCATTCGCAATGTTAAGATTGTACGACCAAGTTCCAAAAATAGAGCCCCGACATGTTGCATAGAAAGGCCAGCTTGTGCTGATTGTGTCTGAATTTGTCCTCGTACATTGGGATCAGTAGAAGCTCCATCCTGTTCCAAGCGCCTAGCCATATGCTAGAAGGTCGTAGTACAAATAAACAAGGAACAAAGCACATGATCAGATGATATGGTCTTCAAGCAACTTATGTTGATAAATTTCAACAATTTCTAGATGGATTTATCTTTTCATCGTTTTGTGGGCAGAAGAATACTAATCCTATGTCAAAAACATGCAGAATGTACCTCTAAGAACCAAAAAGCAAATATATCACTCATCATCACAAAGTCTACTCTAGGTGAATATTCTGGCTCACTTATTTACACATCTATCAGATATTGGAAAAACATGTTATTTTTGCTTCAACATCACTTATTTACACATCTATCAGATATTGGAAAAACATGTTATTTTTGCTTCAACATCTAAACAAATAATCAATTCATATCAGAAGCTCTAACTATGACTTTATTAAACAGTAATCAATAGACTCACCATCACTGAAATACAAATGTATATACTAAAATCACATACCTATTTCTCGTCATGACTCAGGATCAAAATACAAAACAAATGATACCAGATTAAAGAAAGAAAAATGAGATTTGAAAATGTAGAAGGAAACAAATCATGAATTTACCACTAATGTTGTACAGATAGGGCCACTGAGAAACGCTTCCGCTTGTCGTAAGATAGTAATCAATGCTTCAGGTGTTCGCAAACCCCGGGCATCAAAAGGTAATTCCGTCCTTGGTAAATCGCTTGCAGTGGATGAAGATGAACTCTGCTGATACCCTAAAATAACCAAATTGAGTTACTTTCTGCAAGACAAACACATAAAACTAAAGTAAACAGGGCCTTTCATTTATCACCATTGTGCACAAGTGTCTGATCCATGCGGGTCATAAACTCAGAAATTGTGCTTAAGGAGTCGGGAATTGGCTGAAACAAAAAAGAAGAATATAGCTTCAGTAAAAGAGGTACACGTCAATGAAAAATGTATCTTACTAAATATCTAACTACCGAATGAAGTGATGGAATTGGTATGGCTGCAGTTAGAGGGATTTGAACCACTTGGGGCTGCGATTGGAATGGTGGACTGGGTGATGCCTGGCTAGGTTGTGTTTGATTCACTGCAGGGTTCTGACCACCAACATTACCACGCAAACCACCAGCTTCATTTCCTTGTTGAGCCTGACCCATCACACTATGCTGAAATGAAATACTCAGTCATTCATACTACTGATTTAACACAACAAAACTAAACTTGTTCACAATTTTGATGGGAACAATTCAACCCAAGAACAATTGAATAACAAAAAGTAATCAGCAAATGACAAATTGTGCTGTACAATGCAACAAGAGTATGCAAAACTGAAGCAATCAACATCAAACTTTCCTTCATTTAGAAGAAGAAAAGGGTATTTTCCAGCACTGCCAAGAATCACTATCATGAAATTGGCCATGACTAGTAAAGCTGATTGATTTGGTCCAAGAATGAGAAAGGATGAAAAATAGTATTAGCCATGCGAAAATCCAAGCATATATTAATGGCATGGAGCAGGAAAAGAATGTTGAATAGGGTATATCATTAACGTGTGAAATAGTGGAAATGCAAAATGCGAGGATTAACAGAACAGTATGAGAATTTGCCCAATTATATAGCATGATCATCTGAACATGTGGAATTTCAAGGATACATCATGTCATATCTGTATGCATAGCAGACATATCATATGGTGAACCTTTTCAACTGATCGTGGTACTAACCAAAGTGGGAGCTTGCATGCCACCAATGCCAGTAGTTGCGGCCTGACCACCAATTCCAAGAGAATTTAGAACAGCCCCTATAACCTATATATCACACAACATTACCAAACATATTAATAAGCATTTTAATTTTAAGAGATTTGACACAAAGTCAAAGACCTCAACCTAAGATGCAAATGAAGTACCAGAGAATCTATAAAACAAAGGGAAGAAAGCATACCCGACTCATGTCTGGTACAGCTCCTTCTCCATGATCCCCAACATTAAAGGTTCCAAGAACTACACTATGTGATATTTGCCCGATACGATTTCTTGGAACACCAGAACCATTTTCATTTCCTAATAATTTAAGTGAGAATTATTATTTTATAAGTTTATAAGAAATAAATTAATGCAATCAGAACTGGACCAGAACGGTGGCATACTAATTTAACACAATAACTCGATTACCATCAGACACATTTGCATCCCTAGAGCTAGCATCGGCAGAAGGCTGTGGCTGTGATTGTAGTGTTGGCAGCCTTGCCACCAAGTGTAGTGTATGCCCATTCTCCAACTCTATAAATAGTCAAGGGACCAATTTTTGCATATTGAAACATAATATTCCTGGCTATAAAAATGCCCATTCAGGAGTAGCAATCAATATTCTTAATTTATGGTCAGAGATGACAGTGAAGCACATAGAATCAGACTCAACTGCAGTCTTTTCTAGCCTCGCATTGCATAAGTGAGTGTCTATTAATACCAAAGAACTTTAACCAGAAAATAAATTAGTGTTTAATGACAGGATACGATATTCAGAGAGGAGATGTTCATCCTTCAAGACTTTCCCCCGAAAAATAAGACGTTGTTGACCAACCGGAACACCGATTTGGTCTGCTATTTTCTCCTTAAAGGCTAAAACTGGCATCTGCAAATATTCCAACAACAGCAACATAAGATATTCCATTTACTGTTAGGATTACTAGGAACATAATACTGCTCAAATGCTAGCAAAAAAGTGTCAAAAGTTTACAAGTGGAAATTGGAGAAGCTAATTTCCAAACTTTTGAGCCAAAACCACATATCTCTAAGATAAATAATGGTATAATTTCACGAAAACAAAAATTCATTAGTTGATGCTTACATTCTTGTCAACTTGAAAACTGTATATCTGTGACTCTAAAGTCTTTATATTAATCTCAATACTTGCATCTGAAGCATCTACTGTGTTACTTGTACTGGAACCTGCATTAGAATATTGATCTGCCATGATGGGCCAACTGCATCCAAAGAATACAACACATGAACACCAATAAATAAGTAATTGCACAAAATTGTTGAAGGCTTATAATTAACAGTTTTGTGAAGACACGCGGGATCTGAAAGAGCTGTACCATTACAAGAGTCATGCATTAAAGTTCCTGTATCTTTTAAGTAGATATCACCCGAGGGTATTCTTGGTTTAGCAAGGCAACGAGATCCCAGCTACCATCCAAATCCTATGTTTTCTTTTAACATATATGAACAACATTGAAGTGACTCTCTCCCTTTCAAAAGCATTTATGCGTAAAGGGTCATTTCTAACTACTTACACATCTATACCTTCCATTTACAAAAGATATTGGATCAAACTTTCCGTGGTTTTGAAAATATTACATGTCATCATTGCCTCAGTTTCGAATATAATACGTGGCAGTTTCTGGTAAACCTTGATCAGAGTTTCTGTACTTTTCCTCCATATTGAAATAGCACATTAAATGTATCATTTCAGCATACATCATAACAATCATTATTGGTCAATCTACTAATTTTAACTGCATATTAATAATTATGCCAAACTGGGAACTTAGAATGGCCGATAATGGGTGATAATCACAAAATAATGCGATAGCAACATTCTCCGTGCCAGTGAGAAAGATCGATCACAAATGTCTCCAATGTGAAGGATAAACCTTCATTCAACTCAATCTATATGCCTACACATGCGGCAAATTTTGGCTCTTCCCGAATTCCACCAGAGACACAAATGTTCCAAACGCAAACAACCACAACATTCCAATCTAGGACCAAACAGATTACACCCAACAAATGCAATAATCGACGATAACAAGACCTCAAGTCTGCAAAAATTTACTCTTTAGGGTTCCTAACACCAAACACGAAACTCATCAATCAACATGCAAATGACAAACGCACCCTCACTGTCCTGATGACAAGACAGTGCCTTTTGCATAAACACTACATTTAAACATCGCAGAAAAGCCGTCCAAGTGGTCTGTTCAATCAAAACCTCCAAAACGACCACATTAACAAAATCAAACACAAAAAAATAAGATCAAAATGAGAATCGACACAAAAGTTAGATAAACAGCAATAATAAATGCTATACCAAAAAAAATGAGATCAATTTAGGGTTTAATAAACAACGGAAATGAAAAAAAAAATTATCATCACGTAAATGCACAAACCTCCATCCGTTATATAGCACGAACAGTAAGAGAACGAAATGATCGAAAACCGAGAAGAAGAAACAAACCTGCTCTAACTGGCAACAGAAAAGCTTCGCAGATCGAGAGCGAAACTGAAACAAGATCAAGAACCGAAAGATTTTTAGGAGTGTTTGGAGGATTCGCAAGCCAAATTGGAATTTACGAGAAAGAAGGGGGGAACTTTGGGTGCAAAAGAAACGGAGCTAACTTCCTTGTTAAGCCTGCCCCTAAATTCCAGAACAATCTAGACCAAGAAACGTTGCGCTGACGATTAGTCAACCTATACGACGCCGTCTTCACGGCGCTTTGACTTCTTCGCTACTCAACCTATCTTTTACTCTAGTTGCGGATCCGACCCGATTCAGATTACTTGCTATGGAGGGTTAGCTACAAACTTGAAGAGCATGGCTGTATGAAAAATTTGAATTAAAAATTGTGTGAATTTATATTTTATTTGTTTTATATACGTAAATCCTAACTCTTGCGTGACGCATTGCAACTAGCTCTATCGAAAATAGCCATTTTATTAAGTAAGATAAGGCTATATATTATCAGACTTCTCCAAATCTTACGATTCAACGAAATTTTAATTGAATATTGATGATGATGACGATGACGACTACGACAAAATCCTAACATTTTTTATGTAGTTTAAATGAACAATAACAACAGCAGCAATTTAATAAAAGTTCTGCTAATTATAAAATTTTAAGAGATTCTGAAGTACATGAACAAATATGAGGAAGAATGATTACAAAATATTTACAGCTCATCATCGAAAGTTCTAGAGTCTGTAAAGTATATACAGCTGTTTGACATTTCTGCAGTAGGAGTGAAACGCGCTGA
>JAOQMR010000006.1:567596-582657 GCA_027563865.1 Erythroxylum pelleterianum | reverse complement strand
GGAGTTTCCACGTAAATTCTCTTGTGTTATTATTTTCTGATATTTTTGTCTATTAAATATCCTTGAGTGTGGGTTTGTAAGGTCTAAAATTCCTAACAGTACGGACTAGGACGTCTTGGTGGTGACAACTTGCTAATGAACCAAATATGTCCGCAGGAAACTTCCGTACCTGGAAATGGATCAAAGGTGGTTGAATTAATATATAGAGATAATGAATATCCTAAACTAATAAAAATAAAGTTATTTTAATCTATAAATTTATATATAGCTGTTAGTGATTTAGACTGGTAAGATCTACATGCACGAGAAGGATGCGCCAGTCTGTTAGCAAATGCACAGACAAATTAAGCTGAAGGTTTTTAAACAAAACCAATTACGAGTTTGGACTGATTACAACTGTACAGATGCTTGAATTTGCTTCCTCTGCATTAAACATGGGATATGAGATCAAGATCCGTATAGTGCGAGTGAGTAACTTCCAGGAAATCCCTCTCAAGCTTCCTGGAAGCTACATTACAGGCTCTCATGCTTTAGGATTTTAGATTACTTGAGCTGAATTCCTGAGAGATGGATTTCAGAATCCTTCGAATTCAATGAATCATAAAAAATTAAACTAATTTAATTCAAAATCTAACGGTGTAAGGGAATGTAAAATTCCTAGTTTATTGTTCAAAATATATCGTATATATTAGCTATATATTAGGTGTATATTTAGTCATATCTTTGTTTTAATGCAAAATTCCAAAACTTTAAACGTAAAGATGTATGGGCCAATAAGGTTAAGGTAGTATCAATTAAATGACAAATTTTTTGCTTAGCCGTTCCATTTTGCGTATGGGTATATATGGGCAAGCAATTCTACGGTGAATACCAACACGTTTAAAATATGAGTTTGATTTTTGGTATTCACCTCCCCAATTAGAATGAAAGGATCGAATTTTTTTCCTAAAATTGTCTTTCAACTAATTTTTTGAAATGCAAGAAAATGTCAAAAACCTCACTTTTATTTTTCAAAAGATACACCCAAGTGTATCGAGAAAAATCATCAGCAAACAAAACCATATATTTGTGACCATTAAATGAAAGAGTAGGAGATGACCCCTAAACATCTGAATGAACAATATCAAATGGAAAACGACTCATGTGTTTAACAACAACTAATGGAATTCTAGACATTTACTTAAATTACTTTTATTTTGAACCAAAGTTTGAAGCTTCTTAATATTGGGATGATCAAGCCTAGTATGCCACTCATCAAGCGACAACACCTCAACTGCCAAGGCCTGCTTGATTGGTTGCAACTTGTATATTCCATCTTCACTGGGTCCTTGCATCAGCACCCTTTTGGTCATCTGGTTCAGTATGAGTAATTTGTAAGCCCTGACCATTACCAACATGAAGACTGTCGTTCCCATTGTAACCTTATGCTCAAACTCATCATTGAGTCCCATCAGAAATTGCACAAGTCGGTGAGTATTTTCCTTGGTGGTAATGTATTTGGATGCATCACATGTGCACATGGAGTAGGGTTTAGGCTGAACAAATCATCCCATAACATTTTCAGCCTAGTATAATAAGCAGAAACAGTGAGTGTACCTTGCTTTAGGGAACTTATTTCCCTCTCTATTTGGTACAATAGTGGCCCATTGGCTTCTCCAAACCTTTCTTGTAACTCCACCCAAAGTTCTCTAACTGTAGGAAATGATAAAAATGCATCACTTAGCTCCTTGACCATGGCATTGAGTATCCATGACTTCACCATGCTATCTGCTCTTCTCCATTTTGCTGATAAAATCACATCCTCTGTGGGCATAATGCAGGTCCCATCGATGAAAGAAAGTTTATCCTTGGCACATAAGGCTATGGTCATAGATTTGCTCCAGGTAACGAAGTTGTTGCCATTGAAAGGTGTTGTGACTAGCACAGCCCCCGAATTTTCAGTATTTGTAACAGAATAGGGTTCATGTTCTTGGTTTACTGGTATGTATGTGGCACTGGAGCCACTGATATCTGCTGTGTTTGACATTTCAGGTTAGGGTTAAAGAAGGGTATGGCTCTGATACCATGAAAGATAACTTGGCAGAGATGAAGGAAAATATTTCTTTCATAATTTGTATTGAGCTATTGTGCAAAATATATACAAAGGCTACACTACTGCTATTGGTTGAATGATCTGCTAAAGCCTGTCACTAACGGATTGTTGGCTGCTAGCTGAAGAATTGTTGGCTGCAGGCTGTACAAAGGCAAACGCAAATATATACAAAGACAGACAGAGGAAAGGACGAAAGAAGAAAAGAGATAAAAGAAAAGGAAGGATGGTGATGGGCTTGTGAGTGTGTAATGCTAAGCCCGTGTATGATGAGTGTAGGATGCCAAACCCGTGTATGATGCTAAGCCCGTGATTGTGCAATAAGTCTGACTCTTGTAAATTAAGGCTGACTCTCTAACACATTTCAAGGCACATATCCGCTGCGGCAAGCGACAGCTACGTGACTCACTTTTTCGCAGATTTGGCAAGGACCCCGAGATCACTTCTAGTTGCTATTTCGTGACCCATTGTTACCTCCATTACGAGGTCCAGGTGAAGAATAGGAAGGAGGAGGAGTGGCGGATTGAGTGGTAGTTTTGAGAACCATATTAGCCTGTGGATTATAAAGACCTTGCAGCAAATTCTCATGAGCAACTAATTGCCCGTGCAAGTCATGAAACGAGACAGGGGGGTCAGTTCGAAGATTCAAAGTAGCGATAATTGTGTGATACTTAACACCAATATTACGATATATGATTGCATTAAACTCAACGGGTGTAAGTGGCTTACCTGCGGCTTTGAGTTCATCCGCCTTAGCTTTTGCTTTTTAAAGATATTCAGAGACTGATAAATCATTGCGCTTAAATTCTTGTAATTCAATATGTAACTGAAGCTGTCGATTTTGTGACATGGAGCTAAAGGTGTGCGCAAGAGCTGTCCAGACCTCTTTTGTTGTTATAAGACCAATAACATAGTGAAAGATTTCCTCTGTTAGAAATGAGAAAAGTTAGGAAAGAAGCATCTGGTCTTTCTTGAACCATTCCTCATATGCAGGGTTCGGTATTTCATCATTGGTAGCATTGAGAATAGTGGAGGAAGGAGAAGAATTAGTGAGAAGATGATTAAGATTATGATAATTGAGTATAGGCGAAAATTGAGTCTTCCTTACCAAATGGTTTTTGGTATTCAGTTTGACAGAAAAGGAATGAGAGTCAGTAGAAGAAGTAATGGTGGAGGGAGGAGGTGGATTGGCTACTGGTGCACCAGTAGGAATAGTGAGAGAAGTTTTTTCAAATGTTTAAGAGTCCATTATTGTGGCTCTGATAAATAGGTGGAGCTGGATTACAATTTTGTTCGTGAGCAAGTTAAGCTAGGTCACCTAGTAGTAAAATTCATCTCTAGTGCTGATCAACTAGCTGATGGTCTTACCAAACCGCTAGGCAATTGGTTGTTTCACTTTTTTAGGGACAAGTTTCGCCTTCATCCTATTCTGGCTTCGGCTTGAGGGGGCGTGTAAGGGAATGTAAAATTCTTGGTTTATTGTTCAAAATATATTGTATATATTAGTTGTATATTTAGCCATATCTTTGTTTTCCTTTTCTTGTTGTTTACCTTATTTAGTTTTGGTAATTACCTTCTTTAGCTGATAACCTTTTGTATAAATACCAAGTGCATCTATTTTTCAAAAGATAGAATTATTCTATTTCTCTCAACCTTAATCTCTACAAACCCGCAGAAAATATTTTCCAGGTATACTAATTTAACATAAGATTAACGCGTTAAACTATACGTGATTGAATAGAAGGATCGGACTCGAGTACTAAAAATATTGGCTTGCTTTAGTTCAATGTCACTTTTGATAATTATATGAAGAATATGTATAAGAATAACAAAAAGTTTTATACTCTCTAATATGTAATTCGGCTCTTTTAAAGCATACCTTATTCATATTCTAGTTCATTACATAAAATTAACGAGTCAAATTATACTTGATCAAACACGGGATCAAACTCGAGCTCTAAGAATCTTAACTTGGTTTATTTCATTATCATTTTTGATAATTTATGTAAAGAATATGTATAAGAATAACAAAAAAAAATTATGCTTTTTAATATATAATTCTACTCTTTTAAAACATACCTTATTATAGGGCAAATCACATAAAACAGCCCCCTGTGATATACTTGATTATTCATCTTAGCCCTTGTGTTTTTAATCCGTTCACCTTAGCCCCTGTGTTTTTCATTCTCATTCAAGATACCTCAATTGGGTATTTTCGGACAAATTTGCCCTTAGATTATTGAAATACATTTTTTTAATCTCTTGATTCCAAGGGCAAATTTGTATGAAAATACCCAATTGGAGTATCTTGAATGAGAATGAAAAACACAGGGGTTAAGGTGAACGAATTAAAAACATAAGGGTTAAGATGAATAATCAAGTATATCACAAGGGCTCTTTTATGTGATTTGCCTTATTATAATTCATTTAACATAAAATTAGCGAGTCAAATTATACTTAATCGAATAGGAGATCGGATTTAGGTTTTTTAGTTTAAACTTAAAACAACGTGATTTTATCAAAATGATATTATTTTAAAGTTTGATCAAGCTTATATTATGAGTCAAATTTAGGTTAATTATTTTTTTCTTAACTTGGAGAAGATTTAAAATCAATCAAATTCAAGTTGCTTAATCTAAATGTAAAACATTCATTATCTTAAAACAATATTATTTTAAATTTGATTGATCCAATTTCAAATACGGGTTATATCATTTCTTTTTTTTTTGGTTTGATCTCAAATTTGATTAAATTTTAACCATTCAATGCTAACTTGATGCAACATCTTTTTACTGGAATTTGACGGAATCTACTTTGGGCAGATTCAACCTTACTTCATTATCCTCAATTACACACGAAACATTGTACAGGCAGAAGATTCTAGGGAAGCTTTGTTCCTGACCTTTTTTGAAGCTTTGTTCCTGACCTTTTTGAAATTATCATGAACTCAAAGACTTGACAGGGATGGGAATAGGAATGTTTGCCTACTTACAACGAAACAGGCACAACAAGGTTGATTGCAAAAATTCCTATAATGGAATCCATTCTTACCCCATTTTGAGCTTAAAAGTAATGAAAAGAGAATAACAAAAAAGCTTTATAAGCGCCTACCCTAAAATCTACTTTTGCCTACCCTCATAGTCATAGTCAATGTCGCACCCATTTCTCTATGACTTGTCGCTTTTAGACCTTCATCGTCAGCATAAACAAACCCTACTTTATCCTCCACACTTCACTCTTTTCTGCGGATGAAACTGATTTCAATTATAAAAGAACCACTAACTTTTGTTGGTACGTTCTAAAAGATATTTAGAGAGGCTCTAACTAATAGGCATAGGTGGCTTTTCTCGATTTTTAGTGTCACCCTGTGTCCGATCCATTCTATTCATTCGTTAACATTAAACAGATAAATAGAATAGAAAAAGTACAGAATGACACTGAAAATCTAGAGCAAGGATTGGATCGGGTAACTAATATAATCACTTAGCTTCTGTTTGGACGGAGAGAAAACAAGAGAAGAGAAAGAAAGAGAAATACAATTTCTCTTCCTTTCTATTATTTGGACAAGAAAAAATGGAGAGAAAAGAAGGGAAATTTGGACATTTTTAGTCTTATCTTGCATTTTCCTCCCTTTCCCACCATTGAATGGAATTAACCTTAGCTCTTTCCCTTCTGGTGGGAAAGGGAAGGAAATACAAGATCCTTTCCCTTCCCTCCCCTTTCCTCCATCCAAACAGAGACTTAAGGTTAATTCGATTCAACCTTATCCTCTAAAGCTTAATGCTACATCTAAAGATGATCAACACTATCACCTACCTACTCAATACTATAGCTACCCACCTGAGCCACACACAACTTGGAGGTTTAGGTTTAATACATCACATCAAGTATAATATTTTTCTCGTCCACCGGTAATAAGTTCCATGTAAGTGATCATTTATTATTTACACATTGCATGAGTTAGGTGAAGGCCTCTATCATGGGAAGCTTCGTAAACACATACATGAACAGCAAAGAGCCCCTCCCAGGTGTCGTCACGATCTTGTTCTTGACTGGCAGATTCAAAGAAACCAAACGGTTGGTTTCAAAATGCGTGACTCAAAAAGTAACTGAAATGATTTGATTCGTTTAGTACGTAATGCATATAATAGTTATGTCTTGGCGTCAGATTTTTGACTTGTGAGTCAGTCGAATGTAGTAAAGCAAACTAGACGTGGGTCCTGAAACCAAAACAAAGGTCTCTCCAATCTCCGTCTTTTTCCGAAAACACCCCATATTTGCTTCGCTGCCTAACATGATCGGTGTCACTCATTAAAGTTAGTTCGGATTCAACTTTGAATTGTTAAATATCTAAACAAACTTAAATTTTCTTCGATCGAATTTGACAAGTCATAATTTATTGTTAGCATTGAGCTATTAGTCTATAATATATTAAATTTAGATTAATTATAAGTATTAAATTTAGTTTATAATTAAAATTTAGATTAATTATAAGTAGTCCACGATTGATCTAATTATATTTTAGTAAATATTTTAAAAATTGAACGGATTAGTCGGTTTAATTTTTAATTTTTAGGTTCAATTTAGTTCAATATTCCTTTTTAATTTGATTTTTAACTTTTCAGTTTAATCATATTTGTTGTTAAAAATTAATCAATTTATTTATTAATCGGTCAGTTTTTGTAAACTAATTAGTTTTTATAAATCAAAATAAATTGATTAATTTGCATTTAATAATTTTCTTTTTCAATTAAACTTCGATAATCATCTTCAATCATTTTTTAAGTTCTTTAATTTTATTCAATCTTAGCCAGTTTTAAGACAGTGTAATACCCGTTAAATTTTTAAATCTTAAATCTCTTGTCTTATCGGTTTAACTTCTGGTACAATTTTTAAAATATTAATTTTAATGGGTTATAATCACTTCATTGTTTTAAGTCGATTTTCAAACTAAATTCTCATTATTTTGGATTGTCAAATTTTTTTTTAGGGTTCTAATTTGTTATCTTTTATGTGTTAAGGGTTCTGATTTGGTATCTTTAATTTAGATAAAGGAATTTAAACATAATTTTTAAAAAATTATATTTTTAAAGATGAAAGCATGTGTATTGTTGTCATTCCTCAATTGTGTGTCCCTGTTCATGTGTTGTGCAAATTTGGCAGTGTCCGCTTGGGAAAGTCTGTGCACAAATATCAAGAAAGCTGTTTCTTATCCTTTGCACGTGTGCTTAGTGGCAAGTAGCAAGAAGACTACAATAGTTAAATTTGTACGAATCCTCAAAGTCATCTTATGCTAAAAAACTGTAAATAAAATCAAAAATATTTTAATGCAAACCCACAATTAAAATTTATAATAATTTTAATTTAAATGGTACTTTTAATATTTGAAATTTTTAAAAACTTTGGATCCTAAGATCTCAACTATCATATGCTGATTTAATCAATAATTCGTTTAACCGTAAAATCTTTAAACTATCTAATTTTTCGGTTTGATTTACTTTAATTACTTTTGTTGTTAAAAATCAATTAATTTATTAATTAATTAGTTAATTTTTATTAATTAATAAATTTTTATAAACAAAAATAAAATAATTATTTTTATTTAACTTTTTAATTAAACTTTAAATTTTCGATAATTAAAAACAATCTTTTTAAGTATATTTTTAATTCTTTAATTTTATTTAATTTTTAACTAATATTATAATAATTTAATACCAATTAAAATTTTCACTTCTTAAACTTCTGGCCTTATTAATTTACCTTTTGGCTGGATTCTTAAGACGTCACTTTAGATTCTCTAGTGAGTACTGTCGTTGTACCTCTTAAATGCTCTAAAATTAGGTACACATAGCTAAGCAAAAGTTCCTTTCACCACTCAAATTTTATCAGTTCAGCTTCGCTATTGCTGAACAGTGAAGAGTGAGACGCTTACGGATTTTCCTGGTCAAAATATGAGACAGTGCACGAGGAAATAATTTATAAAATATGTTTTTCGAATAAATCTTTTCTTTTTAAAAGAGAGTACAGCTATTATTTTGAAGAATAATGATCCATAATACAGTCAAGCATATCAACCCACACCTGAAAGTAATTATAGAGAACAGACACCTGAACAAGAGAGTAGGCTTCCCTATTCTCCGAACGTCTAATCCAAGTTACAGAAATATTGCCCCTAATGTATAAAATATCCTTACAATCCAAATTGATAAGACCAAAATAGAAAAAATTCAAAAACCTGGAGTTCAAAGCATGAATAAAGAGTTAACTATTGGTAAAAATAGAACCTGTTTGTAGCAAGTCATCACGAGCAAATGACAAGCACTGCTGAAGAGCAAGCGCCTCTGCCGTCGCAATCATTAAAATATATAAAAATTTATATCGAGACTAATATGATTAGAAATTATATATATATATATATATATATATATACTGGCAAATAAAATAATTTCTGTATAATTTAACGTGAGTAAAAATTAATTAATTAAGTCAAAGTCAACATAACCAGTGCACAAGACTCTCCATTTTGTAGAAGTTTGAAAAATATTATAATATGCAGAACCTTTTTTTATATTTTTACAAAAAAATTATTTCTATAACTTGAACCATTGTGATCATATAGTTACAAAAGACCAACTTTACCTCTTTTTTTAATAAAAAGGACAGAACAACAACTAATTAACACAGGTGTCGGGGGTATACGACCCTGTGGGCATCATGATGAAGCAGCTCCTGGATGACCACTGGGGGATTCCTAAGGAAGTGTAGGCCCGGGGGAACGAACAGTGCACAAGCCGCCAGTCGATCGGCACTCTGGTTGCCCTCTCGCAAGACATGTTGAAACTGGACCTCCCAATCACGGTGTAAAAGTCTCCGAATATCTGCAACCAAAGAAAATTCCTCAGTTAGACCACTCTGAGAGGAAGAAAGAATGTTAATCACCTCTAAAGAGTCGACTTCCGCGACAATATGCCGGTAGCCTAGATCCCAAGCCAGCGTTAGGCCGGATCGGGCCCCCTGGAGTTCAGCAGCTAAGGGCGTACTCCTCCCAAGGCGGTGATAGAAACTGCTGCACCAATGACCACTCGGATTCCGAATTAAGCCCCCAACCGAAGCCAGCGCGGGCCCAGCTCGTACAGCGCCATCCGAGTTTAGTTTCACCCACCCCTCTCAAGGGTTAGTCCAGCCCACAGGGCTCCCGACAGGCCTAGCGAGGGGCGGGAACACGTGACTTTCCACAAGGCGAGCACGTGTAATCCACTCCACGTAGTCCAGAACTGCGCGCAGACCATCAGACGGCCAAACAAAATCCTCCTCGAATAGACATTTGTTTCTCTAGGTCCATAAAAACCAACAAGCGACGCCAAAGAAAGTGGCCCAGTCGACTTGGTGGAAGGACGAAAGGTGGAGGAGGTTGGAAATGAGCCAATCATCCGCATCTTGCTGGAAAAAGGTCGGAGAAATCACTTCCCGCGAAAACTGCCTCCAAAAGTACTGACTACGCGGGCAATCCCGAACCACGTGTAACGAAGTTTCTAGCTAACCACAAAAGGGACAACTGCTGTCCGAGGCAATATGTCGAGCCACGCGCTGTTGATGACCAACTTTACCTTTCACTACAAACTTAACTAAAAAAAGAAAAGAAAATATTAATTAATATATGATGAAATGAGATTCTGTAGTAACCATAAAAGTTTGAACCGTCCTGTCAAAGAAAGTAGCTTATTCACGGTAGGACACACACAGGAGCACATTCTGATGCTCGAAAAGTCGCATGTTCTCACTTGCTAAGAATGTTCAAAAGTCGCTTTGTCCCTTTTTTTATACTTAATTTATGTTATCAAACATTTAAATTTTATGTCATTCCAATTTTAAGTAATTAGGAATATGTATTTTTAAATTCAATTTTTTTTATATAATTCCGTTAAAGTGAATAGTATTCGATTGCAAAATAATTTTTATTTTTCCTTTATTATAACTTTTTAATATAAATTATTAGTAGCAAGATTTAAAAACTTAAGAAAAATATCTTAATCTTTAAAATTCTAAAAAAATTAATTACATTTTTAATTTTCTAAGAAAATTATTATCTTAAACTTCAGTTAAAAATAATTACAAAATACATACGACATAAATATTACATGTGAATCAATTAAATAATAAATTAATAATTTATTATAATATTGTAACCTTATATTTTAAAATTGACTTAAACCAATTAGCTTCAATTTAAACTAATAATTTAAAATAAACCTTTATTTAAATTTTTAACTTAAATCAAATTTAATTTATTCAAATTGAATTTAAAAATTTTAGATTATTATATTAATAATATTTGATTAATTGACTTTAAATATTATATATTTTGTATATTTAAATGCAAATAAAAAACACTTTTTCTAAATAGTTAAAAACATTTTAAAATTTTAGCATGATAGTGGAGAGGCTAGTCTCATCCAATAGTTACTCTTTTGGTGCTCACACGTGCGTATATCTTAGTGGGTTTCACAATCAATGTTCGGTGAAGGCAACCGTACTACAGCGCCGGCCAGGAACGCGCTTGTTCTGTCGGCGAATGCGGTAAAGTGAGAGGCTGGAATTAAGAATCCACGTGGCACAATAGGATTCAACGGCCCAGTGTATTATCCTCCCTTTTTCTTTAGGGCGTCTATATAACGAAGCTGATCTATCTCTCTCTTTTGTCATTGGGTCCTCCCAAATAATATTTCAGAGCATACTAAAAAGAGAAAAGTACGTGCTTTGAATTGAGTTTCAGAGGAAGTTTAAGAAAAGAAAGAGGGAGATTTATGGAGGAGATGAAGGTAGTGAATTCCAGGTTTAAAAGGGTGTGTGTGTTCTGTGGAAGCAGTACTGGGAAGAGAGACTGTTATGGTGATGCTGCTCTGGAGCTGGCTCAAGAACTGGTAGCCATTTCTGTTCATCATCAAGCTCTCTTCATAGCTTAGTTTAACAGTAATTTCATATTCTCTTTTCTGGGTCTTTTCTCGAAGGTGTCAAGAAGGTTGGATCTTGTTTATGGAGGAGGAAGTATTGGATTGATGGGGTTGGTTTCTCAAGAAGTTCATCGTCGTGGAGGCCATGTAATAGGGTAAGTGCAGAGTACTATTATACTCGCAAAAAGTTATTTGTAGTTTTTGCTTCATTTGAATTTAGTGGTTCTGTATCTTACAGAATCATCCCAAAAACACTGATGAGCAAAGAGGTACGAGACTTATCACTTATCTACATACTATTTTGGTTTTAATGGAAGATAAAAGGTACTCAGCTTTGCTTTTTATAAAGCAGCTAACTGGAGAAACTGTTGGAGAGGTCAGAGCAGTAGCAGACATGCACCAAAGGAAAGCTGAGATGGCCTACCATTCCGACTGTTTCATTGCCTTGCCAGGTTAGTGGTCCGACCCGATTTATGATTCAACCCAAAACTTTTGATATCTTTCGAATCACGTAAATTCTGTTTTTTTTTTCCCCATTTGAGACACATACTCTTGATTTGTCTTCAACATAATATAACAATAACAACATTCGGTAAGAATCTAACTGAAGTGTAAGATCTGAGGCTACAGACTAGTACAACTTATACTATATATAATCTTCACTAATTGTGTATGTCTTTTTATGATTGTTCAGGTGGATATGGAACTTTGGAAGAGTTACTAGAAGTCATTACCTGGGCTCAACTTGGCATCCATGACAAACCTGTAAAGCAACTTTATGCCCTTAGTTAAATCTCTTGTTAGGTATATACTATTGAGTTAGGATTTGGTTGAATTCTGTTCTGAGCTCTTTAAAATTGGAGTTGAATTTGATCGAATTTAAACTCAAGTATGACTTTTAATTGAATTGGCCGGAACCAATCTCAGGCCATTCTTATATAGAGAATTTTTTTTTGTTAAACCACCCAGTATTCGGTACTACATAGACAATTAAATAATTCAGATTCGAGCCAAATAAAACTCTTTTAAACGATAAAGCTCTTTCTCACGAGTTTTTAAAGCGATTTTATTCTTAAGACTCAAACTCGAGACTTTAGTTAAAGATGGAAAGGTTCGTGCTGCTCTACGGGCGGTCCTCGTGAGTTATATAGAGATTTTTAAACATGTTTCTTATGTTGTAATTTGCTAGGGTCAACTCTAAAACCAAGTCTATTACATTATTATGACAGGTTGGGTTGCTTAACGTAGACGGCTACTACAACTATCTACTCACTTTCATCGACAAGGCAGTGGACGATGGATTCATCAAACCCTCTCAACGTAGTATCATTGTCTCTGCTCCAAATGCCAAAGAGCTTGTTCAGAAACTCGAGGTAGTTATTAATTATCCTTTTTGTTTCTTACCAATCATGAATTTTGTGAAAAAATAGGAATAATTTGATCTTTAATATGAAATATCAATTTTATATGGTAATTGTTACTTGTAATAAAACAATATATAAAATTATTTTTATATTTAAGAAAAATTTTGAAAAAACCCTTCATCCTTTAAAATTATCAGTAAAAATCCTTACAATCTAAACTTATAAAAAACTTCTTAAAATTAATTTTCATTTAAAAATCCTGTCAAAATTATTTTACTAAAATAAATCAAAACCAGGTGATATAGATCAACTCAACTCGTTTTTTTAACCCGACTCAATATGAAGGTACCTGACTACCACTACTACCGTTCCATTTTGAAGAATTTTTTATAGAATATGAAATTGGTCATAAAGGTTTTTTTAGGTTAATAAATCATAATTTGGGTACTTTTAAATTCTTTGATTATTATCATTGTTTAATTTATTTATTTATTGTTTTTTATTAGGAATATGTGCCTTTGCATGATGGAGTTATAGCTAAGGCAAAATGGGAGGCTGAGCAAGTGGAGCTTAATGCATCTTTACAAACAGAACTTGGTCGTTAATATATTAGAAAATGTTTTTTATAATAATTATATATATTTATAATTTTATCTGAAAATAATATGTAATTGGCTATGGTTTGTCTCCTTTCCAATTTTGTATATATATTTATCAGGAAAAGGAAAAGGAGACAGCTTCCACAAAATGGAAGAATATACATAACTATTAATTTTAAATTTCCTTTTTATTTTATGATATATTTATTTTGTAAAAATGGCAAAGCCAAAAAAAAAGTAGGAAAAACCAAAAATAGAAGCTTTTGATTCTCTCTGTGGCTCTGGTTAATTTCCATGTGGTCCTTCCTCTCCTCTCTTCCTCTCGTCGTTTTGATCTTATCCTTTTTTTTTCTTTGTTATTTTATATGATCCTTAGTTATAAAACTTGCTCGAAGTATTATAATTGGTTGCCATTAATACCGATGTTGTCGTTGTAGTCGCCGTTGTCGTTGTTTCCTCGTCGTCGTTGGCGTCACATTTTTTATAATTATACTTGTACTCTTTCACGATTATTGTTATAATGTGTAATTTTTAACCAAAACAAAATTTGAATTTATCCGAATTTAAATAAAAAATAATCAATTTTGAGTAAGACTTCATATTAAAGGTTCAACCCGGCTCTAAAATTTTAAAAAAGACACTCGATAATTCAAAAAATTTTGAGAAAAACTCAAGTTTAATTCAAGGCAACTCATTACCAATGCTACTCCTATTTATCTTATCTATGTCTACTGTCATCCTTTCCTGTAGTGTTGTTAAAGGAAGAAGGAAGGTCGACCTCCATGTGTTGTATTCCACGTCAGTATACATTTGACATTACATGTTTGGGGCATACCTCTTTTACCTTGCTTCTTTATCCGAATTAGTGTCCCTACTTCTCAACACATGTTGTACAAACTTACAAGATATAGGTCGACACATGTTGTCCAAACAGATATAGGTTTTTTACTTTTTACCCTTGTAAAACTTGTGACAAATAATTAAGAATGATAAAAAGATCCGAACTCAATTTAATTTAATCCGATACAAAATCAATATATTAGATACGATTTAATTAAGTTTAACTTTGAATTCAAGTAAAATTTTTAGCCTAAAAATTTAGATACTCGATCGATATAATAACTATTAAGTGTAATATCTACGGTTGAAAAGAAACATAGGGATAAAATGAATTATATGCAAATATATGACTCAATACTCATAACTTATTTTCATTTTTATTTATAATTAAAACCCGGTAAAATATAGTTTAATTGGTTTATAAAGAATTTTGAAATATATTCATATTAATTAACTTAATTTTGAATTATTAATTTACAATATTTCCTCTTAAACAATATTTAATTGGACGTAAGATTTTTAATATAATGAAATAGTTTATAATGAAATAGATGTAATATTTAGAAAATTGTTGTTTGCGAGAGATGGAAGAGTTTATAATGTAATATAATGAAATGTTGTTTGAAAGAAGGTTTCGTATAGTGAAATGTTATTTATCATTTTACATTTCATCCTAAACCCTCCAAATCGGAGATAATTTATTTTTACTATTTAAGATGGAATGAGATATAATATGAAACCCTTCCTTTTTATCTTATTTCATTTCATTCTATTATAAGCTTTTCTCCCTAATGATAGAATAACATTATATTTAAATTTATTATATTAATAACTACTCAATCAAACATAGCCTTAGGAAGACAAAGAATGGGATGGGCTATTGCCAGCTAAAAATGGGTCCATACTCCATAGTCAAGTCAAGCTAATTAATAATGCAAAGTCACACTTTTCTTCTTTTGAAGAATTGTATAAGGCAAAGTACCACATTGGATCCCAAACAAGTGGACTAGCTTCCTTCGGATGAGGAGCAAAAAGAATATAACCCAAAATAAATTATAGGACCTAGGATGGTCCTCTTGTGCCTGCATTATGGTCCCTCGTACCGGTCACTATCCATCCCTTGGACACGTCCAGCTGTTGAGTTCGATGATAACATCAAATAATAATCCAAAATCCAACTAGTTACTAATCCTCTTGCCTTTCAGCTTGCCAAATATT
>JAOQMR010000006.1:540637-560830 GCA_027563865.1 Erythroxylum pelleterianum | reverse complement strand
TAAAAATTAAAAATTAATCATAATAATAATTAATAAAATTAATAATAATAAGAATAACTTAATAATAATAATAATAATAATAATAATAATTAAAAAATTAATAATCATAATAATAACTTATTAAAAATTAATAATATTAAGAATAACTTATTAAAAATTAATAATAATAAAATTAATAATAATAATAATAATAATAATAAACCAAACATATTTTTATTTTTAGTTTTTTATTATCAATCTCAACCAAAAAGTTTTTGTTTTCAGTTTTTATATTGCAAATTTCAACCAAACAGATTTTCGTTTTTTTAGGAAAAAAAATATAAACTAAAAACAGAAAACAAAAACTAAAAACAACAATAGAAAAATAAAAGTGGAACCAAACAGTCCCTTAAGTTTCTAACAACAATAGTTGTTTTAGGACCTTAGATATAATTAGAGATAACAATTAGTTAAGCGAGACTCGTGTCAATTAGGTCTAAGCTCAAATTGACTCGGCTTGGTTTGACCTACTTTTTTAAATTAAAAAATAAAAATGATATCTTTTTTCTCATAATTATTAGATCTCGAATTGAGTTTGACCTTAGGTGTAAGCTTGGGCCATTGACTTTGAGTTGGGTCGGACCAAAATGTCATCCCTGGGTGCAATTCTTCTTTGCATCCTTCAGGTTTCTTAAACATTCTCTTCGGGCATATATGCGACAATTTCATTTGACAAGCTCGAGTCCCCAACATAACATGAACAATTCAGAGCTGAACTGACTTTAAGACTCTGAATCTATGTTTTAAAATTTTAATGTTTCATACACTTTATTCAGATAAATGTTAAATTATTTACTTATATTTAGCAGGCTTTTGTACACAAATTCGTTATCTCCTAGTAGATTTGCAGAGATAAAACAGGAAGAGACATCACTCGACCGCCATTAAAACCGCCATGAATTCAGCAACCAAACCTCTGCTTTCTTCACACTTCTTTGGCTTCAATCTTCTGAGCTCTCCTCCAACACCCAAAACAATCAAAGCATCTTCTCGTTTGCCATTCTTCTCCAGACGGAGAACCCAAATACCCAAATCTTTTCTCAATTCAAAGCATCCAATTTTTGATTCATTCCCATCACAAGCCACTCTAGCTGCTTTGTTCTTCACTTCACTGACAACCCCACAAGCCTTTGCTCTCGATAATGACAATGTACCTCCTCCACGAGCACCACCACCAGTAATCGAAGCACAACCCACTAATCCAATCCCATTAAGTTCCTCACCTTTGGCTCAAAACCTTCTTCTCACAGCCCCAGAACCTCAGTCTCAATCAACACCGGACCTCCCTGAAGGTAGCCAATGGCGTTACAGCGAGTTTCTCAACGCCGTCAAGAAGGGCAAAGTGGAAAAAGTCCGTTTCAGCAAAGACGGTTCAGCCCTGCAACTCACCGCCGTCGACGGCCGTCGTGCCACCGTCATTGTCCCTAACGACCCGGACCTCATCGACATTTTAGCTATGAATGGTGTCGATATCTCTGTATACGAGGGAGAATCCGGTAATGGGCTTCTGAATTTCATCGGAAACCTGCTATTCCCGTTCCTGGCTCTGGGCAGTTTGTATTTCCTCTTTCGTCGTGCCCAGGGCGGTCCAGGGGGGCCAGGTGGGTTCGGGGGACCCATGGATTTTGGGAGATCGAAGTCAAAGTTTCAAGAAGTGCCCGAAACAGGAGTGACATTCGCGGACGTTGCAGGAGCAGACCAAGCGAAACTGGAACTTCAAGAAGTTGTCGATTTTCTGAAGAACCCAGATACCTACACAGCTTTAGGAGCTAAAATTCCAAAAGGGTGTTTGTTGGTTGGACCACCAGGGACTGGTAAGACTCTGTTAGCGAGAGCTGTTGCTGGAGAAGCGGGAGTGCCTTTCTTTTCTTGTGCGGCTTCGGAGTTTGTGGAGCTATTTGTTGGTGTTGGAGCGTCGAGAGTGAGGGACTTGTTTGAGAAGGCAAAGTCAAAAGCGCCGTGCATTGTGTTCATCGATGAGATCGATGCGGTAGGTAGGCAGAGAGGGGCTGGACTTGGTGGTGGGAATGACGAAAGAGAGCAGACCATTAACCAGTTGTTGACTGAAATGGATGGGTTTTCAGGTAATTCAGGGGTTATTGTTTTGGCTGCAACTAACAGACCTGATGTTCTTGATGCTGCTTTGCTAAGGCCTGGCAGGTTTGATAGACAAGTTACTGTGGATAGGCCCGATGTTGCTGGTAGAGTGAAGATACTTCAGGTAGTTGTTGGCTTCTTTCTTTTAAAGGTATTAAATTGCGGATTGCAGATTATACACAATTGTAGCGTTCCCGAGCACCGGCAAGACTGAAATTTAAAATCTTGGACTTCTAGTCTTTGTTGTAATTTGGTGGCATTGGCAATTTGTTCAAGTGATAATGTATATGAACAAGATGAGGGAAGTTAGTTATAGCTTTGAACTTCTGTTAGCTCAAGTTTATGGTTTTGAGCAATAGGTACACTCTAGAGGGAAGGCACTTGCAAAGGATGTGGATTTTGAGAAGATAGCTAGGAGGACGCCTGGATTCACAGGCGCTGATTTGCAGAACCTGATGAATGAGGCAGCCATTCTTGCGGCTAGGCGTGATCTTAAGGAAATTAGCAAAGACGAGGTATCTGATGCCCTGGAGAGAATTATTGCTGGGCCAGAGAAGAAGAATGCGGTTGTCTCTGATGAGAAGAAAAGGCTAGTTGCATATCACGGTAGGTGACAGAGAAATGAAATGATCTCTCTAGGTTCTTTCTTGAATGTTGCTATGTTGTAGTGTTTTTTACTTGGGAGGTTGAGGATATTGTTTCGTTATCTGAAGAGGCTGGACATGCTTTGGTTGGTGCTCTAATGCCTGAATATGATCCTGTGGCCAAGATATCAATCATACCTCGTGGCCGAGCCGGTGGTCTTACATTTTTTGCTCCAAGCGAGGAGAGGCTGGAGTCTGGATTGTATAGCAGAAGCTACTTGGAGAACCAAATGGCTGTTGCACTTGGTGGAAGGTCAGTCATAGATCATCCACAAACCACTTTTTGCTGCATAAGCCGCTGATTCGGAGTAGAAAGTGGTCGCGAGTTTATGAAATCGTCTGTTAGCTGCTTGAAATTTTGATTTGATGTGGTAGTTAAATGCTAGTGTTCAATGTAAAAGAATCACGAGGCCACATTCGGACGATGACATGGTTTTAAATTGCAATCAGAGTATAACCTGCAATCCTAAATTTAAGACTTTAGATGACGAATGTCGTTTTGCAGGATCGCCGAGGAGGTAATTTTTGGTGAGGAAAACGTGACTACAGGAGCATCAAATGACTTCATGCAAGTTTCAAGTGTGGCAAGGCAGATGGTTGAGAGATTCGGGTTCAGTAAAAAGATTGGACAAGTTGCCATTGGTGGAGGTGGTGGCAATCCATTCTTAGGCCAACAGGTATTTGATTAATACTATGATTGTAAACTTGATCAATGAACCAACAATTATTGCAGAAGCTATAGAGTTTGATTACAAAAAGATAGTAGTTTGTTTAAAGAAATTAGACCGAAGAAGCCCCCGGTCGGTATATAGGTCTCCATCTCCAAGATATTACAAGAACATGATTCTCTCCCCTTAACCAGCTTAGAAGTTCATTTCCTATTTTAGTGTATTGGTAATCTGTCTATTAGCCAGTTCTTTGTTTTCTTGTAACTTTGATTGAGAACCGACTTACATGCGCTATTGATGCAGATGTCATCCCAGAAAGATTACTCCATGGCAACTGCAGATGTGGTGGATTCAGAGGTTAGGGAGCTAGTAGAAAGGGCATACTCAAGGGCCAAGCAGATCATTACAACTCACGTTGATATCCTTCACAAGCTTGCACAACTCCTCATGGAGAAAGAAACTGTTGATGGAGAAGAGTTCATGAGTCTATTTATTGATGGAAAGGCTGAGCTATACATTGCCTAGGTAGATTCCTAAGATTTAAAACTGCGTTGTATCATAAATTTCAGAGGCATACACATCGAATAATTCCATAATTGAAGGGAATACAGGTTCTTTAAATTGACTCAGTTCGATCCGGCTTCGGCCTGTAAAAGTTATGTGACCGGCGAGTTAAGTAACAGATGATTGCAGGAAGTAGAAAAAAATAGTACATGAATTACTGCACCCTCCTTCATCACTATGGTACATTTGGAGGGAACCAGTCACACAACCTCATTATACAACGCAACCCACATACAATACAACAACAACAACCAGATTACCAGAACAATGGATAAGTTACAAAAGAATGAATGAGTCTTCTAAGACCCTCTACCACCACTACGTTGCCTTTTTTCTTCAAGTGCAGCAGCCTCATTCAGCATGTCAGCAGCATCTTTCTGCATGTCCAGCTTGGCTAGGGCAACAGCTTGCATGTAAAATGCCGTCGACCAGTCTGGGTATACACACTGTGATTGCATCGCATCTCGGAGGGCAGCATCCGGTTGATCACACAAGAGATGGCAAAGACTTCGCCGTGCAAAAACAGTGGGGGAAACCATTGTCCCCACATCTATGAACTGCACACAGATTATAATTAGTGATACAGAATCCCTTAAGTTTTTGATAGGAGAGCATGAACAATCAAGAATGTAGAACCAGGGCTACTTGCCTGAGAATAACATTCTATTGCAGTTTTAAAATCTTTGTCACGAAAAGCTACATCTCCACGCTTTCTGGCTTCCAGCATATCCCTCATTTGTTGAGTCCATTCTTGGAAAGATAACTGTATACGACACAGTTTAGTACGAACATAAAGTAAAGGATTGGTAATAGGAATAAGCAACATACCAATGAGCAGTTAATCACCTCATTTGTTCCTTCATCATCTTTGTAATGTGTCATTACCAAAATTTGATGAATAGCTGTAAGATCCATCCGTGAACATGCGTCACCCATTGGAGAAAGAGGATGCTGTGGTGTAGGTGGTGCATCTTCATGCTTTGTTATACCCAGCATCACGTGAGATGGGACCTGAAAGTAAAATCGTTAAATTACAAGCAACACAACCGTCTACAAAGTCAATAACAACTAAATGCATCTCCTGGAAAGGGGTGAATAGGGGTAAAAAGATTATATCAGAAAGAACATAAAGAGGGACACAACTGATGAACCAATATCGTGTATGAATCACATTAGCAGTGTATTATTATATGCTCTAGTGGTTCATGAAGTCTAATATGTATCTACACAATAACATCATATTTGCCAACTATTATCATGTGAAAATGTGACAGAAAGAGACAGCGTACTTCTGGTTTATGTTGTAATGGGGTAAGTGTTGCAACAAGGTCCTTAGTATTGGGCCGTTCCCTGGGCTCATATTGCAAGCATCGTGAAGCAAGATCAAAAACCACAGTTGCCTCTTTAGTTGAAAAGTTCCCTTCCAAATGTGAATCCATCAAGAGAAGAATGTTTTTACCCCGGATCATATCAAGAGCCTGAACAACAGCAAATGATCATGAGGAGTCATAAGGAGAGTTCACACTAAACATCAATCTTTCCAACAACTAACATGAATTCAAAAATAAATATTATGGTAGATTGAGTAATTTAGAAGTAAAGTGTAACATTCATTGCACAAATCAGAGAACAATGCAACTCAACTGAATATCAAGTAACTCAAAATCACCAGACAAGAAAAAAAAAAGATAAGGAATCGAAGCAATGCCATGCAATAATAGACTAGATATATAGATTTGGGATTGAAGTTGAAAACAGACTCCAACAAACATCATGAACAGAAGTTGTAACATAGAGTTTGCTATAAGGACATGATATCAAAACTTGATGTAGAACCAGACATTTCAAACAGAATGACCAATTTTATGGTTAACGGTAATATTCCACAAAATAAACCCAAAATAAAGCCATTGATGAAGTATGAAAACTTACGTGACTGGGAGGGATGTGCTTTCCACTGAGAAGGTCCAACAGAACCGTACCAAAGCTAAAAATAACGCTTTCTGGAGTAACCCTTCCTACAAAAATTGAAAGATATGGTTATATTCCATTATGAGAGGATTCCAACAGTAATCCTCGTATTAGAATGTTGTTTGGTTAGATCAAACACAAACAATATACTTGTTTCCCACTGAACAATATTTCTAGATCTGTCCTTGAGTATGATGGATAAAATGCAGATAGTTGAGCTTCATAATTCTTAGGGAATGACTGCAAGCCCATGTTGCATTCCATCAAACATGGCAATATGTGTCATTCTGGACAATGGTTTGTCCATAATCTTTTGATGTACAGATCATGCCAACTCATTCAAGTGTTAGCTTTATTGTCACTTCCAAATTGGTAACTCCTAGTAATACCAATAAACCAAAAGGCAAATTGAATTTTCATTTTATTTCCCTCTTGCAAATTGTCATAATACCAATATTGACAATTCTAAACCAGAAGCAGCTCTTCTAACTTCCATCTCACAAATTTTACTTCCCCACTTTCTCATCTAACCTTTGGTTGTAGTAGTCCCCACATTTGTATTCATTAAAACTTTCTTGTGTTGTTAACATAAAAAGAACATTGTTACCCAACTGCAACTCCCACTTCTCCTTCCGTAGATATTGCATGATAGAGTACTGACCACTTTAATATAGTTCCAGATTTCCATCAAGAAGGAATGCAACAATGAGTAATTTCTCGATACACAAATTTAATTCCATCAATTAAATACAAATGAATCAGAATTCACAAAGAAAATATTCAAATTTTACAGAATGGAAATCTAAAAAACTAGGCATTACCGTTTTTCAAGTATTCGGGAGGTGTGTATGCAAGATTCGTACTGTAGCTTTTCCCGTCCCTACTATTTTTCATCAGTCCAAAGCAAGAAAGCCGGGGATCTCCATTCTGGCAAAACCATCCAGTAAATTAGCCCTTGCTCTTATAGATCCTCCAGCCAACAATACCTTAACTCAACAGATGTTTAACCAATCAAAGGTTGTAAGAAAAGAGACAACACAAAATACCTCATCGAAAAGAACCCTATAAGCATTTAAATCATGATACAGAGGTCGGCCTTCGTTACTACAATAATCCAAAGCTTCAGCAATGTCAAGTGCCACTCTAAGTCGCATTGCCCACTCTATAGTTTGATTCTCCCCTGTAAAAAAAAATTAAAATCCACAACACAACTGCATCAAAATCATGCAATTCAATTCCAGACGAAGCTAAACATTTTAAGTAATAACAAAAAACCGAATGGAACAAGATTTACAGTAATCGACCCTTGAATACAAACAACATACAGTGAAATAAATGTTTGGCAAGAGTATCATTAGGCATATACTCAGCAACAAGAAGCCTTTCGTCCCCATCGCAACAGTAACCAATCAAATTGGCTAACCACTCGTGCCTCAGCTTTCCAACACCCCATGCTTCATCCTTCAAAGTTCAAACAATAACGATAACAATAACAAGAAATTAAAATCCAACACTCAATCTTCAAACCCTAGCATTCATGAAAACGAAATCAGAACGTACCGCGAATTGCTTCGGATCGGGCCAGGCCAGTTTGGTAAATTTCTTGACGGCGATCCAACTCCGATTGCTCTGGTTCTGCAACCGACCTTTATACACGACATTTGGAGCCTTCTCACCGCTCCCGGACACGATAAACTCGGGGCTAAAGTTGTTCGTCGCGGCTTTTAAATCAGCAAGCGAGAACTCCATGAACCCCGGTACGCCACCGACAGCGGCTACACTTGCACCAACACCTACAGGTTCATTCCCCTTCGTAGGCTGAGGAACGCGACCGTCGTTGTGTTGGTACTGAGGATTGAGAGGCGGTAGTTGTTGGTTGTGGTTATGATGGTTGTATTGGTTCGGGTCCTTGTCTCCTGATAAGGAGGAACAGCAACAACCCATAACTCGAACTGAGTCGACTCAGCAACTCAGTAACCTTCTCCCTTTTGGAGACAAACCATATAAATAAGAAAAACTACACAATTAAATTCAAAAAATATATAATTATTTATAAAGAGATAGAGAGAGAGAGGTTCTTCTGTTTCGTGTTATTTCGTTAGAGGAGGAGAACAAGAAGAAGAAGAAGAAGAGAAATTATAGCGTGTAACGCAGCAGCAGTAGCAGCAGCATTAGCTCAGCTACAGCTTCCTTTTCCTTTTCATGTCGTTCCCTTCTCTCTCTCTTCCTTCCTCTTCTTCACAAGACCCCTGTCTCTGTCTGTTTTCCTGTTTCTCTTCCGGGTAATGATTTGTTATTTTTAACGTGATTCAAGGGCAATTTAGTCATTGTAAGTCATTTTTTAATAATTCCTATAGAATTTAACTCCACTTTCATTATCTTATTATTTAATTATTCCTCGTCTTATATATAATTACTAATCAGCCATCTCCAAAACTAAATAGGTATAAAAAAATTTTTAAAAAAAAGAAAGAAGTGTAGAATACTAGTATTATATACCAGGACGAGCGTGTTAGTGGGGATGTAAACCTGATGATGATCATGATCAGTCAGCATCAGGACCAGTTGCTCTCAGAGTCTCACGT
The DNA here is from genome assembly GCA_027563865.1 of Erythroxylum pelleterianum. Lineage (NCBI taxonomy): Eukaryota > Viridiplantae > Streptophyta > Magnoliopsida > Malpighiales > Erythroxylaceae > Erythroxylum > Erythroxylum pelleterianum. Next base: position 552,262 of record JAOQMR010000006.1, on the reverse strand, counting down.
GTGGTAGGTTGTGATTGGTGGAGGTTAAAAAGGCTTAGACGTGTGGACCCAAAAACAGGCGTCCGCGATTCGCTGGCTCTAGGACCCATCGCGGTACCCGCGTTGTACTGTCCCAGTCAACGATGTGCGTGGCACGCACGAGTTTAACCACAAAACATGTTCACTGCATCTAATCTCACTAGACATTAGAGCCACAATGCGGCGTCGTTCTAAGAAATTGCTTAAATTCCTTCCTCCAAATAATAGTTTTCTTAATCTATCAATTCATTAATTAATTATAAAATTAAAAAATTATCCATTTTGGTATTTCGTAATTTAATTTTTGCTACTTACACCTCTTGTTATCTTATAACAAAAAATAAAATATTTAGTTATAATTATTATTATGACATAATTGCAACCAATTTTTTAAAAACCAGACTTAAAGTTAAATCGATAAGACACTAGATTTAAGGTTTAGAAGGTTCAATCGATATTAGATCGTCACAAAATTGACTGAAGATTAAATAAAATTAAATAATTTAAAATATAATTAAAAAATATTATCTTTATTAATCCAAAATCTAAAGAATAAATGTAAAAATTATTAAATAAAAATTAATTTTTGTTTATAAAAATTTATTAATTTACGAAAATTGTAAACTGATAAACTTTTAACAACAAAAGTTATCAAAATAAATTAAACTGGAAAGTTAAAAACTAATCCGACAAGTTGGAAGATTTAAGATTTTTATGTTTGTACTGGTTGAACTAGTTGGATTTTTAATCATTTATGATTGCAATATATTTAATTTATTAATTACCAAACCTTAAAGATGTTTTAAGATATATAAATTCAAAATATAGAATTTTTAATGAATTTTATGTTTTTTAATAAAATATTATTAATACATGCAACTTGTATCAAGTTATAAATTTATTTACGAATTATTTCATGTATATAAAACTTGATATTGTGCCATTTTATATAAGTTTTTCAATACTCAAAATTAAAGAATTTAACTTTTTTAACGATTTTGCTTCACAAATATTATCTCATATCAAGCTGAAAATAAATAAAAAAAGATAACATTAAATAGAGATTTCATTATAAAAACTAAAAAGGGAAAAAATATAACAACTTTTAAGGAAATCTTGAGGGGCAGAAGGGTAAATTTGTCAGACAAAGCACAGGTCATGTTAGTATGGCTGCTTTTGGAATAATTAACTTATCGATGTGAATTGGATTAAGATTGTTAGGAGATGAGTTTATAGTTTGTTAAATAATTTATTTAAAATATATTATATATGAATTATTATATACAACCTATTGTTCATTCAAAATGGAAACGAGTAAACTAGTCGATTTTAGGATAGCAATAGGTCGGGTCGGGTTTGAGCTAGCCCAGGCTTGAACTCGACTTGACTATTGTTGGGGATTTTTTAATTAAAAATGCAAAACGACGTCATCTTGCTTATAAGTGTTAGGCTTCGGGTTAAGCCGGACTTGCGTAACTTGAGTTTGAGCATGAATCGAGACCCTTTTTTCAAAAGAATCAGATCCAAGGCTTGGTCAACATGACCCTTGCTTGCTGGCTTAAGAATCGAGTCTAGCTTGAGTCAATTGTCATCTTTAATCAATCTTTAATAATAAGAATTATTAAGATAAATTAAACTAAAAATTTGATCAGTTCAAGGTATTCAATTCTATTAATCTAAAATTTTAATATATCAATCTAAATCTAAATAAAAATAAATAAAATTTAAATAATAAATCTAAATCTAAATCTAAATAACAAAGATAAATAAATTTAAATTAAATAAATAACTATAAATAAAATCCAAAATTTTAATAATAATAATTAGAATATATTATGATATGTATATGTTTTAATCGTTGATTTAAACGACTAAGAGGCGGTTGGTTCACATAGGGGAATAGTAATAAGAATTATAATGAATATAGTAAAGAATGAGAATGAACATTATCATTATAATTATGATGGTTGGTTAAGAGGAATGAATGATTACCATTATCATTAATAGTGTTTGGTTTGTAAAAAATATTAAAAAATAAAAACTTATTATATTGTAATTAATTATTAATGAATTAATTAATTATAGTAAATATTTTTAAAAAAAAGAGTCACTACTAAATAATGAGTTTCATTTCTTTGCTAAACGGAGGATATAGAGGATTCCTTGAGTTTCATTTCTTTGCTAAACGGAGGATATAGAGGATTCCTTGAAGGTGAGATATCAAACTATTATCTCTATAACGATAATGAATAACTAACCACTTACTTTTAATTCCCTACCCATTAACCCCTTCTCAAACCCATCAATCAAGCACCTTCTAAGTTATTTTAAATTATTTGTTTAAATTATAAGTCATTTGATTATTAAAAAATTTAGTTATTTTAACAGCAAACTGCAAACATAAACAAGGCACAATTAAAAGTATACCTAATTTCACCGATTGGTCTATCCACCTAAGTATCCAACTTTCATTATCCTGAACCTAATAAAACTTTGACATGCCTCCCAAGTTCAGAAGCTTCCACATTTTCGGCGTTGAGTTGTTGCTCTCTCACCTGCGCTGCCTCAGCTTTTGTGATAAGATCACATGTGGTGATTTCACATGCCACCTCAAACGGACAATGTTTCTGTCAAGATCAAACAGTGAAGTGAAGATGATTTAGGACCAAAGAGAAGGTGAAGTGAGAACAGAGAACAGGTCCTGATATTGCTTATAATCTTCCTGGATTCATCCACACATCATCACGTAATAATCCGTTAATTGCATGACGAGTTAACGATCCTGACAAGTATTAGACAGCTTAATTGCATGACAAAATTATGAAGAAACAAGGTACTTTTGATGATTGATAATTAGAGAATTGTAGATTCTAAGAAGTGAAACTGAAGTTCCTCGTAGATTTTAACAGAACTTGCAGAGAACTTCTCAATTGCAATGAAAATCTGTTGCAGGCCAAACTGAAGGCTACATTCTTTTATTCTTTCACTCCTGTTCATACCCTCTGCAAACAGGTTCTTCACTTGCATTAACTTGTGTAATCTCTGATCTTCCCTCTCTAATGCCCTCAACTTTCTGTCGACATCCTTGTCTGAAACTATCCTTTGTTGTACATAATCATTTTGGGTTTCCAGAAATTGTTGTACATTGGTGAGAAATCCATGAATTGATTGAGTTACTTCTGTCTCCGAGACTCTATCTATGGCGTTTGACCAGTCATTGCAGAGTGCAAATATGGCAGGTTCTGTGGGAGAGGAGTGTCCTGTATCTTCTGGCTTTGGTTCAGGTTCGTTGGGAAGACACTTCAGAAGCCAACCATTGAAAGCTTTCACATAACATCTTTGTGCAGTGACCCAGTTGAAGAAGCTTAAACCCCAGTTTCGAAGATCAATCTTTAATTGCATTGCAGCTTCAATACGAGTGTCATTAAGCTTCCAATCAGAAGCAATGGTGTCTAAACATTTTGCCCCACTTATTGCTTCAGACTGACATCGATGGCATTCTCCCATAGCTTTCCACATTCCAAGTAACCTGCCACCATAACACAGGATGAGTAGCCAACTTAGAAGATTGAAACATTAACTATAATGTGAGTCCTGAAAAGAGCAAACTTTAGGATCAAATCGTTGATATGTGTCCACAACTCTCCATCTCTCAAGTCATTGATAGTAATCGAGATCCTGTCAATCACTTGAATTGCAACTCTGATGTTAGTTGACAGTGTTGAGAGTAGTTTCTGAACGGAGTCCAATTTACTGGACTCAGCTTCTTTCTGACTCCAACCATTCATTTGGCTACAAGTTCTGGTATGGACAATACGAAGTTTCTCCTCAGCCTGCAAGTTCAGCAGCCTCAGAATTCACAATCACAGAGAAGTGAAGGCTCAAATTTTAAAGACAAAGCAATGGAACTTCTAAACTGTTTTAATTTAAAGCTTCCTGGAACCTTGACTTCATTGTAGAGTTTCTCCTCCCACAAGCAAAGCTTCTTCAGCGTGGTAGACAGGTTGACTGAAGTAGCAGGCGAGTTTTGATCTAAGCAGGAGTTGTCATAACCAATCTTCTCATTTGCGGGAAAAAGTTCAGTCATTTTACACAATGAAGATGGCGAAACCACTTGCAACATCTTGGTAGAGATTCCTGTTCAAACAATCTCCATAAAAAAATTACAAATTCTAGATATCCAATAACAGTGTCAGAAATTTAGAAACTTTACCTTGATGAACAAAATTCCTGTCATGGTAACGGAATTTTCCAGTGTCAAGGACCTTCAGAACTTCACTTCCCGAATCTGCAGCTCTGATAAAACAACTTTCCAACTCTCTCATGACCTCTTCCAGGATACTTCGGTTTTTACTATCCTGAGCCAAGCCAGTTTTCTCATTTTCCTTCTCATTCTGCTTCTCATCACCTTTCCTGGGCATCGGTTTCAATCCGTTCGTATCCTTCTCAGCCACCAGGTTCTGACAATTTCCACCAGATTTATCATTTTCACTTATCACATCCACAGGTCGGTTTTTCAGATCGATGAAACTATCAGTCTTTTCTCTAGTTGAGACTGGTATTTCGCATCTCTCATATACATCAAAGAAATTCAAGAAATCCCATGTCGAGCTTGCTGGATTAGGAGGCGAAGGCGTTTTCCATGACTTAGAAGACGTAACGAAAGGAGATTGTGCACGAAACAAGTCATCATTACTCGTGAAGAAATCTGAATGAATACTTGAAGTCAAGGTCTGAAGATGGAAATGATTGGGGTTGACAGGATTCTGCAAATCCAAATCTTTGTCTCTGAACTCCTCATCTTCTTCAGAATCAAACCGAAAATCGAGGTGGGTGTCTGAGCTTGAACTCGAGTGACACCCACGATCAGGCGAAGAACACTTCGAGGGGTCGTTGTGTTCAGCGACAGGAGGGTTTGTATCAATCTTGGACGACACAGAATGTGAGGAACCGACCAGTTCTTGACCCAGAAAAAGACGGAGTGCGGGTCCAAGAGCTTTGAGAGACTGCATATAAGCAACGTGAGCATCGGCTAGGACATAGCTCTGGTGCAGAGCCTCCTCAAGAAACTTGCAACGGTCGTGACACAGAGTCACCGGCGGTTGGTTGTCGATTCTTGAGGTTGTGCAGCCCATGGATTGGCAACGATGAAACTACACAAGCCCGTCTTGTTTGGAAGCTATGCTTTTCGTAGAAACCAAGGTTTTAATGAGAATTCAACATGGTCGTTAAAGGATTTGTCGGATAAATCAAAGGAAGAAAGGAAGAGGAGAGTACTACGAAAAGCTCACTTGTCCTATTAATGGCGGGATGGTCATAACGTCTCTATTGTTTGATTTGCAATTTTGGCATTTATTGTCCTTGGTTTTGTTTTTCTGATATTGCCCTTTCTGCCACTATTATTTGGATTCTTTACCAATTTTACACATTTCATTTATCGAGCATATAACAAATCTAATTATTATTTGTAAATGATACAAATTTCCTTTATTTTAAATTTTATTATTTTAATTTAAAAAGGGATCTTATATTGAATTTTTTATTTAATACAATTAAGTTGAATAATTATATAGACTTTATTTACAAAATTAACAGTAAGTTATGAGATAAGTTATATTAAATAATTTGATAAACGTTTAATAAAAATTTCTCATTTTTTAGATTTTTAACATTATAAATTACTTTTTAAATAATTTAAAATAAGTAAAAATAATAAATTTGAATGTTTTGTCTTAATTATATTCAGTTGTATGATAATTTGTATTAAATAATTTGACGAATATTTAGTAAAAGATCTCTTATTTTAAATTTTTTAATACTACAAATTGCTTTTTTAATATTTTAAAATAAATGAAAGAACAAGAAAATTATATATTTTACCTTAAGTATGAGTTTGCTTCTAATTTAATAATTAATAATAAAGGGATTGACAATGGGAATCTATATAGTGGAAATTGAGGGATTGGATTCCACTAAACTAAGACCAAAACAAATATCATGATGAGTATTTCAAGCCCTTAGTATTATGTTGCAGTTGACTAAGCCAAAAGGAAGAGTTTTGTTTCAAAATAAGCTATAATGCAAATCATTCTTTAGTTAAGGTTTATTTTAGTATAACTGGTCCTTAAAAATATGATTCGAACTTAAAATTAAAAAGACGCTAGTTTGGTTAATTAAATTAAAATATTATTGTTTTGTTAAATTGATTGAATCTTTTTATAATATAACTTAACTAATTAAAATTCAATTAATTCATATCGACCTCAATTTGTTGACCCTGATTTTGAATAAATCACTTAAAGAATCAAATGACAAACTTAATCAGACTGGCATTTATAGATTCAGTATATTTTTTTTCTTGTTCACCTTTTAAAACAAACAAAGATTTCATATCCATGATGATTATTTTGAATCTATATAAAGTTACATTAAAAGAAGTTTCAAAGTGGAATTCCAACTCAATCAACACTTGTCTTTACTCTCTTTTTGGGTATTGTTTTTTTTTTATAAAGGGAAAATGTCTACACAAATTATACAGCTAATCTGGGGAAGCACATCCCCGAGGTGTCCTCAACGAGGAAAGGTTGGCACCCTGAAGGTGCAGAGTCATAATATGTAACCCCTACATCAAAATGGGCCGCCTGAGAGGCCAGCCAGTCAGCGCATCTGTTGCTCTCGCGGTAAACATGCCGATGAACAACAGACCAATTCCGAGAAAACAGCTCTTGAATACCCGCCACTATAGGGTTGAGCTTTTGGGTATTGTTTTGCTTTGAAATGTGAGAGGTCAATGGGGAGGCATGGTCCTAATATAATATACTCTTTGATTTACAGCCCTAATTCCTAGGAAAGTATGTCACTTTTGGATATATCTTTTTCCATGTAAGTTTGGCTTAAAAAGAATACATGCTAGATTCCCATGCTTCTTCACCATCACTTATACACTTTATGTTGAAGTAAAAAAGTAGAATCAAACTCATAAGTGTTCATGTAATAATTTATGATTTAAACGACTAATTTGATGAGTTAATAGTTAAATAAATTATATTTTTAAAGTTATAATTTTATTAAAATTTGTAATAATAATAAAAATATAAAATAGTAATTAAATATCATAAATGTTAATATTGCTAATGTGAAATGTTATATAAATTAGATTCATTCTTATTAAACAACAACAACATGCAGTATGAATTCTATTGATACGCGAGGTCTGAGGAAGTTCAGTAATACGTAGCCTTACCCCTAACTAGTAGAATTTATTCATGTTAAACATTATGTAGAATTTAATGTGTAAAATATTTGATAAATTAAAATTTTCATTTTTAATTACTTATTTTTTAATTATAAACATATCAATTAACTAATTAAAAATTTTATGCGTATGATGTATATAATTATTATTAAATTAATAAATAAATTTAATTTAATTGAGTCATGATAATAAATTTATAATTTTATTTTTTGATAAAGCTACAATAAACTAAGAAAGTACTTTTAAGTACCTACCAACTTTAACGGTCTTCTTTGAAGGGGCCCAATGGCTATTATGAAGCTAACAACCATTCCATCTTTATCGCCTTTCAGCAATGGAATTATACATATGACAAACACAAACTAATCATTACTGGTCCAATCCATACATAAAGCAAATAAGCAAATCCTTATATCACAATATATATAAAAATAATAATTTATATATGATATATTTTGAATAAATTATTTTATAAATTAATAATTTAAGATTATTAATAAACTTAACCTAAATAATATTTATAAATTTAATTTTTTTGTTTTAAACCACCAAATTAAGAATATCTTCCAAAAATTAGACTAAGTGAGGCCTACATGTTTGGTTTAACAGACCAACTCAACTCATGAGTGCCATCCATTATATAGATTTTTGTCTCCTGTCTTCATCATTTCACTGCCTACAAGGCATAAGATATCTCATTTAAGATAGTTCGGTAAGACGCGAGGTCCGGAAAGGTTTATTAATACATATTTTTCTCTTTAATTAATAGAGAAACTGCTTATCGTCTAATTCAATTTAAACAAGTTAAACTCATTTGTATAAGATGGGATTTAATTACATAAGATACAACTCATCTATGATACTAGCAAAATATATAGTAATATTAATTATTTTGTCTTTATCATATGATTTTGAATTATTAATAATTTACTTAAATCACGTGATTTATGAATGAAGCTATAAAATTCTTCTCATTTTTTATGTATCCTTTGTATATCATTAATTCTTGATTTTGCTTTATATATTCTTTGCTTATGCAAATTCGAATTCAAATTATGTTTATATTATATATAATTATTACTAAAGTCTAATTTAATCATTAAAAGTTTAAATCGGATTTAACCTTGAGAAGATTAGCTCTACTTAAACAATACTGTTTTTCCTCAAAATTCACCCAATCGTTAAAATGTCGGACACTCAATCCGGCCTTTTTTCATTAGTGAAGAGATCGGTTCAATTCCAAGTCAATAAATAAAGGTTTAAATTGATTGAATTTTGAATTTAATAATATTGAGAAGATTAGCACTCTTTAAATAACACCCTTTTTCTTCAAATTCACCTAATCGCTTGAACTTCCCAAACCTGACTCGACATTTTGCTATTACTAAAGAGATTTAGGCTATGTTTAGTTGGGGGTTTTATAATGAAACGAAATATCATTTCATCGTTTGAAAGAATGTTTTATAATGAAATGAAATGGAAATAGAAATGGAAGCGGAGAATTTTATATTATATCTTATTCCATCTTAAACAGTAAAAATAAAAAAAAACCTCAAATTTGTGAGGTTTAAGATGAAATGTAAAATAATAAATATGTAATACCTAATATACTCTACCCTAATACCAAGCAAGACAATACATTTGGACGTCGGCAGAGGAAGAGCATCATCTTCGGGCAACAGTGGACGGTTGTCGGCAACAGTGGACGGTTGTCGGTGACAAGTGTGATATACTCTACCCTAATACCAAGCAAGACAATACATTTGGGCATCGGCAGCAGTGGACCGTTGTCGGCGACGAGAGTCGTCGTCGACAACTGTGACCATGCAAATCTGCACTTTTCCAAACCCAAAATACACTCTGAAATAGAAGAAGCATTGGCTCATTTCTTATACGAGGAAGAAAGAGTCACACTCGTGACTTGTTAAGTCACATTAGTAAGTCACAGCCGTGACTTACTCGGACATTGAGCAGATTGGACTATGAGAGAGAAAGAAAGAAGAGAAGCTATGACTTACCCAGACACTGAGCAAACTGGACCGTGAGAGAAAGAAAGAAGAGGAGAAGAGAGGAGAAAACAGAGAAAGAGAGAGTCAGCCGAAGAAGAAAAGAGTATAATAGTCATTTATTATTATTATATATACATTACATTCCATTCTATCCAACATACAAACAACATTTTATTATATTATATTATAAACTCATTCATTCTTCTCAAACAACAATTTTCTAATATTACATCCATTTATATTCCATTTCATTATAAATCATTCAATTATATAATATCTCATTGCGCTGCGTTTGGTTAGCGTCTTCTACATGCAAAGACAAGACGAGATGGAAATTTGAAGACAGAACAGAACAAGAATTGGAGACAGTGAGGTGTTTGGTTATGGTGTACAGAACAGAAAAAATTGTCTTCGTCCTGAGGGCAGAAATATGTTTGGCTGCAGGGGGACAAAACAAAAAACAGTGTTAATGACAAAAATGCCCCTGCAGTATAATATATTGGAAAGATGTAATTCATTGATTATTTTATAATTGTATCAATATTTATTTGAAGTGTATTTGTAATTTGTTAATTGTATCAATGTTTATTATGAATTTTATTATATGAAACTAATTATCTAATTATTATTATTGTTGTTGTTGTTGTTATTATTATTATTCATTATTATTATAAATTTTGTAATAACAATAACAATAATAATTATTATTAATAATTATTGTAATTGCTGTTATTATTAATTATTATTATAAATTTTGTACTTATTATTATTGTTGTTGTTATTATTATTATAATTAATAATATTATACATAATTAATTATCTTCTTCTTCTTCTTCTTCTTCTTCTTCTTCTTATTATTATTATTATTATTATTATTATTATTATTATTATTATTATTATTATTATTATTTATAGGGTAACTGAAATAAAATTAATTATTATTATTATTATAAACATTATTGAGTACAAAATTATTTAATAAAACATCAAAGCATTCATAGAATTAATTACATAATAGGTTCAAATAACTCTGACAACCAAGAAATTCTAATACATAATAATTTAATTAAACATCTAAGCATTCATGGATTTAATTACATTCAAGCCTTAAATTTTATTAAGAATGTCTTTAATAATAATTCCCAAAATGACTCCAATGGCAATTAGTAAAAATCTTTGATTCCATGCCATTTTTTTCTTTAAAGTTGCAACTTCATTTGGTTCTTCAATTGTTGGTAGTGAAAATTGATGCGGTATTGATGAGGGTTCAGTGGTGGTAGGAACAATTTTGTTTGTTTGGCCGACTGCGCCTGTTTCGATCCATATAATAAGCACTTTCTGCTTCAACCAAGGTCCAAAATTTCTTGAATCTAGCATTTAGAAAGCCCTCAATTACCAATTTTACTTCATCCTAATTTGTGAAAATTTCTAATTGACCTCCAACGAATATAACAGAGAAGTTGTATCAGCCCATAGTGATGTACCTGTAAATGAATCATATCCTAATCATTGATAAACATCAAGATGATTAAAATGTTATCAAATAACAATTAAAGCTTCCATGGGAATAGTCTACCAGTCATCAGAACTAATTATCCAGAGTTTTACATATTTTCATCTAGTTGATATTCATGCTAAGAGTATTTTCAATGGATTCCAGAACGCAATTATGGAGCGCAAATGCTTTCTGTCTCGGAACAAACATTGTTGTGTTGTTAAATGACCAATCAACTTTTAAAGTATATGTAGTTTGGTGAAGAGTACTAGCACCTATCACAGGTAACCAATCAAACATTCATAACCATCATGACTCTAAATTTCCAGTTACTTCTTAACAAATACAGACTTCCAATAGAGCATGCTTATAACCAGCAAAACACAATCGGGACAGTGGCCACCTCTTAAACTTCAGAACAATTACTGCATTTCTTGTTCACTAGACTATCCAAGGAACCAGCATTTCATCAACGGCTTCTTCAAGGGCAATAAAGTACGCAGCATAGCTAACTATAACCAAATTAGATAAATTAAAATTTATACTGTTCTTTCAGTGAAACCAAATTTTAATCCCATGCATTATAAATATTCTCCGTGCTTCTCTCTTCCCCTTCCCTTCTCAAAAAAAAGGAAGAAAAGAAAAGTATCAACCGTGAATCACTAAGTTCTGCTGCTCCTTTAGTTTTTCTTCTGCTCTCGTTTCTTTTGCTACCATGTTCTAAACCATACAGATTGATAAGAAAGGTAGAAGAATCTTGGCAGATTATCGTGATAAAACAAGCACGAAGATCTAGGAAATAAAGGGACCCGTTATTATATTCTTCGGATTGCTTCTAAATGCATGCG
>JAOQMR010000006.1:527314-540537 GCA_027563865.1 Erythroxylum pelleterianum | reverse complement strand
GGAGCGACCCAACCTCCAGTAACATACTGAATAGCAGAGTAAACATAGAGAAAGCCAGCAGGATATACAAGGGGCCCGTATCTCCTCTCAAGTTCCTATAATCCCTTTCTCCTTCAAGAAGCCCAGTTACCTGTTCGTAATTCACATTTACCCAGTTCATTTCAACCAAAACTGAAGTCACCCAGAAACCAAAGTAATCAACTTGGAGATTGATTACTGAGAAACAGATGAAAACTAGAAACAGAAGAAAATTGAAAGGAATAAGGTGGCCAACCTGTGACATGTATGCGTCCCAATCAATCTTTGTATCTGAAAAATCAATCAAAAGCTCGCATTATTAGTTCAATTTTAAAGACCAAAGACGGAAAATTGAAAAGAAACGTGAAAGAATTGGTCCTACATGGAACATAGGCGATGATGAGACCAACGAGGAGGGCATCAGCGAAAACAACGGCCAAAGAGAAGGCTACTTTCGGATTTTTCATGATTTTGGCGCCCCAGGAGTCGAGTTTTCTCGAAGGTTTCAGCTTCCTCGATGATTTAGTCGCCATGGCTACGTCTTCTCAACTAGCTCAGAACTCACCTGAAGCGAACACAATAACATATGCGTACATTGAGGTGGGAATTGAAGAGAAGATTCTGCAAGAAAAAAAAAACTCACCGTTTTATCAGTGGAGATGAAGCCGAACGAAGGAGGAGCAGATCGCTGGAAATGGAGTTTGCTAATTTGTTTTAGGTTTCATGAGAGTCGTTAGGAGGCTATTTTGAACTTTTCATTATCTTGTCCGACATTTTTGTACCTCAGTTTTAAAAGGAAAGCGAGGACAGCAAACAAACAAGATCAAGAACTTTTGTGTCCTTATCTACTGTGCTCACCCATACTTAAACTACGGAGGAGCAAAACCCTAGTGTTATTCAAGCTCCCGAAAACCTTCTCACCGCCAGCTTCAAGATCTTCGATGCACCACTCCAAATCTTGCATTTTCTCGGTAACCATACTGCTGATTTCATTAGCTTCTTTCTTCTTCAATCCCCACAAATCCTTCACTCCACATTCTTCAAATTCCTGAATCCATATTTAAGTTCAGGTTTCTTTGACATGAGTGGCATACATATGGACATTTTCTCTGGAAACACGACACGGAGATTCGTCTGAAAACCGCAACAGACACCATCACAGTCACTTCACTAAAATCTTCGAAAAGAAAAACCAGTTCAATGTCTTTAACAGGCAAAGACTCCGAATCTTGAACCAAGAATTCAGAGAGTCGTCCTTCGAACTCTGTACACAAGCTTCTCCATCTGTTAAGCCATTTTCTTGCAAGCTTTAACTTACAAACCAATCCTGAACTTGTCTCTCGTCTTTACAGAGGCTTGCTCCCAAAATCAGACTCTGAAAAACTCCATAAACATCAACAAACCGGAGATAATTCTCGAGAAGTATATTGCGATGGTAGCGTAAGGATTTTTGGGTCCGAGGAAACTGGACGATATAGTGCACAGAGTCACTGAAATCTCGAAGAGGGTTCAGAGCATCACAAACCCTAGCAGATGTCAGGTTTTCAGGCATTGAATACCAAACTTTGAGCTCGTCGATCTCATCTCTGAGTTGCCAGATCAAAGAATGTGATCTGCGAGGGAGGCTGAAGGATCTAACGTGGTGAGAAATGCTCGGTGGCTTGGAGAGAGGGTTTGGAAGAGATAGTGAGCGAATCGACACACGAGCTGCTTCCACCATTTTTGTTATAACTAAGAAAAGATTAAATATTCGAGTGGTATTAGAATCATTGTAAAATCGGTAAAAAATTTAATAATTAAAATACGATTGAAAAAAAATTAAATAAAAATTAATTAATTTATTTTAATTTATAAGAACTTATTGACTTACAAAAATTGATCGATTAATTATAAATTCATCAGCTTTAAACAAAAGTTTATTTTAATAATTAAATCTAAAAGTTAAAAACTGAACTAAAAAAATTTAGCATTTAAGATTTTTACTCTTAAATTCTTTTAATCATTGACTAATAAAATTTATAGATTAACTCTACTTAATTCTCGAGTTTTCAAGTTGAGCTCGAGTTCAAGTTATTTTAACTCTTGAATATATCCGAAAAATGTTGTGAAAGTCTAAACATGTTTGTTGAATTTAAGTTTGATTTTTTCATAAATAAATCTAATTTGAATAAATCTATTAAAAGATATATTTTTATCTTTTAATTAAATTTTAAAAAATTTGATGTTTAATAAAAATTAATTATTAAATAAAAATTAATTAATTTATATTAACTTATTAATTTATAAAATTAATCGATTAATTAATAAACTCATCGGTTTTTAACATGAGTTTTTTTAATAATTAAATTAAAAAATTAAAAATTGAATCGAAAATTGAATAGTTCAAAACTTTTATGGTAAAACTAGTCAAACTGATTAAATTTTCTAATCATTAACTAATAGAGTTTATAGATTAACTCTACCTAATTCCCGAGTTTTTAGGTGGAGCTCAAACTCGAGCTAGACTATGTCTTGAATATATTCAAAAAATGTGAAAAGTCTTAAACATGTTTGTTGAATTTAATTTTGAATTTTGTCAAAAATAAATCTATTTAAAGATAAAATTTTAATACTTGTAAAAGTAACAATTACAATAAGTGAGAAAAGATAGTTAAAGCTAATTACAACATAATAATATTTAATTCCAATTCAATTAAAGCGAACTTAATCAAAATTGAACTAGTTCGAGTTCTGAGTATTTATAAGATCCTTATATTTGAAATATGCAGAAAGTTTAGATCTTATGTTTAGTAATTCCTTTATTTGTTTAACTAGCCAAATAATGCTAGAACCTGAAGAATAAGACGAGTTAAAAGTTAAATTGTTAAGATAATAAATTTTAAATTTTAAAATGTTATAAAATCAGGTAAAATTAAATTAAATTAAATAAATTAACAAAATAATTTTTATTTACCAAAATTTTTGAAATTTAATTAAACAATTCAAATAAAAATTAATTAATTAATTTTAGTTTATAAAAACTGATTAATAATTAATAAACTAACCAATTTTTTTATAATTATTTATAATTAACTCAAAATTTGTATAAGTCGATTTGATTTTTAAAAGATTGATTGTTTAGACAAGGACACGACCAAACTCCAAGAGTTGAGGATACAACCAAACCTTGGGGACACCGAATCAGTTATTAGTTAACAACCAACAGAACACGATACTATAAACACTTAAAAACTCCCTCCTCCAACTACCATATACGAGAAAGTTGGCAGCTTACTAAAACCATAAAAACTTACTCCTCCAACTACCCTATACGAGAAAGTTGGCCGCTTACTAAAACTATATATTCCTTAATCAGACAATCTTGAATCTCAAAGAAGTTGTAGACACTTTCCTAACCGACCATGTTGTAAGGTTCCACGGTTATTGGGAGTTAGAGACACGTTTACCTGGAAAACACACATGATTTGAGGAGTTTGTTTTCTAAGCATTAACACTACCTCGAACTTTTCGGGTATGTCCGTCCAGACGAGTTCATACCAACTTATCGAAGCCTGATTGAGTTCAGATTCAAGCTCGGTGTCAAAGTCTAAAGAGCTTGTATCCGACCTCGGCCCGTCCCCATTATTGAGATGATAAGAAGGCATCCTAACCAAAAACTTTCGAAGAAAAACTAAACAGATGATCATGGACTTCAAGTTCTAAGCTCTGACACTTTTCAGTCTAAGCAAACTGAAGACTCCTGACATGAAGACTCACAAACAAGACAGCAAATCTAGCCTGCGAGGCTTTTCTTTGATCATTTACTGGCAAATGAACTGTCAGAAAGGTTCTCACAAACTAGAAGAATATTGAACATATAAACAGAGACCCAAATGGATGCAGGCATTCATTCTGCATCCAAAAAATGAATAAATGCAAGGTAATTCATTGTATTACATTACAAATTCCATGAAAATGAGATTGGATTTTGTACCAGATATGAACGAGCTAGAACCAAATACATTAGGTATCAGCTTTCATTGTTGAGTTGGAGGCAAATCTGGAGAGTCATCAGTCGGGGGCGGTGTAGACGATCCAAAGTCGAGATTTGGGAAGACACCAGGCGGCCTTTCTCGAGGTTTTATTGACAGCAACTGGCTTGAATCACCCACAACATCAGCCCATCCGTAATGAGGTTCAGCCCTTCATCACAAACACATATCAACAAACTTGAGCAAATCAAACTGTGTTTCCATAAGCACCAACAAATATATGTTTCTATCAGTTGGTGAATGTATCACTTACTCATAGTAGGTCTCCTCGTCCACAACTATGTCCCAGCTTTCAGTTGTTGTACTCTTTCCATACTTGTGAACTTTCCTGGTGAAAAATGGGAGGGCAATATTAACATTCCAATACAGATGTGAATATCAAAGCAAGTTCCATTAAAGTTACCCGTTTCCGAAATGTTCCTCGCCCCAAGTCCTTGACCAACCTAGACATATAGAAAATCAATCTCCGGAAAATAAAACTGCCAAAGTATATAAAAAGCTAAACAATAATAGAAGCAAGTAGCTGAATATAACACCTTATTCAAAGAAATCTGATAGAATAATCATAGAAACTGAATCCAGTTTAATATCATATCTCATCAAGAATATACCAATTGAGAAGTTTATGTATCATAAAGACATAAGCAATGGAAACCACATACGTTCACCACTAGGAGAAACATGCCAAGTTTCCCCCTGACGTGAACCTATCCCAGCAAAGAACTTCTCTTCCCACTTGTCTCCCCATTTAGTTCCCAATTCAGTCTCTGCCCATTTATCAGTCCTGAGGACTCAAATTAAAGAACTCAATAAACAAACTGCTTCCACTAAAGAAATTACATGCATAGATAACATTAATTGGAGTTGAAAATGGCACCAGAACTGAGTAAAATGCAGAAGAAAAAATCTGATATACCAAATTGGTAATACCGTCCAATTTATTGTACCGGATAGAGATGCATCAATTAAATTAATGTCCATGTTCTGAATCTACTTGAAGATATTTCAGCTACTTATATCATCTACTTTTTGATATCGCAGCAATTAAGCTAATATTCACGAAGGAAATTTAGATCCGAATAAGTTATAACGATTAATCAGACAAAGACCATTTGAGAATGGATCCACTTCCGTCATAATGCTCTCCCCACTTCTCCCACCATGACTGCTCGTTCAGTCTACCGTACTTATGTGCACCTTTCTCGGTCCAGCCTTTAGCATCATATTTTTCCCACCTAAGTCCATAAATAGAATATAGTTAATATAGAGCAAGTATCTTCTGTGTTTTCAACTGCAACATGGATGCCTATAATTAGCATCTATCAAATTACTCCTACTTCATAACAGTTACTCACCATTTCTCATACCATCCAGCATTTTCAGTGCCTGATTTTGCCTGTTTTTGTGCACTTCTCTCTATTTTTGCAAGGTTACTGCAATAACAAGTACACAAAATGTAATCTTAGCTCTTTCCAAGCTTGAGAGACATGATGCATAACAGAGTTCTCAGTATTCCATCAGATTGGAAAAAAACTAAAAATGCTAGACCTCCATTCATCCTGATGAAGCACTTCTTGCCATGTTTCCCACCATGAATCACCTTCAGAATTCCTTCCAGATTTCTCTACACCTGAGATACAGAACTCCATTGAGGGTGACCACACCAGAGAAATTACATCTTGCAAATATTAATCTTAAATAAGTGAAGGTTGAGATATATACCTAGCTCTTTGTACCCAGTCCAGTCACTCTTCTCCCACCACTGTCAAGGAGATAAATCCATTAAATGCATCCACCTGGGATGCTAATGAGTTTATGAAAACTTGCCAGTTAAGTAGTTTGAAAGTACATATACAGCTGGCCAGTAGCATGTCCAACAGAGTTATAAACCACTTGCATCATAATCTTAATCATCTGCCACACCAATTAGTTTGTAGTTAACTCTCCTTACTCTTACTCTAATTTCACTTCTTTCCTATAAATTCTGCCTCCATAACTTGTTAAGCTTTCACAAGTGATGTACCAGGCACCTAAGCTTTGCAGATATTCGAAAAGGAAGACTATGCTTTAAGTTTGAAACCGACCCACCTAACTAACAAATTTCAACAGACAGATAGGGGCAAGGCAGGTGCATTCTGGAGATATATGGTTACAAGGTTCACTCAAAACAAATAGTTAACCACAGAAATGCGACCTTAAAATGCATGTTTGTCTTTTGTGTCTTAAAAATGATAAATTGGTGCTAATGGCTATAACGTTACCAATCATGAAGCTCTACATAGACAACAAGAGTTTTGTCAAAAAAATTTGAGACAATAAGATAAAATTTAACCTTATTAACTGTTTGTATTGTCTTTACACAGAAAGTAACCATCAGTGTGCTTCAATCTCATACAAGTATAAAACAAGCATCCCAATATCATGTGATTAAAATAACCACGTACCGTTTCTTTCCATTCTGTTGAACTATCATCAGATCGACCTCCCATCCTTGTCCACCTACATCTATATCCATTTTCACCCAAGTCCTCTCCGCTTTCTCGATACCAAATACTACCATCCTCATTAGTGCCTGACTCCTTGATGTTTTCATTTAACAAATTGATGCCCCAGTCTTTCTCATGTGCAATACCAGTGTCTACAATGAGCATGATCTCAATCAAACACAACGATTATAGCCATAAATTAGACATTCAT
Source organism: Erythroxylum pelleterianum (assembly GCA_027563865.1). NCBI lineage: Eukaryota > Viridiplantae > Streptophyta > Magnoliopsida > Malpighiales > Erythroxylaceae > Erythroxylum > Erythroxylum pelleterianum. The sequence continues at coordinate 533,791 of JAOQMR010000006.1, read as the reverse complement.
CCAGGAAACGTAGATGAACGAAGCATATGAAATGGCCAAAACTCAGGAAATTGACTGTTTACCTCTCTTTGGAGGGGTGTCTCTAGATTGTGGACCCGAATATCTCGGGGTACAACGAGGATGAAATTTCTCTTGTCTTGAAACAAAACGAGACCTACAACAATTGTACCACACCAACATCTTAAGGTTAGGCAAACTATAAAATACTTCAAAAAACTTCTCCAATATAATAGAGCAATCTTATCACTATAGGAGTACCTCTCTATGCAGTTTGTAATCATTTCCATTTTCGAAATACCAAAAAAAAAACAGAAAGAGATAATCTTTGCTCCGTACAAATAAAAGAGAGTAATTAATTCATCAACCAAGAGGAAGTATCAATTACACCAAGTTCATCATCGCGAGTAAAATCTATGAGATATAAGCATTCAGATAGTCAAAGATAGCTTTTTTTATCAAAAACCCATAACCAAATTTTTTAAAAAAAAGGTAACTCTCTCACAAAAGCGTTCAAGATGAAATAACAAATGCACAAAGCAGGCACTTAACACAGTCACCACCGACAAAGACACAGAAACTATTGAAAAGATCAAAGAAAAAGTTCAAAACATTTGTTACATACGCAAATGGCAAAGCAGGAGTTGCTTGGACTTGGACTCTGTGGGGGCTCTTCTCTTGAGGTTTCTCCACGCTCTGACCCGACCTACCGCACCTCCGAGTTGGTCGTACAGAGTCGAAGCGACAGCAACTAACGCGGGTCAACTCCACAGCAACCCTACCAGCTTCAACCCGCAGTCTCCTTTTCTTGCTTCTGAGCTCCAACCCATGAATGTTAGCTCGAAGAGGTAAAATGTGGAGCCTCCGGTGCTTAAAATGAAGCTTAAGAGGAGTATGAGCCGCCGCAAGACCGCCAGCCATTAATTACTCAAATGCCATAAAAAAAACACCAGAATTTAAAAACCCACCAAGAGAAAACGAAAGCCAAATAGACAAAACCCCAAAAGGAGCGTTCTTGATAATTGAAGCTTTGAAGCACAAGTTGGGGCTTTTTTACAGTTTCCAAGAGCAGAAATAGAAGGAGACTTCTCGTTGACTAAATTACATAGAACTAATATTGATATCATAATAAAAAGAGAGCCAATGGGGTTAAGAAAGAGAACAACGGAAGATAGAGAATCTTTGGTTTGCAGAGAGCGGTGGTTTTGGCGGTGGTTGCGGCGGGGAGGTTTTTTGGGTTTAGAGAGGAAGATGGGATCAGTTGTCGGCTCTCGTGGCGGTGGTTTGGATTTTGAAACATGAATAAATAAATATATATATATATACGTGAGTGGTGAGTGGGTATGTGGGTCCCTCTTTTTCAAATACGTGTCTGATATGACTCTCACTTGAGCCACGTGGCGGAAGCTCAGCCATCTGTTGTTTTCTTAGTTTCCTACTTTGTTCTTGAGTTGTCCTTTCAAGGGGGATGATCATCATTTTTTTGACACATTATCCATTGAAATAAATTTATAATATGTATTTATTAAATAGTTATTACAAAATAAGTACACAAATTTTAGTTCATCAATAATCTTTTATAATTTTGGTTTGAGATATTGTTAATATATTTTATATGATTTGATATTATTATATATTTTTAAATTTTTAAAAACTGTTAATAATTTTTTATAATTTTAGTTTTAAAACACTAAGAACTTCAAATGGTATTATAAAATGCTACATATAATAAATATGAGGGGGGACAAAAAAAAGTCTAATTTGATCCGACCCAATCCTAAAGTTAACAAAACTGATTTTAGTTAATCAAGTTTTTGATAGAACTCGTATTGTTTTCACCCTTTTGACTAAATTGATAAAAGTCTCAAGTTGGATTAATTTTATCCTTTTCTTTTTATCCTGGTTTAATTATGAATTAACTAACTTGGTTAAACTCAAACCTTAAAATTTTCACATAAAAAGATGTCGGCGTAGATAGAACGATATTATTTTTAATTTTTTTAAATAAAAATTTAATTTAACTTAATTCAATCAAGTTCAAGCTCAACCTAAAATTTCAGGCTCGAAAATAAAATTTTAAAATTGAGTTTATAATGACTCAACCTAAATCTATTACTAACTCTAATAAAAATTATCTACAAGAAGAATTATACTACAAAACTACCTGTGAATTTTAGTTATAATAAACTCAAAGTCAACAAATCCGAATGTATAAGACTTTTCGTTTCATTAGTATTGATATTTTTATAAAAAAATTATTTTTGTGATTCGAACTTAGTAATGTCGGATATATTATTAATTTCGGTCTTTGGAATTTATCATAAGTGTTTTTAAGAAAAAGAAAAAGAATGGTGATACTCTCTTACGTAATGGTGGAGAAAAATATTGAAATTTCTTTTTCTGAAAAGTTAAGAAAATCTATGATCTAACATTACGTGGGACCACAATACGTGGAATCTTGGAAGCATAATTGAGGCCTCAAACGCAAAAAGTGTGACTTGACAACCTCGGAAGTAGTTTGTCTCCACGTGTCCGCCACATGTGTGACTCAGAATTTTATAGATTGTGGATAAGTTAAAAGACGTGGCAATGGATAATGGTGACTGGACATTTCACGTGTCAAAAGCTCGAGGCCTCTGCAATAATTAAAAATTTAAACTGCTAAATAATTTTTAATAGATTTATTATTAAAAATTGTTTAATTTATTAATTAATTTTTATAAATTAAAAAGGTTAAATTTTAATTAACAGTTTTTTATTAAAATTTTATTTTATGATCCATTATCAATTTGAGCTAGAACGTTGCGGTACCATGAAGATTGGTTGAAGGCGCAAGTGGTGGTTAAGAATGCAAGAGTTGCTAATGATGTCAGTACATGGAGGAAACCAAACTTTGGATGGTTAAAGCTTAATATTGATGCAGCAACAAGTGTAAATGGTTTTGTTGCTAGAGATTTTTCGGTTCAGTTTTAAAGATTAAGGTTGGCAAATTTGAAGGAGATTTTCAACCAAAGATTGCTGAAGCAATAGCCATAAAGGACGCCATTAGTTGGATTGAGAGTAAGAATTGGCAAATGGTTATTGTCGAGAGTGATTGTTTTCTTGTTATTCAAGCAATTACGAATTGGCAATATATAGATGCAACTGATTTTGGTTATTTAATTTATAGTTCTCATTTACTTAGTTCTCAACTTGATTGCGAAGTTGTTTTTAAATATGTTAGGTGTTTTGCTAACGAGGTAGCTTATGGCTTAGCCTAAGCTTCTCAAACAATAGCAAACGTAGGCGAGTGGTGTGATAATTTTCCTCATTTTGTAAAGCCTATAATGAATTTGGATAGTTAATATAATTCATCCTACTTCTTAATAAAAAATGTTTGAATGTCAAAGTCGCTGATTTGGATTTGGATAAGCTTAGAGTCAGCTTCCAACTACGGTGTATATCTAATAAGTGGACTTATGGTTATGAAACTCAGATTAAAAGTCCATTACAAGTCCAAATAAGCAATGGACTTTGAATTTTATTTTATCAAATAAGGAAAATTGTTTGAATGTCAAACTCGCTGATTTGGATTTGGATAAGCTTAAAGTCAGTTTCCAACTACACTGGTATATATAATAAGTGAGCTTATGGATTACGGTTATGAAACGCAGTGGACTTGTAATGAGTTTGTTTCATTTTCTTCTGAACAATGATGGTTTGTATTAAAAAATAAATATAAAGTGACTTAAATTCGGGTTGATTACTTGATTTGTCTTCAATAATAAGAGACAAAGATGCCAAATCGATGTGCTTTTTTTGTAGTCGGACCGCCTCAGCCCAAGAGGATAGGATTCAAAATTTCAATTCAAGGAAGATAAGATTCAAAAGTTGAATTATTAGTCTCTAATCAAAATAGAATCGCACATAAAAACAAAAGTTCTATATTAGATGAAAGTAGAAGAAATAAATCTTTTTATGGTTTAAAAATACATATTTTAATTTTCTTAAAATTTTAATTGAAAATTGATAAATAAATAAATATTGTATAAAAATCAGATTAATCAAATATAATTAATTTAGTTTAAATTTAAAAATTAAGATAAATTACCATATAAATAATACTTAATTTGCACTAAACTACCCAAAAAATTAATATCTTTTAATCTATTTAGTTCATTATGTTTCGGCCATGTTTGATAATAAGCTGATTGTATTACCTGTTAGCTGATAGTTGATTATATCAGTTGATTTGACCAGCGGATTGCATTAGCGATTTATTAGAGATGTTTAATAAAATTAGTTGTTTAGTATTAGCTGTTTATGTGTAAAATGACTTATGAGGACGTGACTTTAAAAGAAATTATAAGGGTATGAATATTATATATTTTAATATTTCGTTGAATATTCTTATAAGAATTTAGATTTTAAAAAAGTCATGTTTACTTGTACTATTTCATCATCTATGAGAAATTTATGTAACTGTTTCTATTTTCATTTTCGTTTAAGGTCAATATTTTATTTCTAACCTATAACTGCATAAAACAATTATAAAAACAAATATTGTTCTTTTTTTTTGAATAAAATCAACATTAGCGCAAAAAACAGACAAAGGCATGGAAGGCAAAGAAAACTAACCCAAGCCAACAGGCTTACTCCGTACACCCGGAACCTAATAGCCTTCCCCCCTCAACAATAACAGAAGCCGAACAATCTGAATTTAAAATGGAAACTAAACAAGAAGGACAATCAATTCAGTGATGTGAGTTTGCATGTAATAAGGCTACCCTGGCTAAAGCATGAGCCGCCTTATTGGCAATCCTACGCGTCCAATGAAAGGACAAGCGAAGGAAATGTCGCTTGAATGATAAACAATCAAGGGTCAAAATTCCAATCTCAGACCGATTTGGCGAAGGACCTAATATTAATTGGACAGCTGCCAAACAATCCGACTCCACAATGACCTTGGCAAGCTGTTGGTCTTTTAGCTAAGAAAGAGCTTCTCTTATAAACATAATTTCGGCAAGAACTGGGTCAAACAGGGCAGGGAAAAAACCTGAAATAGCAGTCACAAACCTACCTTGTGCGTCCCTAAGAACCGCAGCAAAGTCTTCCGTTTGAACATCCTCTAGAGAAACAACGAACTCGCTGTCTTCTTTCTCCCGAATATAGAGCCTTTGCAACCCTGAATCCATGAAGCTAAAATGAAAATCTAAGAGAGACCAAGGTAGAAATAATACCTAGACCTCACCTTGCACATGAACGGCAAGACCAACAGTTGCACTCGTAGAGAGAGAGAGAGAGAGAGAGAGGCAAGACCTATATACTTAAACAAATATTGTTCTTAAAACGTAAGTATCTAGTAATCTCAACTAGGTTGTCCTACTTACTAGAAATTGTTGTATATTAAAACTAACAAAAATATGACGCATATGGTATGTACTTGCAACTTAATCAAGAATACAATTTAAACAACAAAATATTACACAACTTAGCAATATAATTTAAAGAGTATAATTGGCTTTTGATGGTTAAAATTTTAGTTGTTGGATGAAAACGCTCCTATATAAGAGCCTTTTCATTTTTGACTGTTTATCTTCAATCAGTTGATGAAAGAGCTACTCTCCAAACAACTTTATTGGCCCTGTTTGGCAATCAGCTGATTCTATCAGTTGATTTGACTAGCTAATTACATTAGCTGTTTGTCATTTGATGTTTAGTGAAATTAGTTGTTCAATATGAGCTGTTAATGTGTAAAATGATTATTGAGGACATGACTTTAAAAAAATTATAAGGGTATGAATATTAAATATCTTAGTTGTTAATGTTCAATATTCTTATAAGAATTTAGATTTTAGATATTAAATTCTATAAAAATTAAGCTTATAATTTTAATAAGAACATATAATAATAATAATAATAATAATAATAATAATAATAATAATAATAATAATAACAATAACAATAACAATAACAATAACAATAACAATAACAACAATAATAATAATAATCATGATGATTATGATACACCCAAACATAAAATAACAATACAAATGAAATTTAACAACGAAGAAATCGGGTGGTATGGGCTCTTGTGATCTTCATTGTTTCAATTTGGCCATGTTAGCGAAACAAAGGTGACATCTTATGACGGAACCCAATACTCCTTTTGCTAAGATCTTCAAAGCAAAATATTTCCATAATAGATCGAAAACGCATGAACTAATCAAGTTTTACCGGCACATGGGGAGGGCTACCTCTGCCACCCGCGCCACCGCACGAGCCACCGCCCCCGCTGCTGGAGCTCCGGCGACCACCGTCTCAGGTGGTCGGATTCCACCACCAATCACTTCATCAGATGCGGCATCTCCTGATCTACCAACCCCTACCACTGGTTTTGTCCAAAACTCAGCCATTTCACCGGGATCTGAGATTGAACCTCCTCCCCCCATCTTCACCGATCATTCCTTTCCCCCACTTTCAGCCACCACAACACCTATC
>JAOQMR010000006.1:509385-527214 GCA_027563865.1 Erythroxylum pelleterianum | reverse complement strand
GGTTGGGAATGGGGAGAGTATAGTGGTTACAAAACATCCTTGGTTACCTATTGATCATAATTTTGTGGTGGAAGATAATAGGACCTTTATTGCACTCAATATGAGGGTAAGTGAGTTGTTGGTGGAGGGTGAGAGGAGCTGGGATGTGGAGAAAATCACGAGCTTGTTTAGTTTGAGGGAATTTAGGGCTATCCTTAGTATTCCTCTTAGTTTACATGCTTGTCAAGATCGTCTATTGTGACATTGGGATAAGAAAGGAAAATATAGTGTTAAATCGGGGTATCATGTAGCATGGCGTTTGATTAGGGGGAATGAGGAAGTAGTTGAGGGAGATTGGTGGGAAAAAATTTGGAAGTTAGACATCTCATCAAAGGATAAGGAATTTATGTGGCGTGCTTTGCAGAATATTTTACCAACCAATGAGAGGTTAAAGAGGAGAGGAGTTGAGGTTGATTTAGGGTGTCCATGGTGTGGTGAGGAGGAGGATGTGAATCATGTTCTTGTGGCATATTGTAAAGCTCGTGGAGTCTGGAGACAAGGCGGGTTTGTGGAGGAAGACACTAACCCTTTTTTTATTAATTTCTTCTTGCAGGTACTCAAGGGTGGTGAAAAAATTCAGATCCAAAAATTTGTGATTTATGCAAGACACATTTGGATGGCAAGAAATAATATGCTTTGGTCTCACAAAAATACAACATGCTACACAACGCATTTGGAAGCTCTAAATTTCTTGGAGGTTTGGAATCATTCTAGGTTACTTGCGTTGGCTTCTTCTTCATCAACAAGTAGATTATTGCAGCGTTCTTCATCTTCTTCTCCGACGGACAGCAACAATAACGGCTGGCAATTTTTCATTGACGGAGCGGTATTCCATCGTGAAGGTAAGCTTGGCTTTAGAGCAGTGTTGGAGAGTGCTGAGGGAGAGTTTATTAGAGTTTTTTCTGGTCATTATGTTGGTAGTGTTGATCCCTTGATTGCGGAAGCACTAGCACTTCGACAATCCTTGCAAATTCTAAGACAACAGCACATTGAAAGCGGTAGCACTATTTTTATAGATTCTCAAATTTTATTTTTCGCACTTAGCTCACCGGACTTTGGTCTTTCCGAGTTGGGTACTGTTATTTGTGATTGTAAGACTTTGTTATTATCGCTACCGAATATTTCCTATAGGTGGATTCGTAGGCAAGCTAATAGACGTGCTCATTCTTTAACTTGATCATCTATTCGCTTTGCGCATCTACGGATTTGAGTTTCTACTCCTCAGTTTCTGAGTGAGTTTTATCATCATAAATGAGAATTTGAGTATTTTGCTCTTAAAAACAAAAGAAATTTAACAACAAAATTCAAATAAAGCAGAAGAAATGAACATCATCATTTAAAGCGAAAGTTTATAACAATTCAAGAACAACGTCTAACTGTCATTAAACTAGAAGCAATATTATTACGAATAGTGTCTTTAGGTAAGGTGTCAAATATCCTTCTCTTTCTGGATAGCCTTTATCAACCAAGTAATATTTACCTAAATTTTCATAGAAGCAATATAATTAGTATAAATGATATCATATAAAGTCGAAATCATTAATAGCAAATCCTATAAATTTTAAAATTAACTATCGGTGGTTTTGGAAATTTAAGTCTCAATGGTTATCACCAATCCTTTGAAATAACAGTAACGTTTATAATTAATTAACATAAGTTGCATGCTAACCTACTACTCTATTTCTTCTATTCTACATCTATGGTGAACAACAGTTCTATGTACGTATGTTACAATCAAAATTGGAGGCAGGTTTCATCTTGTTTCTCCTCAATTCTCAATTAGGTCCTAAGGAGGATCCATCATGTCATCATTATCAAGGGGTTTGGACACTCCATCTGTTTTTGTCCGAACCACTCCAGAAAGGCTCTGAAATATATGGAAGCCACTTTCAGTTATTTTCACCTCATCCTTCCTTCCAAGCTGACCAGACTTTCTAGTATTCTTTCCTTCAATGCCTTCAGCCCAAGTGTCAGCAGTGGTTGAAACCAATTTGACTTCTTTACCGATCAATTTCTCAATCAACTAGTTGGCAGCTCCGACCTCTTCAACTTTGATCCTCCTTCTGGACTCCTGTACAAACTTAGAATTACTTGTAGGAGCACCCAGATGCGGCTTGATTCCCTCCCAGTTACCCAAATACTGGGCAGAAATTTTCTTCTCAACAGAGACACGCTCTCCATCAGCATTTCTAGTGAAAACTTGACAACTGCTAACCTCAGATTTCTTCAAAAAACACAGGGAACTAGTACCCAGAAAGAAAGAAAACGATAGCCGTCATGTGAGAAAAAAAATCTGGACAATTGATCGGAAGAGTAAAGAGAAAATGATAGCTGACTGTTCTAGATTGAAAGAGTAGAGAGAAAACAAAGGTGAAAATGTGGGTATTTTCATATTTTGAGTTTGGGGTAATCGCTGGACAACACTAACTTATTGATTTTTGGCTGGTTAGGTTGAATCAGCCAACCCAACCAGTCAATTACCAAACAAATTTAATAATTGTTTGACTAAGTCAAACAGCTAATTTTGGTCAATCAGCCAAATTTTGGCTGATCAGTTATACTACAAACACAACCTAGCCATTTAAAGAATCAAACGGCTGAAAACAACTTGGTAGGCAACCTAATGTTTGCAAACAAGCTTTCGAGAATTGAACAAGCGTTTTATAAAAACAAAACGACCGTGTTACAGTCCCTCTGTAGCTAATCATCCTCTCCGATCAGTTAATTCCATAGGAGTCCGGCTCCCAATGCGTCTGATCATCGTCTTGGACCACTTACTAATCATCAATAAACTAATTCCTCGCCAACTAGCTAATCAAAAGCAACGCTGTTTTGCAGAAACACATAGACTACCCATCACACATAAAAGGCAGACCAAAAACCCCATTGATAGATATTATATAGACCTACTGATACATGCGAAGACATGAAGCAACGGTCAAGCAAGCAGAAAACGATTGTGTAGTATTTGGATTGAAGGATTGCTATCACTCACCATTATCTTTAAATGCTGTGTTTTTCGAACACCATATGCAATGTTTAGAGCATATGATGGACCTCCCGGACAAACATCCTATACAAATTCTTGGCGAACTGGAGCATAAAATCACAAATAAGATTGGCGGGCTAATTCGGAGGATTTCGGAGGGATCACTTGAACGTAACATTGCTCACCGGGCACTTGTTTAAGAAAACATGGTCTGAATTCCCAGTTGAGCCAGTGGACTCTTGTTGATTAAGGTTGTAGTTCGCCTTCCAGTTATGCGTTTCCTCAGAGTCCCTTTAGCACTTAGTAGCAGAGTTACATAGGTGGAATTCACTTCTTGGAGAGCAAAGGCCTTATCGATTCTACAACTACCTGTAATGACCAAACTAATGGATCAATCAACAATAACGTGAACAAGATTATGGAAATTTGAGACATCAACAAGTAGACACAGCATAATCTTCGAAAATCAAAATCAGGCTATGTCAAGGATCTTATTTTAATCTTTGTACACAATTAATTTCAGTACTTCATACTGCTTGTCCTGTCATTATGCTGGTGTCTTACCCTTCCATCATAAGATAAGGACGCAAAAATCCAAGGCTCACGAGTACTCCACGCAAGGCCTAGGAAAATCCAAAAATTAGTTAGCTAAACTAAAATCGTCACATTATGAGATTTCAGTTAGTTGAACTAACTACCATAAACACTATCTTCATAGTCACTATATGAATTAAGCAATGGTTCAGCTTGCTGCTCCAATAGGCTGTCAAAAGAAATATAAAGTTTAGGGATGTCCAAGCAAACTGAAAAAAGAGGTGTCAATAAGACTTCAGCCATATAAACAAGCTAATAACCTCTCGGATGTCGATTCGTCCCCAGTTGACGTAGAAGCAAACCACAAGTTAACAACGGAGTCTGTACCACCACTCTGCAATAGCTTAAATCTGATTAAGGCAATGCAAAACAAGCACCTAACTAGAAGGAAGACAGAACAAGAGCCTTGAAATGAAACTTATATTTGCTAGTTTCATATCCAAAGGCCATAAATAAAAAATGTCTGTAGAAAACCAACGACCAACTGTAGCCTCAGTAAGGTGCATCACTAATCCTACCAACTTCCCAAAATTTTGGTCCCTTTAATGGGATGTCGGGGCATTCTTAAAGGAAGACACATTAGGATTGTTCAATCAAGAATGGCTGTCAATAGAAGATGACTTCTTAATAAAAGATCATACCATTTTAAAGGAGAAAGGAGGGCCAAGAATAAAGCATTCACACCCTAAATCTGTGTGTACACTAAAATATGAGCGCGCAAATGAAAGGGTGAGAGATTCAAATGAAGTACCAAAATCAATCCATCATACTCAGGGTTGCATGTGATGGCCCATGTCCTGCCAGAATTTATCCACAATGAGTAATTTAAGTGCTCAAGATTTTCACACACAATGACAATAAACAGCAGGACATATCAAAGAAACTGAGAAGATAGAATAGCATAAAAAAGCTTAAGGCAAAAAACTGTTCATTTGGTACAGCTATAATTCAAGAACAATCAAAACCCTAATAGAAAAAGAAAACTCCTACCAGTGTGTATGCCCAGGCAGCTCTTTGATGGGAACTTTTGCCATCCTGAGATCCCAGATGCGTATTCCAGATTCATCCTCTGCAGTAACCTGAAATACTCAATTTTAATGATATAAAATATTCAATGCAGTGAGTTCGTAACTGCGTGACTACATCTATAACAATAATTGATCATTTAGGAGTCTGTAAACAGAAATAAAATCTACCAAGGAGGTTTTAGGAGAGATTATGACTTTAATACTCAACTATGCCAAACATCAAACAGGAAGTCATGTCACATTGGTGTGGCATACAATTTAAAGAGGTTCACGACAGCTACTTCACATTGTATTAGACAATAGAATTACAAAGATCAGTGAACAAATCCAAATACTGAGATGCCTACTAAATTTAAGAAGTTACAAACAGAAACATGGTTCGTAGGATCACTTAATATCTAATAGTGAAATGAACTGAGCATCAACGTAGCAATCCATGCTTAGAGGTGAATATGAGTATGCACTTACAAGTATATGATTCTTCTTCAAGTCATAATCAATATTGCGCACGTGGTCACACTCAATTGCGTTGGTCTTTCTGCAACAAAATAACAATGTGGTTAGCAGCAACAAGATATGACGAATAAGCATAAAACCATGACGACAAATAAATCATTAACTAGCCATAAAACAAGCACTACTCTATGTTTCATAGGAGCTTTTAGTATTGTCCAAGTGAAGATAAATAAGAAATGTAAGAGTGTAGTCCAAGGAAAATGAAAAATAAGGAACTAAGCAGAGGGAACATAACATTTTGAAAGACAATAGCTACTCCATAACAAGAACCATATCAAAGCATTAAACAGAAATTCACTTTCTGTAATCCATTACATGTCAGTTGTGATCAATCATATAATGTCTGCAAGAAAGGAGAGAGAGAGAGGGGCCAATAAATCATACTTCATTGTTCGAAGATCCCAAAACTGGACTGAGGAATCGCAAGTTGCTGCAACAGCATTCAAATCATGTGGATCCCAAGCTCCACCAGATAAATAATGCAGCATACCAGCTGACTCCTTAGTTTGTACCTATATTTTATACATTCAAATAAAATCTAATTTGATAATGTAGACAAATAGATTACATCGCATCACAGATATCAGAAACAGCATTACGCTGGATTTCCCACTACGGAATGAACAATACCTGAGCTGATTTTTTACCACAATCTAAACCCCACACGAATAGATTCTCCTCATCAATGCTAATCAACTTGTCATTTCTTCCAGATGGCCACCACAGAACGCTGTTGTGAATTCACACAATATGTGAGCAATGAGGAAAGCGCAAAACATCAAACACAGAATTTAAGCATGAAAAACGAAATTTCAAATCCCGACAAAGATTTTAAGGTAGTTTTAACCCACAATAACGATACAAAATAAACAGAAGTGTTATTGCAAGGGTATGCATCCTAACCATAAAACCAGATCCCTCTTCTCAGAACTGAATATAAATGCTTTGTGAGTAGTAGACCACAAAAACTTATTAAGATGAGTATAGACAAACTCACCAGTTAATCTTACCAACATGTCCATCAAGAGAAGCAATTCTTTCCAACTGAGGGGAATTTAATTGGCCATACAACTCCGGAATCTGCCAAACCGCGGCCCCATAAGATTCGCCTTAAATAACAAAGGAAACTCTAAATTAATGATAAATACAGTACATGTGCAAAGCAAGAACTAGAGAACTGAGACACAAACACAAGATGTAAAAATTAAATAGAAAATCAGCAAGAGAAAGTTAGATCGGGAAGTTACCGGTGGAGAAGACGGAGGAGAAAACGCGTTGATCGAAAGGACACGAAGCGAGGTGCCAGATCTCACTAGGATGCGAGAACAAGCCCTCGCAAATGATCTCAGTTCCAGCCGAAGAAAGCCGAATCAAATGAACCTGTAAAAAACGCAGGCACTTAACACATTCCATTGAAGGGATCAAAAGAGTACTAAAAAGGCAGAGAGAGAGAGAGAGAGAGAGAGAGAGAGAATTATACAAAACCTCGTTCTCTTCTTTGAGACTGAGAGTGCCGGCGATGAAGCTGGTGTGATCGGCGTCGGCTTTCACATCTGAGATGCACCTCGCCTACACCAATTCCACGTTATCAATATCCAGCTCTGGAATCGGAACATGAACAAACAAAAACAATAACAAGAGAGTGAAGCAGGTAAGAATTAGGTAATGTATACCTGATATACATTACCTGATATTTGAGACCGTACCCAATGCCTGATGATCCACCTTGCATTTTCCTACTTCAAACAACCAGTTGACGCCTTTTGTTCGCTCGCTCCACACAAGTCCCCGCTTGGCTTTCCTCCTGTTCGCCTTCTTTTTCTTTTTTAATTTTATTTGAAAAGAAGAAAAGAACGCATTATCAGTGAGCTCAGAGGAGACTTGGACCGGGTCAAAGCAATTCATAAGCCCAATGGATACGGGCAATCAGGCTCAAAATGAAGCTTGTAAAGCGATGGGCTCAGGCTATAGAGTCTGAAACTTGTCGATAGTCTTGTTTATATCAAATGATATCGGAGGTCCAGAAAGTTGAGGATGCCGACAAACGGATCGATGTTGGACCCTTTAAGACCTAAATTTAAGGTTTTTTTATTAAAAAAAACATAAAACTTAAAACATTTCGAATTTGGCATAAAGTATGATCAACTCAAACCGAAATCATTAACATAAAGTATTGTCAACCGAACCCAGCCTGATAGCTTTTGTCTTACCTGAATTGGTTTTGAGTAACAGTCCAACTTTGGCAACTTTCACTTTTGACCCGATTTATCATCTGAATTTGGTCCTATGTATATATATATACACACACATGTAGATATGTATTAGTGAGTCAAACACCCTTGTGCTTACAATTAAGCTGAACATCCCTCTGCCTGCTTAAAACTCGATTTGATCTCGAATCTAAATTATACCTTTCAGCAAGTTTAGTGTGAATTCCAAATATGGCTCCTGGGCCGACTTCGACAGTTTCTGCACTCAACGTTATAAACTTCAGAGAAGATCAATTCCTCTAAAACAGTTCGTAGTCTACCAGTAAGTTACGGTGTAACCAACATTTGAAACGTCAAAACGAGACCTAAATTAACGATCACACTAGGAGACCATCTTTGCGGTGATCTCACTCCTAAAGAGCTCAAGAACAGACAACTTTGAGAAGATGCATCAACATAAAAATGGCAATCAAATAAAATCAACTTCAGTTGAAGTTAGTTAATTCCTTCATTCCGTCCATCAACGCATCTTTTCTTCCCCCAAGAGACTTGGTAAACAATGTGCTAGACAGTCTGCACATCTGTCGGTCAAAAGCTTCAAGGGCAATACACTGCTTGAAACCCATGGTAATGAGATTGACAAAATGTCAACGCATCTTCAACTCGCGGCATTCTTCACTTATATCATGGTTCTGGTTTTCTTCTGACATGGGACCCTATTTGCTATCAAATTTGAAGTCCTGTATTAATATCAGATGCTCCTGTTTTCTTCCTTCGTTGTCTTATGTACAGCCGATTGATCATATATACAAGTTCAGAAGGCTTTGGTAGACTCGTATACAGCGGGTACAAGATTTCACGACAAAATTGATGAACATCAGCAAAGAACCGTTTAAAGATTAGGTCATTAGCTAGTCTGAAAGAATCTCATCCAACTCAGGTTCCTCAGAATTGATTCCATCATAATCCAAAACTGTCCCATTAAACAGATCGTTCTCTTCCAGTCCATCTTGATCTCCATCATTATCAGGCTCAGGCAACTCCAGCTCATCGTCAACATTCTGGTCATCACTTGGTACAGCGTTTTCTGTTGTGTTATTCCATTTCCCAAATTTTCTGGGCCACAAATCTTTCTTTGCTCTGGCTTCAGAATCTTCACAAATACAGGTATGCGGGTTCTCATGAAACTCCCCTCTGCCTGGCCTGACTTCCTTTGGCTCCCCCATGAAACCCCTCTGGTAAGTACGTACTTTAGAGGCAAATGCTTCCCAAGTCTTGTTACCTTCGTCCAAGAACAGCCGGTAAAGCTTTTTAGCATTTGGACGAATAGTCCGTTTGTGTCCAAAATACCGCCTGCAATTTAATAAAAGCACCAAAGTATATAGACAACCTTGACTGAAATATATTTAAACAAAAAGAAGATAAATACAAGTAACAATTTACCTTCTTCCAGCAAGTATCCTAGCCATATTACCATTGTTATTGGTAACAAATACATCGCTTTCATCACAAACAGTAAAGTCAAGTGCTGCCATCCGTGAGGAATATGTAGAAAATGGCTCCAACTCCTCCTTGCTGGCTAAAGTATCTTTTGTATAGAAGTGCGGGAAGAGGGATCTTAAAGGTGCCAATGTCTCCTCCCCTCCATACACTTCTCCAGATGCCACATAAATGTGAACATCACTGCCATAACCCAGTGCCCTCAACATAAGGCCAACTTCCTTTGGTGTGAGTGGGCATTTTCCATGTCTCCTTTCCTTATCTGGGTTCCTTATCTGATGACACATTGAAAACAAAGGTACACACTTAACAGGAGAGGAAATATCAACATCATTTGGCATGCTCTATACAAGAAAAAACTTGTAGTATGTCCGAAGACTTCTAACCATCCACTACCAGTAGAAATCAATTATATACTGCACGCAAGTTTTACTATGAACCCAGAAATTAGAAATATTCCAAACAACTAAGAATCAAGTATGATGTAAAACTTGTGGCTCAGGTTTTCAATCTTCCATCAAATTGTATTAGATAACACAGATTTATGAGAATACAATTGAAACTTACATGTAGTGTTTTCCACCTCCTCCGTATGGCACTCAAATCTTTCTTTTCCTTATCACCTCCACCATAATAACATCCAGAGAATGCCAACATATCAGGTTCAAATCTGTAAAGAAACATCCAGTTTTTACCAGAAACTAAACATCAACTTTGCCTAGTGATAAATTCTTTTTTAATACAAACTCAAGCAAATCAAAATGCAATGGGAAATAGGTTTCCTCATCAAGATTACAACCAGCAATGCAACAAATAAAGTATTTATGTTCTTATTACAATATCACTTAGCTTAAGCAACTGTATCCAATAGGGTTACTTGAATTGCCAGTGTAATCCACATCTAATTGACAGTTTCTTTATCACATTAATGGTTTGACCTCTAGGCTTTGAATTGCCAGTGTAATCCACATCTAATTGACAGTTTCTTTATCACATTAATGGTTTGACCTCTAGGCTTTAAACTAGCAGCATTGGCAAGATTAGCCACTAAGAAATAAAGGGTTACTTATGAGTCTATCACAACGTAACATAACAATTGGACATAACTGGAAAAAGAGTGCATATATTTCAATATACTCGTAAAACAATAACCATATGATGGAACATATTTCACACAGATTAAAACAAACTACCTCAGGTGCAGCGCAATGTAGTGTTTACTTCTCATCCTCATTCGATGGACCAATTTCTTTCCCATATCAAGAATAGGACTGGTAAACTTTAAAGCGTGGTAGTTTACTCTGCATCGCAGCTTTTGCAATTGCGTATCCAATTTGTTTGCAAGTCTATAATCAAACTTTGTAAGCTGAATTGCCTGTTGCATCATTCATACCAAGAATTGTTCTCTTCAATTACCAGATATTTCATTCAACAAGGATCAAGTATAGCACAACTCAAACCACATTAGATCTACTACATGCATACAAGGGTTCACACATCAAAGTTGAACTGTGCATACTACACCGGCATCAGACTGAAGGGGAAGTATTGATTAGAGAACACAAGAGCAGGTCAAACATGAATTAAAAACACATGAGCATCTATCAAAGCATGATGGAATAATGTTAACCTAATCCTCAAACCCCTATAGCAAGCAAAAAAATTTAACAAGAACCATACCAAATAAAAACAAATCTGGGAGCAGTTGTCAGATCTCGGAACTTACATGCCTTTTCAAAAGAACAGGTAATACACGATTTTGATAACATCTCTCGCTACACTTCCTTGGTACACGCATTGAATGTGTGGTCCAAGTTTTTCCTTGTCTCTTTGGTAGAGCTTTTATGATTTTGACATCATTTGAAAGAGAAGAGATGAACCACTCCATATCAAATATCTCTGAAAACTCACTACATGAAGAATGAGAAATTATAGACATCTAAATTAAACAACTAAAAGCATATTCAAAAACTAAACAAGATTTGAGATTTCATTCCAATAATAGCAATAACCATTACTAACCTTGCGTCTCTCCAAAAGGATTTCTGGTCTAACTTTGGAACAACAAGGGTAGCATTTAGAATTCGAGCAGCAACAACAGCATCTGTAATCTGAAAGGATGGACAGGACATTCTTAATACCAAGAGGTGAACAGGTTTCACAAAATTGCTGCTAAACAGTCAAAGGAAACAACCTATACAATCAATGACTGTCTCAGGACTTTATGTTACAATAAACATAGTAAATTCAAAGCTTTAGAGACATTGAGCAAGCTCGATACTTATCCTAATGCTAAGTTAAGGTCCACAATCACTCGTAACAAAAAAATGGAGTTTGGTACTTGTGTTATGCAGAAACTAGGAGTGGAAAATCACAATGTCCAGAGATCTCTGGTATAACTCACAATTCTAAGCTTGAAGAGACAATTCCAATTTTTTCAAGAGCCTAGTGGCTTCAGATATCCTTGTATTATCATAAAAGCAGAATTACTTTTCCCATGTAAGCAAGCCAATCAGCAAGCGAGTAACTACAGTTGCCTACCATTATAAGACTGAAGCAAAAATGTTAGAGCCTAAGAAGTGATATGGAAATAGCAACAATAAGAGCATGCACTCTGTTTGATTGAAGGATGATTCTTCAAGCTTCACCAAGATAATAAAATTACCATCAAAAGCATCAGCCAAACAGAAGGAAAAACAATCATTCAATGGGTTCTCAATGCACGCAACCAGAACAAAAACAAGACTAAGCTACATTTTCTCAATTATGAGCTGCAGAAAGTACCCCAGTTCTTTGCTGATTCAAACCTCCACTGGTAGCAATCAACAAGTATCGGTTTGGTATAGTAACGGCATTGGCATCTGCCACATAATCAGCCAACTCAATTAAAGTTAACAGTAGACTATATAGATTCTGCAGGATGTGCGAGGGTTAGAATCCCACTGGCCACAATAATAGAAGGAAGGACATATGCTCTCAAAGGAACGTTAACTCATTTAATGAATTCAGCCTACTCTAATAGGAGACTAGAAACACTAGTAACTAACAATGCCCTGTTTTAAATTTTAAATCCCAATAAAGGACATATGCTCTCAAAGGAACGTTAACTCATTTAATGAATTCAGCCAACTATAATAGGAGACTAGAAACACTAGTAACTAAAAATGCCATGTTTTAATTTTTAAATCCAAATAAAATTCAGTTTCCACTTCTGCTCTGATTATTCACGAAAGTAACGTAGCCACTATGCACAAACATCATTTCATAAGAGATAAGAGACAGTAAGCATACGTGGAAAGCTTTTGCTAGCGTTACTGCATCCATAGAAGTGTTTGGAACGAGTAGAGATCCAAATATCTTGATCCGATCTCCCGCCAACCCTCTATTAGTCAAAAACAAAAAACAAAAGAGACCGCTTCAATAAATCGCAAACTAAGCTGAAAAAGGAAAATCCAAGATTCAAAAATATAAAAAACCCTAACCGGTACAACGAAAACAGGTTCCGTGCTCGCACCAACAACGCCATCGTTTTCATCATCCAACTGAAACAAAGAAACGAATTACATTAAACAGAAATCGCTTGAACGATAAACTCACAACCCACAGAGGAGAGAGAAATATTTACCAAAGAATAACGGCGAAGTTCGCGGCTGTCATCGGAATCGATAGGAGAAGGAATGAGAACGGAAATGAGGCCGAAGAGAATGAGAAGAAATCCGGAGATAGCAGATATCAAAGGAAGCACGGAGCGGAGGCGGTTGTAGCAGCTGTGACGCCGTCGGTGGTGAGCCATCTACCGTCGACTCTCTCTCTCTCTCTCTAATGAACGTTGTGTAGAGAGAGAAGAGGCAGAAGCAAAGAGAAAGTATGTTCTAGCGTATTGTTTATATCTACTAACAATCCGACTCACCTGAGAACGCATTACCCTCTCAAATGGTCTCGAGGGAAGGAGAACCAAAAATATATAACGATAACAAATTTAATTTTTTAAATTTTATATTAATAAAATAATAATTTAAATTAATCTATATATATATTAATTAATAAATTAAAATTTTTTAAAATATATATTTATATTTATAGGATAGGACGCCGCGGGAAGAAAGGGCTGAGCTGGCTCTGAGCTTGTTTGTCTCAACTTGGATTATTATTTAATAAACAATCATTTGTTGTTGTGAATCTAAGAGTCTCGTTGACTTTATAAAAGTGTTTGGAATAAAAAATGAAAATGGGAATAAAAAAAATAACTCTAGGTGCAGGTAAGTTGGTAAGGAGCTCTTCTGGCTTAAGTGAGATTGCGGATTCGAACCGCCCTCATGTGTGTAGCTATTTAAAACTTTGGGTCAGAGCTTTGCCTCCTACAAAATACCTAGTTGGCTCAAGCTGGGATTAGTTTGGATGTGGATAGTTTAAAAGTATCTTCTCATAATTGGGACCCTCTTAAAATACCTCGTGAGAAAAAAAATGAGAATAAAAAATGACATTAATATCTTCTCACGTAATTACTCTAGTAAGCATAATTTATTTTATATTAATATAAAATTTTCATATAAACACAAGTTGTTTTGTATATTCATATTAACATTGAAGATTAACTTATAAACTTTAAGATTTTAAATGGTTATTTAGACTTTTTTAACCTTAAGAGTTAATGTATATATATTTTA
This sequence comes from Erythroxylum pelleterianum, assembly GCA_027563865.1. Classification (NCBI taxonomy): domain Eukaryota; kingdom Viridiplantae; phylum Streptophyta; class Magnoliopsida; order Malpighiales; family Erythroxylaceae; genus Erythroxylum; species Erythroxylum pelleterianum. Next base: position 513,671 of record JAOQMR010000006.1, on the reverse strand, counting down.
CATACAAAATTTTATAAGTCTGATTTATGATCAATTAGTATCTAGTTTATATTAAATAAATAATGCATAAATAAAAAATATAAGTCAATAGTAGTTGGGTAAAGTCTTTACTTTTGAAAATTTTCGAGTTTAAATTAGTTAAAGTGTGTGTAACACCCTAAAAATCTCGATTTCATAAATATTATTTTTTGGGCCATGAATAGTAGATGAATAGTGACACCAAGGACCCGAATTGCACTTTATTTTATTTAACATCAAATAATATTGTTCAAGGATAGCCCGAGGATCAAATTAGAGCTCAAAATGATTTCGTTTCAAGGGTTTAAGTAAGAGATGACCGATGGTCAAATTTTAACTCAAAAAAAGGTAAACGTCAAGCTCGAAAATATTAATGGAAATAAATTATATTAATTAAGGTCTTTAAATAAGGTTCATATTTTTCTTATAGATATTTATACTGAGACGAAGAAAATAATTGATTAAAAGTTAAAGTTAATTTTGTTTTTTTTTTTTGAAAAAGAGTTATTAAAGGACCAAGTGGCAATTTTGTTAACTACTTGTTCTCTTATTCTCCAAAACATTGTCTAAAATCACCTTCCTCTTTCTTCTCCATTTTTCTTTCATTCTCTTCTATTTTCAAGCCAACTTTTTTATTTTTAACCCCAAATGTTGGATCCGGGGAAAACAGGCCCAGCCATAAGCCCCCGCAATCCAACATAAAAAGATTGACTCAATGGTGAGAGGCGTGCTCTTAAGAGCAACAAAACCTTAAGGTCATGGGTTCGAGTCGTGGCCTCACCCATGACCAAAAAGGACAATACTAATTTATGGGGGTTGTAGGGGGTTATGATTGGGCCTGTTTTCCCTGGATCCTGGATTGCGGGGGCTCACGGCTGGGTCCGTTCCCCCCGGATCCAACACCAAATCACCTATTAAACACTAAATTATCAACCTAGGTCCCTAAACTCACCATATCAACAAAAAAAGGGGAAAAGATAGAGAAAATATATACGGGTGTGCTTGATGAATAGTACCCGAAAGTTTATAAGGTAAGTTAATTGAGTTTTGATTATTTTTAGTGCACGATGTTGGTGTAGTTGCATACATTGATGAATAAAATGCACAAAATTGAATGTTTATGCAATATTATGAAGACGAAGATTAGGAATTGAATAGGAGAGAGAGAGAGAGAGAGGGAAGGAATAAGAAACTGTTGGTAAAATTGAAGTTGATGAAAGCTTAATTTGAAGAATTGGACATTAATTTGGTATTGATATTGTTCAAGGATATCCCGAGGATCAAATTATAGCTCAAAACGATTTCATTTTGACAGTTTGACCAATGGTCAAAATTTGATATGAAAAATGGTGAAAGTCAAACCTAAAAATATTAATGGAAATAAATGATATTAATTATGGTCTTTATGTGATATTGATATTTTTCTTATGGGTATTTTTATTGAGAAGAATAAAATAATTGATTAAAAGTTAAAGTTAATTTTGATTTTTTTAATGAGAAAGAGTTATTAGGGGGACCATATGGCAATTTTGTCAACTATCCATTCTCTTCTCCAAAACATTACTAAGAATCATCTCCCTCTTTCTTCTCCATTTTTCTTTCATTTTCTTCCATTTTCAAGCCAACTTTCTTTATTTTTAAATGCAAAACACCAATTAAACACTAAATCATCAACTTAGGGTCCTTAAACTCACCATGTTAACAACAAAAAAGGGGAAAAAATGAAGAAAAGGTATATAGGTATTCTTGACGAATAGCACCCGAGACTCTATAAGGTAAGTTAATAGAGTTTCGTTTATTTTTAATACATTATTTTAGTGTAATTGTATGCATTGATGAATAAAATGCACGAAATTGAATATTTATGCAATATTATGAAGATAAAGAAGAGGAATTAAAAGAAAAATACAAAGAGAAAGAGAATGAATGAGAAATTGTCGGTGAAATTGAAGTTTATGGAAGCTTAATATGAAGAATTGAACATCAATTTGGTATTGATAATGTTCAAAGATAGCTCGAGGATCAAATTAGACCTTAAAACGATTTCGTTTTTCGGGTTTAACCAATAGTTGACCAATGGTCAAACTTTGACCAAAAATCGATGAAAGTCAAACATGAAAATATTAATAGAAATAAATGATATTAATCAAGGTCTTTATGTAATGTTGATATTTTTCTTATGGGTATTTATATTGAGAAGAAGAAAATAACTGATTAAAATTAAAGTTAATTTTGATTATTTTTTAATGAAAAAGAGTTATAAGGGGCCACATGACAATTTTATCAATTACCCATTCTCTTCTTTTCCAAAACTTTGCCGAGAAGCACTTCCCTCTTTCTTCTCTAATTTTTTCATTTTCTTTCATTTTCAAGCTAACTTTCTTTATTTTTAACCCCAAATCACCTATTAAATACTAAATCATCAACCTAAGGTTCCTAAACTCACCATGTCAACAAAAAATTGGGAAAAAATGAAGAAAAGGTGTTGGATCCCGATATGTTTGAAATTTTCTTATCATTTGTTTAGTGATTTATGTATGCTTGTTTGTTTTTTTTAGAATTAGGTCATTAATTTAGTAGGCTTGAATAAAGAATGAAATTAGTTGGAAAGATGGGTAGTTAGTTAGTATTTAATGTAGCTTTAGTGGGTGGAAGAGTGTAGAGCCAAATAAGACAAAACCAAGGGCAAAGTTGAAAGGCTTTGTAAGTGAGGGGTAATTTTGGAAGTAAAGGAGGAACAAAAAGGCAAAAATTAGAAGAAGAGTGGGAGTTGTCGTGAATAGCCAAAAGGAGAAGAAGAAAATGTGAGGGAGAGAGGGAAAGAGAAGAAAAATCGAAAAGGTTGGGAAAAAGGAGGAAATTTTCGTGGAAAGAGGAAGAATCAAGGCTTTCAAGGTAAGTTTTCATCTTCTTCTTGCTTTAGTAGAAGGAAATGAGTTGTTGTGTTGTGATGAAGAGATTCTAGAGAAAGAAAGGGGTTTGTGTTGTGAATGGTTGGAGGAAGAAGAAGATGGTGAAATCCATAGGGCTTTGGGGTTTCTAAGCTAGTTTTGGAGTTTTCTAACCTATATGAACCATAGGTAGGTTAGAATGGAGCTTGATTAGGGTTAAATTTATCTTGTGGTGATTATGGAAATTTGGGGAATTTCCAATTGAATTGGAATTTATGAGAAATTTTGCTTATGTTTATGAAATCAAGAGCCTATCCAAGAGCAAGAGGAAGGGACTCATTGTGTAACGCCCCATATTAGGGGTTAGGATATTATTCAATACATTTTTATGCATTTGTGAATATTTGTTGATTGTGCATAAGCATATGCATTCATGACATTTCCGGATAAATTGGTTTATAAATGAAAATTATGGATTTATTCGGAATGTATTAAATGTGATTTAGCAATTTTCATACATTTCGAGTATTTTAGAAATTTTTGGTGAATTATTTTTGAGTTGAAATTTTATTTGGAGAATCATATTATTATTTCAGATTTTTGGGTGAATTTTAGGAAATTTTTCTGAAAAATTTGGGTATTTATAAATAAAGGAAATTAAGGAATAATAAAATAAATAAATAGACCTATTAAAATGTGACAAATGGCTAAATTGCTATTGTGACAAATGGTGAACCAGTGGAGAGAAAATAGCACACGTGAAGGACATGCAATGAACCGTGTGTTATTATGTTTTAAAAGTTATAGTAGCTTTTGATTATTTAAAGTATTTCTCTGCCTGGTCTTCTTGATCACCGAATATGGAGTTGCTTTTGTTGGGTTGTCTGTGAGCTGTTACTATTGTTGGGAATAATTGAATCCAAGGAACACATAGATCGACCACTTCCAGATATTGCCGGGACTTCGAGACAATAAACAGTAAGGGCGATTTAGGTAAGTAATTTAGACAGTAAATTTTGTAAGTGACCTAGTAAGGTCTCACCTTGAATTGTTTTATTTATTATTGAATTAAAATTGATTATGATGCATGTGTACTGAATTGTGTATTGATTCCGGACATGAAGGTCCGAGGTACTGATTGTGGAATATTGAAGTGTTGTGTTCTGAATTCCGGACAATGATTGTCCGAGGATGCATGTTTGTATTATTGGAAGTGCTATTTGCTTTGCACATGAAGTGACCTTGTTTTGTTTTACAACTGTTGAGTCCTAGTTGTGGGTAAATAGGTATGCCTAGAAGGGTCTGCAGCTGCTCCTGTTATTGACACCTCGGTGTCTCATGTATTTGACACTTTGGTGTCTCCTGATATCGAGACAT
>JAOQMR010000006.1:496858-509285 GCA_027563865.1 Erythroxylum pelleterianum | reverse complement strand
AATGAGAATGAGAATTGAGAAGTTATTCTTGTATGATTATGTTTCTTTTGAGTTTGAGTATGATGTATGTGCTTATCTTTGGTTGAGATATCAAATTGTTGTTAGTGTTAGAAGAATATGTTGAAATTTGGAAGAATGTGTGTGATGAATCCTTTGGAGATGAGATTCAATGATGTTTGATGTTGTTTATTGGATTTGTATTGGTTTTTGTGGTGTTGGAGAAGGGTATGAGGTAAGGAAATGTTAGGAGGGGTTTAGGAACCTTTGAAGGGGGCTTAGAGGGTGAAAAATTAGTGAGACCCGTAGGTTACACGGCCAGCCCGTGTGAATTTGTTTTCAGACCAGGAGCACCATTTTCACCCGTAGGTCACATGGGCAGACCGTGTGATTTCACACGATCCGTGTGTTTTGACCCAGAAAATGACAAAATTTCAATTTTTGGTCTCCATGAAAGTTGTAGCCCTGGATGTCTACTTTCTAACCATCTAACAACAAAGTCAATCCGACATCTATAGTGAAAGTTATGGCGTTTGCGCCAAAGTATGTTCAATAGGAATCAGGATATGAACATGTTGGATTCGTTGGGCCATAACTCCTTCATCCGACCTCCGATTGAGGTGATTCTTGAGACGTTATATTCCTAACATGTTTTTATACATTCCCATAAAAATTTATAGCCTTTGGAGTTAAATTAAAGAAGTTTGATGGAATAGAAGTGAGTGGTTGGGTTGGAGAGCTTTATCGGGCTATGAACATATTTTGAATTTTTAAACATATCTTGAGCTATAGAGCTTCGAATGAGGTGGTTCTTAGGTCTTAGACCTAGAGACTAAGAGCTACCATTTTGAAGAAGTCAATTGTATTGTTGTAACTTTTTTTTGTTATATGGGCTCGCCTTTGTGGCTTGATATGTTTTAAGATTGAGAGCTTTCGATGAGGGTTAAAGAGATTGGAAACTCGCTTATGTATGTCTTTGATTCCGAACCGATTGTTGGGCTTCGAAAATGGGGCTCAACAAAAGGTATATAGGTGTTCTTGATGAATAGTACCAAAAAATTTATAAGGTAAATTAATGGAGTTTTGATTATTTTTAGTACATGATTTTGGTGTAGTTGCATGCATTGATGAATAAAATACATGAAATTGAATATTTATGCAATATTATGAAGATAAAGAAGAGGAATTGAAGGAGAGAGAGGGAGAGCAAGAGAAGGGATAAGGAATTGTTGGTGAAATTGAAGTTGATGGAAGCTTAATTTGAAGAAGTGGACATCAATTTGGTATGTGTTTTTGCAATTCTATTTTTTCCTAAAAATTGTGTATTAGGTAAGTTAGGGTTTTTGAGTAAAATTGAGGGTTTATGAAATTATTGTAAATAATATTTAATTGGATTGTAAATGAAGTAGTATATGTGATTAATTTGGATTTTAGACTTATAATTTGTATTTTCTCCAATTGATATACAAATGTTCAATTTGAAAATTTTATATACATATTATTTTAGACTAAATAGTAAGATTAATATGTCTTGAATGTTGTAAGAGCTAAATTAAAACCAATAACAGAAGGGTAAAAATTGACATTTGTTTTAGTCGAATACGAAATAACTTAAATTAGTTATTATGAGTGTTTATCATTAAATTTCAATAGAATTTAATTAGTTTTTCCCTAGTAAAATAAATCAGAATTGGAGGAATGTGATAAGATTGGCATGCTAATTAGAAGGTTGGCAGTACTGCGTCATGATATGTGTTGCCAGACCATATGACTCCGAGAGCTCGGTTCCATTGTAAGATAATGAACTGCATGGCTCTGAGAGCTCAGTTCTAATATGAATGTATATATATAAAAAAAAGGGTCGTATTGTTCCGAGAACCCGATCTTGTATTTTAAAATCCCGCTTATCCAGCTCGTTGATGTAATTCCATTGGATTTTACTTTGGGGCAATTACAGAAAATAGACAAATGCATGATTAATGATTAAAGAACTTCAAATGGAAGTAGTAATTGAATGTACACTTTATTGAACATTGTATAATTAGATATGAATTATTATAATAGATATATGCTATTATTTCATAAATTGATTTTAAATGCCTATTTATGCATAGAAATAAATGATGATGTTTATATTTGAAAAATATTATATGTTTCACATGTTATTGTGGAATGAATAAAATTAAACGAGAAATAGAATTGTTTGAACACCACTAAACCTATAGCTTAGCGTGTGAATTTTTTTTTCGCGCGTAGATTTTGAAGAGAATTAGAAAAAAGTTGTGGTGGATCTACTACAAGACAATAGTAGAGGTTCTCGAAAGATTTGGAGGTGGATGTACTATAAAATGTTATTCTTGTTTTCAGTTATGGCATATACACGTAAAGAAGTGAAGGATCTTACTATATTTTATTGTGAATTATATATGAATACATGAAAGTTACGTATGAAATATAGTTTAGATGTGTTGAAATGTATTGGAGGATGGGTAAATTAATTTGTCAAGGAATTCGACATAGAGATGGAGAGTTTAATAACTTGCATGAGAAGTGTATTGAAGTTTCTTGCAAGAAGTTTAAAATAAATACAGAGAAAACTTTATCTAAATTTTTATAAAATGAATAGTAATTGCTAGAATAATGAGATTTTAAATCGAAAATGTTGTAGTTCGAAGTATTAAGTATTTAAGAACATGGTAACATTCAGTATGTTGATTCCATTATCAGGCATAGGATGTTATGGTTTGAATATTTGAATCCAGTTCCACTTGATTCTAGTCTAAACTTAGTTCCAATTTAAATTTGAATTTGAATTCAACTCTCTCAAATCAAACTTGAGATATTGATTTTAAATATAATTTACATTAATTTATTATTTTTAGATATATCATTTAATAAGTTAATGATTTAAATTTAAGAAATGTTTTTATTTAAAACGAAGAAAATAAATTTAAACAATCTACTAATTCTTATTAGTTGAAAATTCCAAGGTATATGATTAAGTAATTGAAGGAGGCCTTATAATAAATTTCAAAAGCTAAATCATGATTTGACTGAATGATTAAAAATTTCAACCGATTCAACTAGTTCAACCTAAATATGTTAAATCGTTCAATTTTTTTGTTCGATTTTTAACTTATTGGTTTAGTTTATTTAATAACTTTTGTTATTAAAAAATTAATTAGTTTATTAAAAATTTGTAAATTAATAAATTCTTATAAACTAAAATAAATTATTAATTTTAAAAAATTAAACTTCAAAATTTTTAATGGATAAAAATAATATTTTTCAATCATATTTCAAATTTTTTCATTTTATTCAATATTTAACTGACGGTTTAAGACCTCCAATCTCATTTTTGATTTGAGTTAGTACACTCTTTAATGATTGCAAGTTCTTGAGCCATATAGGTTTTGAAAACTGAGATTAGAATCGGTAATAAGAAGTTTTAGGTTCAATTCTGATCCAAAAATATATATTTGAGTCTAATAAACCTGGGTTTATTTATAATTTTTAAAAGTATAAATTATGATAGGTATTACAAAAGTCTTTTTGTTTGTATTATAAAAATTAATTTTGAATTCAATATAAAATTTGAGTTAAGTTTAACTCAATTTAATTAAAATTTTAAAAAATATTTTAATTCAAATATTTTTAAACATCATTTTTATAAATAATTAAATTTTATAATTTCAAGTTTGATTAATTAATATTAACCAAAATTTTAACCAAACTCGATATATCAGATTCAATTAAAAATAACTTAAATCGATTCAAAATTGATCGCGTTAATTAAAAATAGTATTATAAACATCAGATTGTCTTCTTTAACTTTAAATATTTTAATATTTTGGGTTTCAAATAATTATTTTAAATTTTAAAATAAATAAATCTAACTTCTTGACACAATTTAATATTATCAACTCAAAGAGGGAAAAAAAAGTCAAGTTGAATTCTTATGGACCCAAACGAATCGCCACAAAGCCCGCAACCAACTTACTCAAAAGCCCCCCATGTTTGGGCGAGTCCACGACGACCATCGAATCGGAGCAATCGATCATATGCGGAGGAGACTACACCATTGCGGTGGAACCCGATTGCACATCCAGCGAGCGAACGGAAGCAAAACCCTCATCTCTGGGAGTTCATTTAAATCTCACACCACCGCGAACTCACTCACTCTCTCTGTTTCGCTTTCAGTTTCCCTTTAATGGCTTCCGTTTAGACGTACAATAGAAGGGTTTATCTCAGTTTTTGTGCTTCCTCTTTTCAAAAGTTCATTGTTTTGGATAGGAGCTAATTTGGAAGGAGTCCCAGATGAATTCGTTGAGTGTGAAACCTTCCTTGTTTATAACGAAATTGTTACCATCTTCTTCTTCTTCTTCTTCTTGGTCTTCTCATAATTATGCAAATGTTGCGCCGTGCCGGTTTCAATTGAGTTTTTCGACAAGTTTCCGAAGAAACAGGAACATTTATTGTCGGAAAGCAAAGTTGGGTTTTAGAGTTAGAGTTTATGATTCTTCCAAGGAGGGGTCTTCTGATGATTCTGAAGATTCCAAGCCTCCTAATGGTGCTCTGGTAGTTCACTTATCTGTTTTTTGCTTATTTCTCATTATCTATTTAGCTACTTTCCTTTTTGATATTGTAAAGCTAAATGGAATAGGAGTTTCTACGTAATTGTCGAGCTTTCTCTATCTGGAGGATTTGGTTCTATATTTGATTTGAGCAGGCTTAGGATAGATTAGTGATTTTGAAGCTTATTTTTTGAAATAACAGCCAAATAGCAGGAGGGAAATTCTGTTGGAGTATGTCAAGAATGTGCAACCAGAGTTTATGGAGCTTTTTGTGAAGAGAGCACCTCAACAGGTTTTGCAAATTTTCCTTTCTTAATTTATAGTTGCAGAGGCAAGTCTCTGATTCTAATTTACTTTGTTTAGGTGGTTGATGCCATGCGGCAAACAGTAACCAATATGATTGGGACACTCCCCCCGCAATTTTTCGCAGTAACGGTTACTACTGTAAGTTGATTGAGCTTCCATGGTGTCATTCGATCTGGACTTCTGCTTTATTTCAAAGGGCTAGAGATTATGTTTCTGCTACAATGATCATATGGTGTTCTATTTTAGGTGGCTGAAAATCTTGCTCAGCTGATGTACAGCGTTTTGATGACGGGATATATGTTTAAGAATGCTCAATATCGCCTGGATTTGCAACAAAGCTTGGAGCAGGTTGCTCTCCCGGAAGTAGTAGATAAGAAGGTAATTATTCGTTGATCTTTCCTTCCCGTGGTTTCCGTGCAATGTTTTGACAAAGAACTTTCTGCAAATCGGTGTACATAACTAGCTTCACTGACTATTACAGGATAAACCAGATTACGCACCTGGTACTCAGAAGAATGTGTCAGGAGAAGTAATTAGATGGAATGATGTTTCGGGTCCTGAGAGAATGGATGCTGTAAGATACATTGAATTACTTGAAGCTGAGATTGAAGAATTGAATCGTCAAGTTGGTAGAACATCGGCAAGTGGACCAAATGAATTGTTAGAATATCTCAAATCCCTTGAGCCCCAAAATCTGAAGGTAAAGAGAGTTTCATGCAATTTCCTGCTCTCCATCTTTCAGTCTCTGGTTTAGCTTACCTATAAAAAGTTTTCCTTGTAATGGCCCCATACTGGCTAGTTGTCTTGATTTTCATTTAAGAAAACAACTATTTCTGATCTAGTTTTAACATAAAAAGAGAATGTTAGGTAACAATTCAACTTAATTTGCCCGTGTGTTAAATAGCACTAGGTAGAGAGCAATAGCTCAGTATTATTCCGAAACAAGAAGGAAGAACCTTCTTCACAAGGGAAAGCTCCCTTACAATCTCAGGAAATCTTCCGAGAATTATTTCCAATCTAAAAGCCTAAACCACTTCCCCCTTAGACTATTATTTTATATCTACTTATCCTAACAAACTTCTAAGGAATAGATATCTCCTGCTAACAACCTGTATCACTAAAATATATCGATATCTCGCTATCTCACTACTGCTTACAGCCTATCTTCATCTTCCTTGTCTAAACTAACCACTCTCCTCCTTTGTAACCATTATTCCTAACAGAGAATGAGATTATGTGTCTCGATAACAATGTGAACACATCATTTGGTGTTGTAATCACTAATGCCTTATTGTTTCAGAGTGTCTCTTTGCTAGGTTTAGTTTTACCGGGCTTGATTTTCATATGTTAACTTCACATTGTTCATGCTTGTGTTGCTGTAGGAGTTGACAAGTAGTGCTGGAGAAGACGTTGTGCTTGCTATGAACACGTTCATTAAGCGTCTCCTGGTTGTTTCAGATCCCGACAAAATGAAGGTTAGCCGTTAGTTGAGCACAGTTTTCGTTGTTTGTTTGATGTACTTATCAGCAGCATACTTCCTTAAATTGGTTATGGTCATCATACTGAACCGTGGCCTTCGGTGGTTCGATATTGTTACCGTGATCTGTTTGCATAAGTGTCCTAACCACACTCCTGGAATTGAGATAATTGTACTCGGATTTGAAAACTATGCTGCCATGCTTGCATTTCCTGGGGTTTCTGACTTTCTGTGCTAGGCGAACGAATGTAATATATTTCATACCATCTGCTCTGAGAACTGATTATAATTAGTAGCAGGTTTTTCTCAAGTATTCAGTTGGGAATCATTTATCTTGCCATTTTTGAAATTCTCTTCTGGTTGCAGTCAACTGTAACAGAGACTACTGCACCTGAGCTTGCCAAGCTTCTTTACTGGCTGATGGTGGTCGGGTACAGCATTCGCAACATAGAAGTTCGTTTCGACATGGAACGGGTGCTCGGAACACCTCCAAAGCTCGCTGAGTTACCCCCAGGAGAAAATATCTAACAATATCCATTGTAAGTGCCAAAATATAGTAGATACTAGCACCGGAGCTTTGGAGCACTGGTGATCTTAGTATCAGCAGGCGAAATGATGAATTGGAAGAAATTGCCATTATGTTTTGCGTAACAATTTACATTGGCTTCGCAGGAAAGTGAGACAAGGTAACGTATCCAACTTCGGACAATGATGTGAATTTGCACTTTATCTATGATCTGTTCCTCGAAGTTGGGAACAATCAAGTTTAGGGACTTGGGAGTAACTTAATAGCACGTGATTTAAAAATAAGGATGTGAGGTTTTTTAAAACATGTAATAATATGAATAATTTAAAAGTAAGTTAAATTGTAAAGATATTTTTTTGAAGTAATATTCTTTACCTCCTTTGATGAGATATATGAACTAAGGCCTCATCTAATCAAAAAGGGCATGGCTTAAAAGGTTTTAGAATAGCTTAACCGACCAAACCTTATGGCTTTGTTTTAGCTTGACCCAAGTCCACAGGTTTGGCACTTTCACTGCCTACGGTGATTTGTCGGAATCAGTTGTTACGCAGAACAACCATAAAAAGCTGTGTTGAAAGGTCTCGAGATGGTGGATCAGTCACTTTGAAGAGAAGCATTGAATTTGAGATGGAAGTAGAAATCGTTTCCAAAGATTTCTTCAAACCCTCTTCTCCAACACGACCACCTCAAAACCTACAAGCTCTCTCTGTTCGGTCAGTTCATGCCAAAACCAAAAGATCGTTGCTATTAGTACTCTTCTATCCTAAGAACCAAAACCCAGATCCTGTCTTCCAAAGATCGTTAATTCTAAGAAAATCCTTGTCAGAAGCCTTAACTCGGTTTTATCCATTTGCAGGGAAGCTTAGACATTTTCCATCGACTGTAACGATGAAGGAGCTTATTATGTGGAGGCTAGAGTGAACCTCAGTATTTCCGACTTCCTTAACAAACCTGACCGTCCTGTGTTATGATATAAAGCGATAGCAGAAGCAGGATCGAGATGAACGGCAAGAATAGTAATAAATAGGATCAGAGACGGATCCTGAAATTTTTTTGAGTCGAGACAAAATTTTATTTTTTTATAGGATCAAAATTTAAAATAATAATTTTTTAGAGGCAGTCTTGTCCCCAATGTAGATCCGTCCTTGAATAATACACAAGGATTTATGTGATTCACTCAAGTTTGATTATTTTCAAGGATAACGATGAGCGAAAAATTCACTATAACAAGAAGATTACAAATTAAATCTTCTAAGCACAATATGGTTATAAATTTTGTGTATAATTCCATAAAATAAAACTGAATATAAATTTGAGCTAATATGATGAAGATAAACTCTCACATTTATGCAATTTTCTTATTGTTGCATGCATAAAAAATGGAGGGGCTTAGGATGTATTTATAATGTTTAACCTCTTACTACCTTTGCCTTGCACCAGAAGCCAATTTATTCTTGATGAAGAAGAATTCGAGTCATATACTTAACAATCTCTACCTTGACTTCTACGAGTTACTTCTCACCATTTAAAACCTCGAAAGGTAATCAAATGTTGCAATGTACTCTACCTCCATAGTAGACGAAGTCGTTATTGATTGTAGTGATGCTTTCCAACTGATAGCATTGGAACACAAAGTGAAGATGTAACTAGAGAGAGATCTTCGTCTATCGAAGTCACCACCATAATTAGAGTCCACAAAATCGATAACATTATTAGATGTTGCCTTGCTTTATCAAACATCAAGCCAAGATCAGAAGAACCTTTCAAATATCGAAGGATCCATTTGATAGCATCCCAATGAACCTTGCATGCATAAAACGGCTCACCATGTTAACCACATATGTCAGATCAGGTCTAGTGCAAACTATGGCATACATAAGACTACCAACAACACTAGAATATGGAACGTGCAATATACGTTCTATTTCTTCCTCCGTCTTTGGACAAAGATCATATGACAACTTGAAACGAGCGGCAAGAGGCGTCGAGACGGGCTTATAAGAGCCCATATTAAATCTATCAAGAATTTTCTATATATAGTTCTTTTGAGACAAAAACAACTTCCTAGTTTGTTAATCTCTTTGTATCTTCATGCCGAGAATCTTTTTTGCCACACCAAGGTATTTCATTTCAAACTCCTTATTGAGTTAAGATTTCAAATTTTCGATCAAAGACTTATCACGAGAAGCAATAAGCATGTCATTGACATATAGCAACAAGTATACAAAAGACCCATCTGCATAATGTCAAAAATAGACTCAATTGTCATATTGGCATCTAGTAAAGGCTTGCCTAATCATAAATGTATCAAATCTTTTGTACCACTGTCTTGGAGCTTGCTTAAGCCTATAAAGAGATTTCTTCAAGCAATAAACACAATGCTCCTTACCAAGAACAACAAAATCGTCAGGGTGTTTCATGTTGATCTCATCCTCGAGTTCTCTATGTAGAAAAACAGTTTATACATCAAGTTGCTCCAACTCCAAATTAAACGGAGCAACAAAAGCAAGAAACACATGGATAGAGGTAGGACGAACAACATGAGAGAAAATTTCATTAAAGTCAATACCTTCCTTTTGTTCAAAATCACGAACAATGGTCGTTTGCCTTTAGGAAGCTCACATAAATGCCAAGTATCGTTCTTATGGAGACTTTCAATTTCTTCATTCATTGCCACTAGACACTTAGATGAATCAGCACAAGAAATAACTTCAGAATAAGAGGAAGGTTCAATACCTTCAGGATTTTTTTGTGCAACTGAGAGTGCATAACCAACCAAGTGGTCATCATTGTCAACGTATCTAGCAGGCTTTTGGATAATTCTCCTTGGACAATCTTGGGTGATAGAATGCTCCTGTTGATGCGAAACAGGAGTAGTGGTATTAGAGACATCATGAATGTCATCAACATCGCTAGACTGAGTAGTAGAGGAACTAGGACCATCAACATTGGGATCTCACCTCTAACTCCACCTTCTCACTGGTATCCTGCTCACCACACGTGCCAGTAGAAGAACCAAAATGAAAGTAATGCATGTTCATTAAATGTCACATCTCTGGTAAGAATGACTTTGCGAGACTCAGGGTCAGTACACCATAAACGATATCCTTTTGATTCAAAAGCATAACTAAGAAATATGCATTTTTTAGCTCTAAGTGCTAGTTTGCCGTCATTAACACGTGCATAAGCAGGACATCCAAAAGCTCTTAAAAACTTCCTATGGAATTCTAAAATCAAGAGATAAATGTGGGGAGCGATTCGTTAAATAACATGCTATAGAAACAGCTTCACACCAAAGATCACGTCGATGCTATAATCTAGTAGTAGAGAGCATACAACGAGCTCTCTCGAGTAAAATCCTGTTCATTTGTTCCGCAACACCGTTCTGCTAGGGCTAACCGACTAATGTCTTGTGTCTAGCAAGTCTAACTTGAGCACATAATTCATTGAAATCTGTTTCACAGAACTCTAATCCATTGTCTGTGCTAGTTTACCAACATTATCATGTGCATAAGCAGGATATCCAAAAACTCTTAAAAACTTCCTCTAGAATTCTGAATTAAGAGATGAATGTGGGGAGCGATTGGCTAAATAATATGCTATAGAAATAGCTTCACACCAAAGATCACGTCAATGCTATAATCTAATAGTAGAGAGCATACAACGAGCTCTCTCAAGTAGAGTCTTGTTCATTTGTTTCACAACACCGTTCTGCTGTGGCTAACCCACCAGTGTCTTGGGTCTAGTAAGTCCAACTTGAGCGTATAATTCATTGAAATCTGTTTCACAGAACTTTAATCCATTGTCTGTTTTGAGCTTCTTCAGCTTCTTCCCAGTTTGGTTCTCAACAAGGGCTTTCCACTTCTTAAAAGTAAGAAAAGCTTCATTTTTATGCCTCAAGAAATAAACCCAAACCTTGGGGAAAAGTCATCAATCAAGGTCATCATATAACGTTTTCGTCCAATAGAGGGAACTTTAGAAGGTCTCCAAAGATCTTAATGAATGTAATCAAGAACAACTTTGGTACGATGTGTAGCAGTGGAGAAGTTGGCCTTTTCTGCTTACCAAAGACAAAATGCTCACAAAATTTCAATTTACCCGTACCAGCACCAAAAATACCTTTCTTGCTTAGCACTCATATGGCCTAGGCGCATATTTCATAGATGAGTGAGATCACTATTAGACAATGCAGATGTGGACATAGCGGCTGAACCTTTGACAGTTAAACCTTGCAAGACATAAAGGCTACCAAGCCTATTACCTTTCATAATGACCAGGGAACCTTTAAATGCCTTCAACACCTTCAGCTGAATGCTTAGACCCTAGTGACTTAAGGGTGCCTAAGGAAATCAGGTTACATTTCAAATTAGGAATATGTCGCACATTGTTTAATGTCCTGATACAACCATCGTGGGTCTTGATCTGTACACTATCTATGCCAACAACCTTGCACTGAGCGTCATTTCCCATCAAGACAACTCCACAGTCAATAGGTTCATAGGTGGAGAACCAATCTCTGTGAGGAGACATGTGGTAGGTCCAAGCAGAATCTAAAATCCACTCAGTTGTACTCCTTTTTTTAGAAGAGGTAACCGATAATATATCACCATCAGATTCAATGTCAGCAACACTAGCTCCAGCAGTCAGTTTTTGAGGTTGCTTTCCCTTTTCATTTCTCTCCTTTTTATTTTTCAATTTATAACACTCAAAAATATCATTCCCAATTTTCTTGCAATATTGACAGGTCTTGGAATTACGTCCCCTAGATTTTGACTTAGACTTCTTTTTACTTGTACTCCCTTTTTCAACTGTTATACCCCTACAAACAAGCCCTTGGCTTTATCATATGACCTTAAGGTCAAATTTTTCCTTAGACAACAAGTTAGGCTTGACATCCTCAAAAGACAACGTATCATTATTTCCATATACAATAATCTCCTTGAAGTGTTTATAGGTAGATGGTAAAGAGCCAACCAATAAAACAGCCATGTCCTCATCATCAACTATAACATCTAAATTTTTAGGTCAATAATAATTGAATTGAACTCATCAAGATGAGATTGAATGAGAGTATCTTCTACCATACAAAACGTGTACAAATGCTCTTTGAGACTGAGTTTGTTCACTAGACTCTTGGTCATGTATAGGGACTCGAGCTTCAATTAAAGTTCGGCAATAGTGGTTTCATGGACCACCTCACAAAGCACCTCCTTGGAAAGACAAAAATTGGATCACCGAAATCGCCTTTTTATTAATGGACATTTTTGTATTTATTTTTGATAAATAATTTGCTAAATTATTTTCCTTTTAATATTTAAATTGTGCTAATTAAACGTTGTTTGTTTTAATTTTAAACTCCCAATGGCTTTGACATATTTAAGAGTAATCCTTATAATTTTTAGGATGCGCTGCACCGGGATAATGAACATGAATTTGGTTGGACCAAAAATAATTATTTGTCATTTGAAGTCAACAAAGCAGCAAAATGAAATCACGTAAAAGGTTGCAGTTGGATCGACGCAAGGAGGTAGAGAATAAACACAACAG